>PVLA01001734.1:155800-325800 GCA_004027455.1 Hydrochoerus hydrochaeris | reverse complement strand
TTTAAAGTTTGGTTGAGTACTGTTCCATGGACATATCTCAAACTTTGAGATAAATCTTTCCTTTTGATATCGGGTCACTGAGTGTACTATACCTTCTTACAGTACCATTTATCTTAACTGATGTATTTTGTCACTGCTCACAAATACATACGTATATATTTCCTTGCTTTATTCGCCAAGCAGTAGAGGGGAAAAACTGAACTCTGGCAGTAGAACTTAGTTATTCCTTCTCTGCTATGGTCACAGAAAGAAAAAGCAACAAAGAGAATGTCAAAACCCAGAGAATGTCTGAACTCCAAAGTCTTCTGTAACTAGATTTCACAACATAAACCACTTTGAGAAGCTTCCAGAATGGCAGACACAATAGTCAATTGACAATGCCATCTGCCAAATGGCCTGGAGATGTAGAGAACCAATGAACTCATTAATTATTGATGGCAATCAGAGTCAATTTGACTTCATTACAGGCCTGAAAAAGGAAATCATTGAGGAGCTTGTTCTTAATGGGCCTGAGTGTGATGGAAATGTCACAGGGACGGGAGAGTCCGTCTCTCCATCTCTTCTCTTCTCCTTAGAGAAGAATTGCAACCAAATCTAGATGAGGTTTCTAAATAATTTAGACAGAAGCCAATTGGCGGGAGACTCTAAATTCAGACACCTATGTCTGTATAGCTCACAGTCATCAGATAATTGTAGGGATGGAGCTTGTTTAACCAAAATTTGGGGATCTCTCAGAACATTTACCCCTGTTTTCACACCCTCCTTAAAGGGATGATACAAGCCACCTCCATGAAGATGCCAATGGGATAAGAGAGGCCTTCTGGGGAGGGTGGGATGGGGGTTGCAGGAAGCACCAGAGCTGAGCAGTCTGTCAGTCATTCGGCTTCCAGGGCTGCTCACCATCCTTGCGTGCAGCTTCTATTTATCAGAGCACAGACATTAGAAGAGAAATGAAGCTGAGTACCATATCTGATTGGAACTGCAGGGTGCTTTCGGGAGACAGGCTGCAATTACTAGACTTGGACTGCAGCCAGGGCCAACACTCCTGCGATGACGCGGCTTCCTTTGTATTTCTCTAGCACCTTCTCCAGCCGCGCTCTTTGCCAGCCTCTCATTGGAGCTTAAGGAGAGCGTCTGCCTTCCTTTTATTTTAAACGACTCACTTCAGCTGAACAGCACTGAGCCTGCTAGTTCCTATGCTGTGCAAGGCACTTGGAGAGTTATACACAAAACACGCAGGCACAACCTACATGATCAAGAGATTTAATCTCGGTGTGAACAAAATCTAGACAAAAGAAATAATCAGGGTGTGGCGGAAAACATCAACAAGTAAAAATAAAAGAATATCCAAAACAATAAATAAGCCGGAGGTCACAAGGCAAGCTAACATTATTTTTAGATAGGCGAGGAAATTCTATGTACTTTCACTTTAACTACAGGGAATATAAAAATTGATCTTTAATCTAGTTAATTTACTATCAGTTATATCCACACATGGAGAAATTTACTGAGAGTGTATAAATATAGTTTGATCACCTATTCTTCCCCAGTTAATTTCTCAATGTACATAATTAGCCTTTTTTTTTTTTAATAATCTGCTTCTTTGAAAAAAGAAATCATTCTTCTCTGGACTTGCTCTTCAATGTAGTTCAGTGAACACCACATCACATTGAGCTCATCT
This sequence comes from Hydrochoerus hydrochaeris, assembly GCA_004027455.1. Lineage (NCBI taxonomy): Eukaryota > Metazoa > Chordata > Mammalia > Rodentia > Hydrochaeridae > Hydrochoerus > Hydrochoerus hydrochaeris. The sequence goes on along the minus strand of PVLA01001734.1, from coordinate 324,119 downwards.
CTCAAAAATGGATGTGTTTGAAGATGCTGGGCAGTGCATGTCCCCAAGGGAGCTGAGCATGATGGCATTTCTCTCCCGCAGCCTGATACAGTCCATGTTCCTTTTTCATTAGGAACTATAAGTAATTAAATCACAAAAATTTCTTTGGCTCATTTTTAAGTGTCCTGGGCAGTTCATTTCTATTTATTCTTTTAAATCACCATTTTAAATTTTTAAGGGGACATGGAATTAATTGGATATTATTGTTAAAGTTAATAGGAAGCAAATCAAATGGCAATAATAAGAAATGTTCATACTCATTACTGCCCACAATGCAGCAAGCGTAGCCCTTCCCAAAAATCACGGAAAATAGTACGCTCCTTTGGAGAGCACGTTAGGAAGATTACTATTTTTTAATGTAATGAAGTATCTACCTTACTATTCAAAGTGGATGTTTGACTCTGTTAGTCACTCTGAGGCCCACAATTCATGTTTTATAATCCCCGCATTTACAGCAAAGAAACTGAGTTAGGCAAGCTTATGTGACTTCTCCAAGGTCACACTGCCAATCATACTGTAACCAACTAGTCTGAGTCCTGGTCCAGCGATCATCTGCTATAGTCTCTTATGACACTCCTAGATGCCACATGTCAAGAACTGAGAAATTCAGTGGGACAGATTTTATCCTACAAAACTAGTCACAGCTTCATAAATGCCTCCAGAAGACCTGAAACTCCCAGCTCAGAAACAAAGGACAATTAGCTACAGCAGAGTCATAGCCATAGAAATAGTATTTTATTCCTCTATTTCCTCAACCCTAGTTCCCTTAGGTTATCTCTTAAATATGCAATATTACATTACATTACAAGAGAGTAATTCTAAGTATAGGGAGGACATGTCTTTCATAAGGGACATTAAACATACCAGCCCTTTTCTCTGAAGAGGCATGTTATCTTTCTGTACTAGATATTAAGAAACCTGCTATTTTTTCCAAAGGGACACGCTCTACGCAACATCCTTTTAAAGGTGTCTAGAACAATGACAGCCAATATATTTGCAAAGTGTACAGAAATATAAGAGACTGATGCAGAAGTACCTGAAAATATGAATTATGGTCTGCTCAAGTTTAAGAGACCTATGTGACAAAAACTAGTTAGTGATTTGGCTAGGGGTTATTAAAATTTTATTTAATAAAATTTAATTTAATTATTATTATTTAATTTTATTTTATTATTAGTATTTGGCTAGGATTTATCTGTCTTCACTTTAAATTCCATATTCCAGTATTCTATATTCCCTCTCCAAGTTTGAAACAATGTCTGGGCACATTGAGTATTTCTATGTCTATTAAATCATACTTTCAGGTCAACCCTCTCTCTCTTAGACCTGGTATAATAGAAATACAAAATATGAACTTCAAAAATATATATACTATACCCACAAGTAGCAAGAAAATATAACCTTAAAGAGAGTGGGTCTTGACAACAGATTTCCGATGTGCTAAGTGATCAATGGTATGAGTCCAAGGAGTGAAGCCAGAGAAAACTAGAGTGCATTTAATGAACAAATAATCAATTGTTGAAATTGGAGGAGCGATGACCCATGCTGTGGAAGAGCACCTGGGAGCCAAGGTACTGAGTGGAGTCCAGGCAGATATTTATGAACAGATTATCTAGTAGGATTTTCTTTTCTTGGACTATAGTGCTTTTATACAAGTAGACTGTGGGAGAAGAACAGATCGAAGTGCTGAGTTTCATTTCTGGATCTCCATGGCTTAAAGACAGTGGTAAAGCTGGAGTTCTGAAGGAAAGGAAATCAAAAGATCATATCACTCCAGAGACTCACGGAGGTCTCAGGAAGGCTCAGGATGTTGCTGGGATGTTTTAAATTTCTCAAAATTAGCTTGACTGACCTAGATCAGCCAGCTTCTTCCCTTCCTGCTTCTAATTGGACTAAGGCAGTAGAGGAGCCAACAAAAGGTCCATAGACCAGGAAAGACACCCTCCTCAGCAACCTCCACCACATGATTGCTTCCCTTTACCTAGGGTTGCAGTTGTTGACAGCCAGTCCTCCTTAGTCTTGGTTACTTTTCTCTTGTTACTGAGGCAAAATACTTAACCCCCAAAATGAATGAAGGAAAGGTTTATTTAGCTTACTGTTTGTGGAGGTTTCAGTCCATACAGCTGGTTCCAAGGCAAAGTGGTGTGGCTGAGGGGCAGCCATTCATGGCATCTGCAAGCAGCAAGAACAAAAGCACAAAAAGGAGGAGCAAGCCTCTTTCCCTCCCTTATATCGTGTGCAAGCTACCCACCCCAGGGTGGATTCAGTGCTCACACCCCTTTGTGACAATGAGCCAGTCACAAACTCTAGATTCATCCATCTTTGAAAGGTCCACCTCCCTGACCACAAGAGGCTTTGGGGGGACCTCCAGACACAAACCATAACAGTCACTTCCCTTTTTGACTTTGTATCTTGACCTCAAGGTAGGTTCTTGATGGTACTTCTGTCATCAGAATAGCACAAACTGCAAGCGCTTGGGTTTTCACTTAGGCTTCAGTTCTTACTAGCTATGTGACTTGGAGTGACTGATGAACTTTGTGCTCAGTTTCTTCATATGTAAAAATGGATTAATAATAGTACTCCCACTAAAGGAGATAGATGAGGGTTAAATAAGAAAGCCCCTAGTTGGGTGTGGTGGCTCATGCCTGTAATCCCAGTGCTCAGGAGTCTGAGGCCGGAGGATCATTGTGAGTTTGAGACCAGCCTGGGCTACAAAGTGAGCTCATGGCCAGCCTGAACTGCATAGCAAGACCCTGTCTCAAAAAGACAAAAAAAAAAAAAGAAAAAAGAAAGCCCTTGACGTGATGTCCAGCATTTAGCAAAAACTCAATAAACCCTAATTTTATCATCATTTGTGTTGTTGTTTCTAATGTTGTTTTTCAGTATCAGCAGTACAGAAAAACAAGGAAATTTTGCTCTCAAAGACCCATTAACTTTTAAAACTAAAAGACCTAGCTAGAGACCCAGTAAATGTCAGTGAACATATAGCCTTTCTAAACTAGAAAAATGTCTAGAACTTACCATCTTCCTAGCATATTCGGAGGATAGGTTACAAACGTTTCAACTGCCATGTCAAGTATTAATAGTCCATGTTTAAATATGTTCTCTTAGTTCTAGAAGAGACATCATCTCCACATCAAGGGATTAATATCATTGTGGGAATGTTTCTCTAAGCTGAGATTTCTTTTCCCATTATAGGATTTTCTATCATTAATCATTTGCTTTAATATCTTAATACTGTGATAGAAAAATCAAATTAGCCTGGTAGAAATTTCCTACCAAGCTGTATTAACTTTTTTTAGTAAAGACTTCAGTTTTCTCCCTAATGAGAATGCCAACAGGCATCTTAGTCTGCACAGTACATGGATCAGACAAGCTCCCAACCCTTCTATTCTGAAGAATGTATCAGAGTCATCTTGAACTCTTTCCTGTTAATAGTTTCCAATACTTTGGATTCTACCTTCAAATAGATTTTACATTATCTGTTCTCTAAAACATTGGATTTAGAGAACCCTTGTCTAGACTACTACCATAGATTCTAAGGATGGCCCCAGATTCCAATGATGGCCCCTATCAAACATGTTCACGCTCTACCTGCCAGTGTGGTCCAATTCATGAAAGACACATTCCTGATTATATCACTTCTATATCCACACTGTGTATTCAGTGTGTCATCTAAAAACCTATATATTAGAAACTCAATCCCCAAAGTTGTGTGTTAACAGTATTTGGAAGTGTGGTCTTTAGGAGGAAATTAAGATTAGATGAGGTAATCAAAACAAGACCCTGTACTGGCATTACTGGCTTTATAAGAAAAAGAAGAGAGGCAGGACCTAGTGCACTTATCTGTCTAGCAGTGCAATGCCCTCCACCATATTATATGATACATCGACAAGATCCTCACTAGATGTTAAGCAGTTAGCAGTCCCATGCTTGTTAATCTCCCACCCTCCAGAACTATGAGCAAAATATTTATTCATTAAAAATTACCCCAGTCTAGGGTTTTTGTTTCAACAGCAGAAAATGAACCATGACAAACCTTTACCTACTAAAGACAGGTGTAGGGGCCACAAGTTCTTGACATTCACTTGTAAAGTACACTGTGTGCGTCTCATTTGCTGTTCCAAACTTACCTTCCGCTATGCTCTTCCCTAGCATTGTTTGCTAGTTAAAACGTATGTCCCAGTTATGTTAAGTATCTCCTCCTTGAAAATCTCTTCCGTGCTTCCAAATGTATTTTCTTCCTTCTCCATCCTGCTTCATGCACCAGAAACTACAACATGAGTAATTTCTTGCTCTTTGACTCTTAGTGAGTACTGACAGAGAAACATATACACTGGATCAAAAATCTGGGAGAAAATTAGTACAGGGCTGTGTAGGTGCTTTTGCCTTGAGCCATACCCACAGGTACAGTCAAGAAGATCCCCCCATACAGGTTGTTCAACCCCTCTCCTTTCTTACAGTAACTATTCACTCACCTTGTCCTTCAGATAAGATGTAGGATATGAAATCATCCCTTTCCTAAAGTCTTACTTCAATTTTTTTTTTAAAAAAAAACAACGCTTAATTCTTTTCAACCTCACAGTTTGAATAAATTGCACTCAGCTGGTCCTTACTAGGTCTCTGGCTGACAAGTCACAGGAACCAGGAGAAACCAATCCCCAACTGTAACTCAGAAGAAGGATTTCAAGGGCACAGGCCAACCTACCTAGAGGGAAATGAGACACTGGTTATCTGACTTACAGTGACACGGAGATTACACAAATTAACACTCATGGTGGCATAGGACAGGTAGTTATCAAACAGCTGCAGAATTGCTATGATGTGCTGACCATGTGCAATTCTAAAACTTCAAGATCAGATGACATTGCTCCTGACAGCCTTTGAGACAGTACAGAAAGGATACACTGAGGTCCTATGACTTTTAGCTTAGTATTTGTGTACTAAGAAATTAAAAAGTTCTCCATGGAAGCTGTGAAGAGGCCCTCAGCTCTGGAGCTGCTGGGCGGATAGGCTGGAGCAAAGTCACAGTGGCAATTAACCTCAAAATGTGCCAGCGTCTTATGTCCAGGTGAGGACACTGGTGGGGAAAGGAGTGGGATCCTGTGATCTGAAGTGGGAACATTTGGGCAGATGAATCCAGAGAAACTGAAAACCCTGAATCTGCAAATCCTTTGAGCCTCTGTTACCAGTAGGAGTAGCTTCCCTCATTCTCGTCCTTCCCATGCATAACAAATTCTAGTTACTTACATGAAATAATGACTTCAAAAACCTCACTGATTCTCCTGGGGAACCATTCCTTCCAGTACCCACCACCTTGCCTTGCCTCCAGGAGCCCAGGGAGAGTTGATCTCAGTCAGACAAGTGGGAGACCTGATTCAGGAAGCATTGAGAGTATTTTGCTGTTTGTGCACAGAGCTTATATGACTGCAGGGACATGGATTTTAGCTCAAGGTTGCCATGGCCAGTGCCACCTACTGAAGGAAAGTCACATGCTACAGTTCCACTCTCCGGAGCTAACTGTTCAATACCTACTCCCTCCTTAAGCCCCACAAGGTTCAAGGGTAGTGATGACTCACCATTGTTACTAGTTCCAAAGTCCTCCCTTTTTTTTTCTTTTTTTTTTTAATTTAAAGAAAAGAATTTTGAAACAGAAAGAGGGTAGAAATAATACAAAATCTCGAAAACAAAACAAAACAAAAAAACAAAAATAGTAACCAGAAATCACTAGTTGATAATTACATATTTTCCTCTTAGGAGTAGCTGTTTCCTCTTAGAAGTAGTTGTTCAAGTTACAAAAGTAAAGCCTACAAAGTAGACATCCAAACAGTGAGACTGCAATCAGTTTTATTCATCCATCCAACTAAAACTTTAGCAACATGGTTATTAATCCCACACACTCAAACATACATGCAGGTATATCCTTTAGAATACTTTCTTTCCCTCTCTTTTTCTTCTTTACAATAACTATAATCCATTCTCGTAAACTACTTAGAAGTTCTTGCTGCCCTCTTTAAACCCTGTCCCAAATTCTGTACCTTTGAATTTTCCCTGATTATTCTGTCTGAAGTGTGATTCTATCTAGGATCCCAAATGACACAATTTCTGGGTTTGCACTTTTGTCATACTTTCCACACAAGACACACTGTATAATGGGAAGGACCGAATGTTTTTCCATTTACACTCAGCTCCGAATTTTCACTTCCAGTCACCAGAACGTGTCATGGTTTTTCTCACTGGCCAGTTCTCAGACAGACATAACTGAGCATACTATAATTTGACTCATTTTTTACACAGTTCTCCTGGAAACAGCCTAAGATCCTACAGGTTGACAGCAGAGTCCCATAGAATGACGCCGGTTAATGAATCAGCCACATGTAGCGGGTTATCATCCTCTAAACAACCACCTGAAATGCAGGGCTTCTACGACCTTTTCCATGCTTTCAGTTAATTTGCTGGAATGGCTCACAAAACTCAGAAAATCACATTTATTCACTGGATTATTAAAAAGGGTAAAACAAAGGACACAGAGAAAGTCAGAAGAAATGGTAAACAGGAAAAGGTCTGGGAAAGAATGTGGCATTCCATACCCTCTCCTGATAAACTACCAACCTTCTAGAAGCTTCCATGTGTCTGGTTATTGAGAAATTCTCTGAACTTTGTTCTTTTGGATTTTATAGCAACTTTGCTGCCTTGGGTATGATCAATTATATCATTGGTCCCTGATGATTAAGTCCTTCTCTAGTCACTCTTCACTCCCTGGAGGTTGGGAGAGGGAACAGGACTGAAGTCTCCAACCCTTTAATCACATGGTTGGTTCTCCCTGAAAACCAGCTAGCCCTGTCCTAAGGCTATCCAGAGGCCCCCCAAGAGATAGCTCTTTACAGGAAAAGATGCCCTGAGGACCCAGGAAATTCCCAAGGATACCTATGTCAGAAGGGATAATCAAAGACCAAATAGTAGAACAAAATTTTTCTAGCACCTCCACCTATACAGATATTAGAAGTTCTATTTCAAGAACTGAGAGCAGAATATACATATGTATTTCCACATGACCCTTCTGCCCCAATCCTGCCCTTACCCGGCCCCTCATTAAAAGCTCAAGTCAGCTTTTAAATGAAACCTCCTTGTCCTTGAAGGTGGCAGGGATTTATCTCTCCTTAAGTCATATTTCCTGACCCGTGCATATCTTTCATGTTTCTTAGCAATTTCTTCTTTGAATCATTGCTATTTCTAAGCACAATATATTTCCTTTCTCAATCTATAAGCTTCCTGAAGGCAGCATTTATGTTTAATTATCCTTAATGGGCTTCGTCAAGTTGCTTAATAAATAATAAAAACAATTCCTTTTTCTGTTTCAAGTATTGTTCTATGCTCCTTACAAAGTTTAACTTATTCGACTCACCAACACACTTTAGAATTTGCTGCATTTATAATACATACGTTATAAGGAAGGAATCGAGTCCAACTGATCTGTTCAAGGTTATATGGTCAGTAAATGGAGAACAAATTCAAGACCAGCATTTTATCCGCAAAGTATATGCACTTAACCACAGTAATAGATGCTCTTTGTTAAATGGTCAGAAACCAAAGGAAGATAATCCTGACATTTGGTGCAGTATAGATCAGCCTTGAAGATTCTATGTTGGGATAAACAAGTTGCAAAAGGATGCAATTTACATGAGGTCAAATTGGCAAAGAGAAAGTAAAATGGTAGTGTCCATGGAAGGAGGACTAGGCAGTTAGTAGATTCAGAATTATCATTTAGGAAGATTAGAAAATTCTAGAAAAGAATGTTTGCACAACAATGCGAATGTATTTAATATCAAGACTATGTATTTAACAATGGTTAAGAATAAATCTTTTGTCTCTTTCCTTCTCTTTCCTGTTCTCCCTCAGTTTACCACAATAAAAAAAACTAAGTAAAAGTGAATAGAAGAAGAAATGAACAAATCAACAGACAAATCAATTAATGATGCAAATAAGCCCTGCAAATCAGTGCTAACAAACAGCCTGCCCCTCTGCTTGCATCCAGTTTCGGCTGGGACTCCAGGTTAGTGCAGATGGTTTGGGTCACCACGTAGGCACCAATTTTTCTCATTCAGGAGTCTTAGAAATCACTTAGCTCGGAGAGCAAGCAGGCCTAAGCCAGTCTGATGGCGCCCCTGCTCCATGTGAGGACCCCGGCCTGCCCCGACTGGCAGTGCCCTTCCTCCGAGCAAGCCAGTGGGTCCCTGGGAGCAGCACTTCCTCCCCGTGGGAGCAAACAGGCCCACGCTTCCCACGCTGTCCCATGACACAAGGGTGTGACCACCCACCAACTCCTACCCGGCTCTCCGTGTTGTTTCTCCAGGTACGGGGCCGCAGAGGTGAGGACTAACCAAGCAACAGGGTCCTGGACAAGGCCAGCACCCACGGAGAGAAGGAGCAACCGTTCCCCCACTGCAGACCTGAAATCCAGCAGTCGCCCCCACCCGCCCGGACGAGCGGGCTGAGTGTGTCCCATCCACCAGCTGGAGCAAGGCCGTGCCTGGGCTCAGGGTAACCACAGTGTTGGGGAGTGAGTAGAGGGGCTGCTGGTGCAGGGGGCACCTCAGAAACCCGAGGCCCTAAGGCCAGGCGTAGAAAAGTGTGGCTGGCGGGATCCCGACACTACCCATCTTGGAAAGCATACATTCACTCAAAACATGGAAATTTTTGTTTTGCTTTGACTCAGCTTTTTAAATGTTTCTAATTTGTATTATTTTTTCTTTCCTTCATTAGGTCTTTTGAGTATTTATGAGGTTTTCTTTTCCCTTTTTTTTTTTCCTCACTTGGTTTCTTTTCTCTCCTTTTCCTTTTTTCTCTTTCAGTTTTTTTCTTCTTTTATTAGCTGCTTTGCCCTTTTTTCTTTTTCTTGTTTGTTCTTTCCTGTACCCTCTACTCCTCGGTAGGACCGCAGGCACTTTGCTGCTCTCCGCCTCATATCCCTCATTCATATTTTTCAGCTTGCTTTTTTCAGCCTCTAGATCTTCACCCACTCTGCTTCTTACTAGAATAACTACTAAGTTGTATGAGTTTCAAGCTTGCTAATTAACTTTGTGCTATTAAATACTATTCTCTTGATGGTAGTGGTTCAAATGCTTCACCTAGTAGATATCTAGTCTAGGTCAATAATTACTTTATCTTAGTATACATGATTTAACTATAGATTTCTTTTCATAATTATAGAACTCTTACTGCTCCTTCAAGTTTGTCAATATACAGATTTTATTTGATGCTGGTCTTATTACTATAGACAAAGTGAAATAGCGGTCGATATTAATTGCTTCTCTTGGAATTTCAACATCTGGGTTGCCTTAGTCTCATTAATAACACTGTGACCCATTCCTGGAAAACTGGATAGTGAACCAAATAATGGCAACTTCCTATGTCAAATAAATAGAAGTTCTAGATCCTGGAACAGAAGCAAAGGCCAATAATCAACCATGCCCAGAGGCCACCACTGAAAAGCAGACATTAACGAAAGGAGTCTCCATACTAGAAATAAAGCTTTCCATTATAATCAAGCTGGAAACTTCAACACAAAACAAATAAAAAGAATGTCTAATGAAAACATTAGACATTAAGACAAAAATTGCATCCAAAAATTTCCAACTCCCCCTAAGCTGATCCATGAGGCACTGAAGGGGAGGAAACCAAAAGTTATATATTCAAATTGTAAAATGATATCAGATAAGATAACAAAACAGATCAATAAAGTACTTGGCAAGGTCACAGAAGGCATAAGTAAAGAAATATTGGCATCAAATAAACAAAATGATCAGTAAGTCTATACAAGGCACTAATAAAAATCTAGAAGAGGTTAACAAAATGTGCAAAACATGAAATAACATCACAGCAAAGAATTAGAATCCATAGGAATACTGCAAATAGAAAGGCAAGAGATATAAAATTCTATCAAACCCGTGGGCAACAGGCGTGACTGATGTGGGGTGGAGTGTCAGAATGGGGAGGCAAGACTGGTATTGGTGACTAAAAAGAGTTACCTTAAAAATAACAAGAAAACATGAAAATTTGATCAAAAAACTACCAGATGATGCAAAGAATAGTCTTCTTAGAATAGATTAAAGTAGTGAAAAATCAGAAGACAGCACAAATGTCATAAGAAACCAATTTACTGAAAGTAGCAGAAAACTTTGCAAATAAGGGAAAAGAATTTAACACAGAGACAGCTGAGGCATCTAGCACCCCAAACCGACAAGATCAGAAGAGAAGTTTCACACTAAGGGTCATAGTCAAAATCCTGGACATCCAACAGAAGAATGGAATCTCAAATGCAGCAACAAATCACTTAAAAAGGAAAACCGATTAGAACTACAGTGAAATTTACAACACAAACTTTAAAAGACAGGAGGGTGTGGAGTGTTTCTGGCCCGAAAAGACAACTTTCAAACAGACTGATATACCTTACAAAGTTATCTTACAAAATCAGTGGAACAATAAGAACCTTGCATGATAAAGAGCACCTAATGAAATTCATGAATACCAGAAAAGCACTACAAAAAAGTTCTTACGGTTACCCCAGAAACAGACAACAGAGCTAATGATGACAAGAGGTCTGGTAGAATGAATGCACCATGTAAGGTGGGCAGTAAAGTAGAAGAAAGTGATAGAGGATCAGCAACAGAAAGTAAGACAATGGCAGGAATAAATCGACACCTATCAACATTAACTGTCATGTGAATGGCTCAATTCCCAATCAAAAGACACAGACTGCCAGAATGGATCAAGAAACAAAATCCAATGCTGTGCTGTGTATAACATATTAAATCCAAAAAGAAACTCTTCGACTAAAAGGCCAAAGGTGGAAAACAATATTTCATTCCACAAGAGCCTAAAAAAGGAAGTGTGACTATTCCATATTAGGATAAAATGGACTTGAAGTCAAAACTTATCAAAAGAGGCAAAGTTCACTATATATTTGCTAAGGAAACAATCAAATAAGAATAAATGACAAGGGCCAGGAATATAGCTCAGCAGCACAGCACCTGCCTGGTAAGTGCAAGGTCCTGAGTTCAATTCCTGGTACAAAAAAAAAAAAAAATATATATATATATATATATATATATATATATATATATATATGGTAACAATTATTAAGAAACATGCATGAACCACAGCATAATCAACTTTATAAAACAAATAGTACTGGGCATAAAAGACCAAGTAAACATCAACACAATTATAGTGTGGCACTTCAATACCCCACAATCACAAATAGACAAGTCAACTATACCAAAAAAATTCAAAAAATAAATATGAGCTTAATAAAACCTTCAAACAAATGGACTTAATGAGTGTTCCACTCAACAAAAACATAATACCCTTTCCTTTAAGTAGCACGTGAAACCTTCTATGAAATAAACCACACACTAGCCAATGAAGCAAGTATAAGTAAATGTAAAAGACATTCAATTATGCTTTGTATATTAGCAGATCTTAGGGTAATGAAGTCAGGAATCAATAACAAAAGAAAACAGAAAATATACAACTGCATGGAAACTAAATACACTCTGAAATAAACAACAAGTTACAGAAGAAATCAAGGAAAAAGTAAGACAGTTTCTAGAACTAAACAATAATGCCAGTGCCATAGAGCAGAATTTATAGGACTTTTAGTTTGCTAAGATTATGTACTAGGCAGATGACTGGGAAATGGATACTTCTACATCTTAAAGTTAAGAATTGAATGAGTACAAGCTTCAGTAAGAGCCAGGAGGAGGCATTGCAGGAACCCCAAATCTAGGAATGGGATATCCCCTGTTACTGGATGGGCAGACCCAGTAGAGTCAAAATGGTCCTATTTCCAAAATTGATATATACATATATAACACTATCCTAAACAAAAGTCCAACAGCGTTCTTCGCTATACTATAGAAAATAATGCTAATATTCATGGGAAACCAGAAGAGACACTGAATAGCAGAATCCTGGGTAATAAGACCAAAATGGAGGCATCACAATCCTGGACTTGAAGCTCTATTACAAAGATACATTGATTAAAAACAGCATGGAGCTGGGCGTGGTGGCTCACACCTGTAATCCCAGTGCGCGGGAGGCAGGAGGATCGTTGTAAGTTCAAGACCAGCCTGGACTACAAAGTGAACTCAAGGCCAGCTGGAACTACAAAGTGAGACCCTGTCTCAAAACGACAAAAATAAATAAATAAATAAAAATAAAAACAGCATGGAACTGGCACAAAACCACACACTAGAATCAGTGAAATAATAGAGCACAGGATTTAAAAACAACCCCAGGCACACTCAACTATTCTTTAACAAACGTGCCAAAACACACGTTGGAGGAAAGACAGCTTCTTTAATAAATAATATTAGGATAGTATTAGACTATCCACATGCAGAAGATTGAATCTAGACCCACATCTCTCACCCATCTGCTAAATTAAAATCAAAATGGATCAAAGAACTAAATGTTAAAAAAGAAATACTCTAATATACCTGAAGATAAAATAGGTAAAACTCCTGAAGTTCTAGGTGTGGCAAGGACTTCCTGAACAGAGCTTTGGTTGTGCATCAAATAGTACCAAGAATCAACAAAAGGGGTCATATCAGATTAAAAAGCTTCTGAGCAGCAAAATAAACAATAGGCAGAGTGAAAAAAATAACTTATAGAATGAGAAAAACTTTTGCCAGCTATTCCTCAGAGGACTCAAATCTTGGGGGAAAAAAAGAACTCAATAAAATTAGACTCATAAAATAAAGGATGCAATGAAAAGTGGGTAAGTAAAATGAATAGACATTTCACAGAAGGACAGATGGCCATAAGGTACTTGGAGAAATGCTCAACATTTCTGGCCATTAGAACAGTGCAAATTAAAACAACACTGAGATAGTCTCTTTCTCTCTCTCTATCTATCTATCTCTCTTTCTATCTCTTTTTGTCTCTGTCTCTCTCTTTCTCTGTGTTTCTCTCCTGTGCTAAGAGTTGAACTCAGGACCTTGAGCTGGCCAGGCAGACTCTGTGACACTGAGCTACATCCCTGGCCCAGAGATCCTATCCTATCCCAGAAAGAAGGGCTATCTTCCAGAAATCAAATGCTAACAAATGCTTTGGTTGGAGGAGGGAGATGTACATTGTTGGCAGGAATGTAAATTAGTTCCACCACTATGGAAATCAGTGTGTAGATCCTTTTAAAAAAACTAAAACTACAAATTTCGTTTGACCCAACTATACCCTTCTAGGAATCTTCCCCAAAGAGCTGCAGACATCATATTACAGGGATAAATGCATACCTATGCACATAGCAGTATAATTCATAATAGCTAAATCTTGAAAGCCACCTGTAGGTCTAGTAAACAGATGAATGAAGAGAGAAAATATGGTACTTATGCACAACTGAATACTACTCTGCCATAAAGAAGTGCAAAAACCGGAGTCATTTGTAGGAAAATGGATTCACCTTGCGACCATGTTAAGTGGCGTAAACTAGACACAGAGCTTAATATCCCACAGTTTCTCTTATATAAGAAAAGTGCATTATAAATAAAGAACAAAATTAAAGATGGCTAATAGGAAATACAAAGCTCGCAAAGGGGGAAGGATAAGGAGATGGAGGGAGGGGTGAGGCAGCAGAGAAGGAAGGATGGAATAGGGGCTGAATGAAGAGATTAATCTGTGTTATACATACTCCCCACAAGGGATGTAAATAGTGTGTGCTAAAAACATGGACCTACAAAAATCCTAAGAAGAAATCCGCTACAGTTGGCATCACATGGCCTGAGAGAGAAGCCCCACTGCCTACACCCAGCCAATGAAGTAAAAGGTTTACTTTCCCAGACTGTGAAAGCACCAATCCAGTTATAACAGGCCTCCTCTCCTATTGGCCACCTTGCCCTCCAGGGGCCACAACCCTGCCCCACCAGTTTCAAATCTATAGCTTCCGCCTCGAGCCCTCCCGAGACGTCCCCGTGTGTGTTTTGATTGTGTCTTTAGTATCTTCACCCCAATGCCTAAGTTGAGACACAACGTGGCCAAACAACACTCTGTCCTGCCCTGGTCATCCCTTCCCTCGTAGGGATCTGGTCCTCACCCCAATGTCCCCATCACAATGGGAAGCACAGCTCTTTTCAGTCTAGAGCCTGAAAGCTGAGTCTCCCTTAGTTTTTTAATTCACTGACTTTACCCACCCCAAATTACCCCCAACCACCCAGAGAACTTACTGAAATCCATTTTCCCAGTGCACCCCGGGTCCCCTCCTGGCTGTCGTGACACCTCCCTGGCCTGCACCTTCTCACGGCTGCCTGCTGCAGTGCGTTCTTTACACACAGAGGCCAGAAGTACAAGGCTAAGCCTCAAGTGTAGGTGACACTCTCCTGCTTAAAACCCTCCCTGTCCCTCTGTGAATTTAGACCATAAGCAACTTTCTAAAGTTGCCTTACTTATGGAACATGGGCCCCACCTGCCCCTTAAAATTCACCTCTGCCCAATTCACTGAGGCCCGTGGCCTCCTCATGGATCCTGAAACTTGACAAGCTCATTCTCAGTAAGAAGCCTTTGCACCCTCAGCCCTCACTGCCCTTCCCTGGCCACTAGGTACGACCATCTTGTATTACTTAGATTTTAGAGTGAACAGTGTTTCTTTGGAGAGGCTTTCTGGACCATGCAGTCTGGAGCAGCCACCTCCTTAGCCTTTCTTAATTTCATTGTCTCTGCAGCATCATTCTCGCTTCTTCCTTGTTTCTTTTCTTCCACGCTTCTCTTTATGTCTTTGCTTCTTGTCTGTCTCACCCAAACAGAACAGCTCTCTATGAATATGAACCATGTCTATACTAAGCACATTCTCCACAAGATCAAATAGTGCTTAGGACATAGTAAGTGCTAAATATATGTGTGTTGAATTCTGCTTGTAGAAAGTATTTTGATTTCTGGTAAACTACTTGTCTAATGGAATACAGATTTGCTAAAATTTAAATTTATAATTGAATTTAAATATATATCCCAGCCTGTAAACCAAACAACAAGTTAAACGCCAGTGTAAGAAATTATTCGCAATAATTTATCCAGCTATATCTTTGGAAGAGAACCGAGAGACGGAGGGAAGGGGAGAGAGGGGAAAGAAATGAGATTTTAAGAAAAGGGGGGGATTGTGAAGTTCTCTGTACATGCGTCATTCCTTTATGAGGAACGTGAGTATCTATGCTACAAACATGTACTAAAATTTATATATATGAAGGAGTCCTAGAGATGTAGGGAGAGCAAGAGGAGGGGAGAGGGTTAATAAAAGAATTAGGACATGTCCCGTGCGTGGACCAACTGCCCAGGATGAAGCCATCGTGAGGTGCTACAAACTTACGCCAATACAGTAAATTTTAAAAAAACATATGGCTATAAAATATCTATCAGGACCAGGGATGTAACTAAACGGCTTCTTGGTGCCCGGCTGCCAACCACAAGGCCTTGGGTTCAATTCCCAGAACCAATAAACAAATAAATAAATAAATAATAAAATATCTATCAACTAGGAAGTGGATAAATAAAATGTAGCCTGCCCATAGTCTGAAACATTATGCCCAATACAAGGGACTGATTCATGATATGTTTTTAAAAATTATTCCGGGAGAAAGAAATGAGACACAGAAGGACTCATACCATACGCTTCCATTTACATTAAATGTCCGAGTATATGAATCCATAGCGACAGCAATGGGGTCCCTGGTTGCTGGGTGGGGCCAGGGGAACAAGGCTGACATGAAAGGCATGAAGGGTCTTTTTGAGTTGTTTAAAATGTTCTAAAACTGCAATGCATTGACAAGTATGTAAAAATGTTGAATCATAAACTTAAAATGAGTGAATTTTATCATATGCAAGTTATTGTTTGACTAAACTTTTAAGAGAGAGAGAGGGTAACTTGTGTCCACTCTAAGAAAATTTATAAACCGAAAGCACTTCCAAGGCATTCCCAAGTCATGCCTGTTGTAAGATACAGTCTCCTTCCCGCTTTCAAATAACTAGATAAACACACTTTTCTTTCCATCAGGCATCTACAGTTTTCCCATTTCCACTAGCATCATGCTTAGCTCATCAGTTTTTCAGCTTTCCCTTTCACTGACACTGGGCACCTGAGCTGCTGTCAAGTAAACCCAGAGCAACCGAGTTCTGCCTGCGACCCAGCAGGCCCGCGGGAAGACAGAGGGCGCTTCTGAAAGAGCAGGCTTTGAAATGGTAGCCAGAAAATACCTCATCCTATAAACAGCATTTGTCAGAATTTATGCCATATTCACCGAACTGGTAAGGAACTAGGTTTTACCATCTTTTCCCCTGAAAGGAGTAAATGCACCCGCTGACACAGGCCTCGGAACTTCGGCCCACAGGCGGGCTGCCACCAGCAAGGTGCTTATTCAGGCTTCCTGGAGGGGAGCAAAGGAAGGCGTGTGGGGACAGGGGACCCACAAACACAGGAGGCACTCCAAGTGTCTGGGGGAAGGAAGGCAGAGGGAGGACAAAGGGTGTCTCCGCCCTTGGAACAAAAGGGCAGAGACAAAAATTACTCCAGAATGGCTAGAAATGAGGGATCACCATGGCAGCCGATCCAGGGTGCGCTCGTTTAAGTTGTGAGAACAGATGTTTCCTCACCAAAAGAGAATTCAGCTGTGTCCCTGGTTCATTCATATAACAAATATATCCTGTGGCCCACTAGTTGTCACATAAATATTATGTTACATAGTATATAATATACACTATATGTGATAATTAAGCATAAAGGTAAACAATGGGGAAGTACAGTTTGTTGGGTTGAAGTCAGTCATACGCATGATCAAATTTGCCTTTATGATAAAATAAATTGATCAAACTCATGATCAAATAAGTTGCATCTATTAGCTGTATCATCTGAGGTGATTCATTCAGCCTTTCTAAACTTGTTTCTTGATCTGTAAAATAGATATGAAAATGTCCTGTCTCGCAAGAATATCTGGAACATAGACAATATATGTGAAATTCTTAAAATTACTGAATGAAAGCTGGGCATGGTGGTATACCCCTGTAATTCCAGCACTTGGGAGGCTGAGGCAGGAGGATCACCACAAGTTCCAGGCCAGCGTGGGCTACATAGTGAGTTGAAGGTTGGTCTGAACTATATAGTGTGACCCTGTCTCAAGAAACAAAACAAAACATCCCCAACAACAATGGCAAAACAATAAATATTCAATGGAAAATTATCTTTTATTTTCTGGAAGGAGTTATAACAACTGCTATTAATTTTTTTTCTTTAATGTTGAGAGAAATTACCAAATAAGCTGGGTCTGTAGTTTTTTCACAAGATAATGAATTTAATTATGGAATTTGCTGTCTCCTTTTAATTGTATTAATATTAGGTTTAAATCTCTTAAGCCTTTTTCATGAAGTACATATGCTTTTATCATTGTTGTGGTTTGTATTTTGCATGAATTGACCCTTTATTACTGCAAAACGTGCTGTTTTGTCCCTGATAACTCTCCTGAAACCCTCTTCATCTGACACAGTGTAACCACACTACCCTTTCTGTGCCTTCGCGTTTGGTCTGGTGCATCTCTCTCCATCCAATTTCTATCAAATCGTCTCTGTCTTTACAGTTAAAGTGCATTTCTGGCAGATATCATACAATTGTGCTTTTTATTCTTTTTTCTAATCTCCACCTTTAACTTTGGTTATTTGAAATCTGTTTACTCTTAAAGTGAAAATTAGCTGGATTCATCTGTCATTTTATTTTTCCCTCTATGCAAACTTCTGTCTCTTGTGTCTTTTTCTTTCCAGACTTTTTTAATGCTTTGCTTTAGAATTCAACTTTAATTGGCCTACTGGTGGGGTTTTTTTTTTTTTCTTTCTTTCTTGCTCTTCTGTTTCTTCATCACTGAGAATCAAAATCAGGGCTCCACACATGCTGGGCACACACACTACTACTGAGTTCATGCCAGCTCAGCACTCTCACTACTGTGGGATCTTTTTGTCTATATTTTCAAGATTCTATTAACCTATGGATTTCAATAGTTTGATTTTTTAGGTACAAGGTATTCTTTTCTTGGTCTTATCCTCTTTTGTGTTTACAGATCTTAGATATGTAAGTTTATGCTTTACCAAGCTTGACAACTTTTTACTCTTTGTTTATTGAGTAGCTTTTCTACCATATTTTCTTTCCCTTCACCTTCTGAGATTCCAGCTACATGTATGTTGGAATCTGCTTACTGTTCCACAAGTCTCTCAGGCTTCTTTTGGGAAATGTTTGTTTCTGTATTCTTCAAACTGGATAATCTGCACTGATACATCTTAATGTGTACTAATTCTTTCTTCTGTCTTTCTTTGGTTGTAGCCAACACGTTTTATCTGAAGAGTATCTTTTACTGTAAAGTTCTCTTTGTGTTTTCCATTATATAATTTCCGTTTTATTATATTTCTCTGCTGAAAGTTCCTACTTGCTTTCTTGCTCCATGCTTATTTTCTTTTACATAAAATCTCAGTGTCTGAGTCTGTCTCCATTAACTTCCTTCTCATTTGAATGTAGGTTGTTACACTTCCTGGTTTTGTTCTAAGTTTAAATTGTCTTGTAAATACTATATATGATACATTGCAGTCATTCTGGATCCAGTTGTATTACTACAAAGAATTTTATTGTTTTGTTTTAGTAACCAATTAACTTCACTGGATGTAGATTTAAAGCTTAATCTATTTTTTAGCAGCAAGCAGCTGAGTTCTCTGTGTATTTCTTTTACAGTAACTAGAATGCTTAGCATATGCCCCCGGGATTCCTACTTCAGAGGTCACTCGGGGACTTGGACTCACTGCCTGCAGTCTCTGCTCTCCGACTCTTTCCTTTCAAAGATTCCCATCTTCACATGCTAGCAGCTGCAAAGCTCCTAAAGCCTATACTTAAAACAGGATGTTGATGGCTTTCTGTTCAACTTAACCACTTTACCTGGGGCCCAAGGCAAATACATGTGAACAAAACACAGAGCCAGAAACTGAATGATGGGTGAGAAACACTGAAGAAATGAACAAACTGAACCTGTAAACTGATTCATTGCGCGGGGCATCTGGAGGACACGCACAATGGCTCCCTTTCTGAACACACCAAAAGCTGATCTGTCCCTCATGGCACAGCCTCTTTCCTTTCCCCACTGTTCCCATTTCCACAGACCATCAAGCAGGCATCCCATGCGGGTTACGGGGGTTTTACGAAGCATATACTTTGCGTTTTCAGAATCGCTTTTGAGACAGCAGAAATTAAGAAATACAAGGTTTTGTGTAACCATAGGGCCTACGACACAAGAGATTTCCTGTAAATACTTTTGATAGACTGATTCTTTCACTGATCTCCTTTGCAGTGTCTCTGGTAAAAGAGTAACAGTTCCCAAGCTTCTCTCAGCTTCTCCACATTTTCTCTAAACTTGCTGAATCCCCTCTTGGAAGACATCACTGCACTTCCATCAAGTTTTCTCTTCGGTTTAACATGTCACGGTCTGTCCAGATTGTCCATTTTGAAAGGACAGAAGAATACCACACTGAGAAAACAGAACTATACCTTTTAAGTAGCTAAAAAAATTTCCAGACACACACTAGATTGGTAACTACATCCCTATAGAAAAGTTCTAGCAATTTTGTGTCTCTCTCAGATGGAAAAAAATTAAAATAACATAAATACATTTCCTGTAGCCATTGGACACACCCTTTTGCCCTTACCTCTGGATGCTGGTGCATAGAAAATCTGCATTTCTTTAAAATGCTGATGCACTAGATTGCAGGCATAGGAAATGTTAACCTGCAGCTGCTCACACCCAGAGGCTTCTTAGTATAAATAACAAAATGCAAAATTATAATAAACGGAGGCTCTGTGCCACTGGAAATTTCCCAGAAGGCAAGAAATCGAAACAGCGCAAAACCCCAAAGTAACAGTAACAGAAAGGAAAGTCAAGGCGCCTTGGGTCGCAGAACCCTGAAGGGCACCCACTGGAGAGAGCAGCTGGATTCCTGCGGGAGGAACCAGGTACCTAGCTGACAATTTGATGGGGTCTGTTTTAAAGGGAGACACACAGCCTCCGGCCTCCCTTCCAAGGAACAGGAAGAGGTGAGTCTTAAAGCACAGAGGTCTCAGCACTTACCGACTTCATCTGTTATCTTACTTTCTTGCTTACTGAAGGCAAGAAAAATAGTTTAGAAAATCCAATGAATGAAGGATAACTTTAGGAGCCAAGGCTGAAGCAGTGAGGGGGACAAGCAGGACAGGAAGGGCAGACCCATAGCCCCCCACACCCCGCCCCACAGCCCTGCCCTGTGCTGGCGCCTGGGTCCATGGGACTGTACAGGGTAGCGTCCCCGCAGCCTCTCCTGGAGCTTGGCGAGGGAGCCTTCTGTCCACTCCTTGCTGGATACTATCTGAAGGAGAGATGGGTACAGTGGGTGTCTCTCTCTCTAACCTCCCTGAAGGCTCCACACCATCAGAAGGGGTCAGCGCAATGGGGACGCGCTCTGTCCCTGCTCTTGCACTCTCTGGGTGATGGGTGCCACCTAAGTCATCCCAGGACCATCGGGAAATGGCCACAAGCCGTAAGGACCATGGCGTGTACTCAGCCTGCAGCATATGCTTCTTCTTAGTTTTGCACTTTCATCTCCTCGTCTTTAAACAAGCATAATTAAAGTGTTTAACTCAGATCTTGTCGCTATGATTTATTAAATGAATTCAACCACTTAAAGCACTAAATCAGTGCTAGGCCATAGTCAGGGTCCAATAAATGCTATTCATTAGTGCAACAGTGGATACTGACAGTATTAAACTGGATCGTCACAATTGCTTTATTATGGAAAAAATGTCATTTTTAGGACACCTAAAAAGACCACTGTTTAAACTTATCTCCCTCACTGGAATCAAAATTTCACATAAAGTTTATGTATCTTTTGTTAATTCATTTTTCTTATTAATCTTTTCAAATATGAGAAGTCAGAGTAGAAAAACACTTTAAATCTCAAATTTTGGCAAGTTTAAGTCTCACTGTGGCTTTTCCCTAGACGGAATGAAAGAAGAGAATCCTTGACAGTAAGGGGCATAGACGACCCAAAGATAAAAACTACCAGAGAAAAGTGATGACAAGAAGAATTTCAATTTTTCCACTTATTAAAAACTAGCTTGACTAGGTTATTTCTAACATGCATTCATGTCTAATGAGCCATGCACTCATTTAATCTAACTTAGTACAATTTAAATTTTCATGTAAGCTAAGATTCACTAGTTGTTAAGATAAATTCAACTTTCCTGGCTGCACATAGTAGCTGTAAACCCAACTACTCAGAAGGCTGAAGCAGGAAGATTGCAAGTTCAACCCCAGCCTGGACACTGTAGTAAGATCATATCTTAAAATAAAAACATTTAAAAGGCTGGGATGTAGCTCAGTGTTCCTTTGGTTCAATCCCCAGTAGGTCAGAATAAAATGTTTAAATTAAATTAAAATTTAAAATCCTACTTTGGAACCTGTCTGGGATATCCTTTGATTGAGTTGAACAAAAAGATGCAAGGAGCTTTCCCGCATGTAGGTCACAAAGAAGTCAGGAAGACTTGTCGCTTCTTCTGAGCAAGGATCCAGCATGTATTCCACAGCAGGCATTCAGGACATAACCACTACTGCTGGAAGGAGCGGCTTTGTGCCCACAGCTTCTGTCCGGTTTACCCGTCTTACATGTCTGTGAGTTGACATCATCTGCAAGCCCATTATATGCTACAAAACTGCCTTCCTCCTACCCTGGTTTTGTGTATATCTGCATGTTTGTACACAGCCAGACATGCTACATGCAAAACAATACTGCTCCAGCATATTCTCCCAACTTCCATCTGTGAAGATACATGTACTATGCCTGCTTTACAGGCAGAGAAAACTATCTACAGGGTCCCACCCAAAGCTCCCCCTTATGACAGTCCTGGGGACTCTGCCTTTGGACTACCCTCTTGTGAATGGGTTTTTAAATACATGTGAGTGAATTTCTCTAAAAGCCACACGATTACATCTAGGAGCAGAGATTATAGAACCAAGCAAAATTATTCAGGTGCTACTTCCTCATCAAGACCATCTCCAGAAAAACTCATTCCAAAGTAGAATGTCCTACATTTCCCAGAGAATAAATAATAAGCACCAGAACAATGAGGGCCAGAAATCCTCAAAACAAGAAAGCTTGCATAAAAAATAAACAAAAATTAAAAACATAAAACCTCTCATGTTTCATCTTGCAAATGAGACCTCAGGTACAGTGACACTTGGCTGCACCAGTGCTACCCAGATTCCTTCTGGGTTCATCTCGGGCTGGTCCAGGTTAAAGCTCTGCTCACACTTTGCCCGGCCCTTCTTTCCCTTTGCTGGGAAGATGGAGATGCTCAGTGGATATTTTCAGTCATTCAGCCTCCTCACCTCCCAACTTTAGAAAACAAAGTGGTGTGAAGAGAAGATTGAAACTGCAACCTTTTCCTCCCACTTCTTTTAGCTTTTCACATGGAAAGAAAGGTGAAAAGTGAGATGTTTGTGCTGATTCCTAAAACCGAGAAAAGAAAGATCTGAGCCCCTACTAGAGAGAGTAAGGAATAGAATTTCCCATAGTCAGAGCTAAATAGTGAAGCATTTCTGCTTGCTGGTAGAATTGGAAGAAGGTGGTTATATATTGGGAAGTTACCTAGGCCTCTAGAGGAAAGAAGATGAAAAGTTAGCCCACCAGGCTGCCATTGGCTGTGCCAGGAAATCTAAAGAATTCAACCATGGAAGAGCTGGAAACCAGAAGTGCGTGAAACGGGAAGTGCACACTGCGACTTCCTGCATTTCTTCCTGTGAGAAATGGCAAGAAGAAAGCTGGATCTTTCATGCTGAGGCCATGGAACCCTGGACCTGCATCCCAGAGGATGGGAAGAGCTACCAGAAAAGGGGAAACCCGGGGAGCGTCAGAGAACTTCGGCTCTTGCCTCATGCCTATACAACTAGTAGAACTTGTCCCTGAGAGCAGAAGCCAGTGCACAGTAGGAATTTCTTGCTCCTAGTCTGGACATGAGGTGGGTGGTGCTGTGCTGAGTTCTTAGAGAGCTGGGCAGAGCTGAGTTGGGTTGGCAGCTCCATTAATTCCAAAAGGCATGGCACAAGTAGTAGAAACTAAGCCATTACCACTAAAGAATCAGAGAGAAAGGGAAGAGGGAGGGGGCTTTTATTCATAAGGCAATAGTTGGCAGTGGGGTTGCTATGGGAAGAAGAGAGACATGGATTATGGGTAAGAGCTTGAATCTAGGCTCTTGGAGGACTCCAGCAGCCAAATGCCTTCTTGAAAAAGTGTGCAGCTATCCACCAAAGCCTGCCTCGGGGCCCTTTGGCCAGGGACCAGAAGGTGCCGGGACTGTAAAATTACTTTCATGGTGAGAGCTGCCAAATGGAATATTTTTGAGGTTCTTAAAATTCTGGCTCTGATCTGTCAGACATTTTCAGCAATAAGGCAAGAAACCACACCGTGTTAAATTGAGAAGAATTTGATAAAATTTTTGTGATTGAAAATTAGACAATAAGAAAACATAAATATTTGCTAAACAAATAAATTGAGTCCGAGGGTTATAAATCGGTGGCCCTCAGCTAAATGTAGAACTAGCTTCAAGAATGTATTCAGGTCTGTTTGAAGTCTTCAGAAGAGGCACATGCTTTCGTGTCTCCCAGCTAACACAGTTCGCACCATGCCCCTTTGAAATGTCTCACCTGCTGAGCATGGTAGGGATCTACTGCAATTAATTGATGAAAACACTAAAACTCAGAGACTTAGAGGCCTGGGCACGTTTATATCAGGGTGCCTTCCACCAGGACATATTCCTTCCCCTATGTTATATAAATAGCTATTTTATGTCCTCTAATCTCCCAATGTTTTGAGCTCTGCACAGAGAACTGAATCATTTTCTGCCTAGGACTTCTGACAAATCTTTCCCTCCCTTGCACTGACTTTGGGATGGCATTGCTCGTTTGCAGACCAAGCCTGTAGTAAATGTTCCAGACCTAAATGAACTTTTCCATCTGGGTCCTTCTGACCTTTCCAGTATTCATCAAATTCCATCAGGTTGTAAGTAATGTAGTAATGCCTTTCCTCTCTTCTGTACTCACAATTTTTTACCTGATCTTCAATTTAAGTCTATTACCTTTGAAAGGATCATCATGAAGAATTGTTTTCCTTTGTCAAATCTCAGCTGAAGCAAATACTCTTATTCAAGCACAGGCCTGAGACTTCTAACTGGTCTTATCCCTAGTGTTACCTATTAGAGACCTATCTCGGCAACTGAGTTACTGGCAATCTGTTGAGAGTTCAGTTTTTTGTTAATCAGGCAGTATTTTCCTTGATATCTGAAATTGAAGACTACTTAGATCAAATATTAGAGAGATGAGTTTCTCTGAAAGGCCTGAGACACATACCCTTAGAGCTAAGAGCTTCACTCTTAACGAATCTGCAAAAGAAAGCCCAGAAATTTGCCAGATTTTCTGACCTTATAGGACCCCTTTTCTGACTGCCTCTACAATTTGATCAAACAAAAAAACGTATATTTGAAATCCTTATAACAGAATGAATGCATGCATAAATAATGAATGAATAAATAAAACCAGCCAGAAAAGTAACAGAGTATCTTGGGTTGAATTGTTCAAACTATTAATTCTATGCACCTAGAGCTTAGAGATGTTAAGTGCTGATCACTGGTTAAGGTAGTCAAAGAGTTTCAGGTTGATGGGAAAATGCACAATGCAATTAATCGCTTTCTCTACCTACTGTGATATCTCTAGTCACTTTCAGGTTCTCTAAATGCACGTCATCTTGTTAATGGACAACACAGAGAAAGATCCTAGGTCTGTCAACCCCAGGCCAATGAGCTTTCCACATCCTGGAATTCTCCTCAGCTGCTACCATGTTAAGGAATTGCTGAGAC
Organism: Hydrochoerus hydrochaeris; assembly: GCA_004027455.1. Lineage (NCBI taxonomy): Eukaryota > Metazoa > Chordata > Mammalia > Rodentia > Hydrochaeridae > Hydrochoerus > Hydrochoerus hydrochaeris. Next base: position 299,134 of record PVLA01001734.1, on the reverse strand, counting down.
TAGAGATATGGGTATTCCTAGAGCCACTCCACATTTCTGTCTTTAGTGTGCTTGTTTCCTACCGTGGATGCCAAGCCATAAGGGATAATTCAGCTTTTAAACAAAAATTTCACCTGATACTTTGTTCTTAGAGAACAGTCAGTAAATACACTTTTTCCCAAAACACATAAATGGCAGAAAAATGATTCTTTACCCAGCTGGCCTTGCATCAAAAAGAGGGGTTTACATTATGACTAGTAATCAATAGCTTGGGGTCATTAAAACATCTAAACCTTAACCTAAGAACTATGTTCCTCCTCCAAGAAAAAAAATCGTTCAGACCCAAGGACGGTTGCCCAGGTGACAGCAGATAAAGAGCAAAGGAAAGTGACGTGACTTCAGCCGTGAATGTTGATAATTTTAAGGGATGGAGTTGAACAGTGAGAGGCAATGGGCCACTTGACAGGTCAGGAAGGAAAGCTGAAGTGGTCGAGGTCATCTGTCGGGCGATCGCTGCGGACAGTCCTCTCCACCACCCACATCTCGGAAGGAACCCAGTGCACACTGGCCTTCGATCTGGCCCATGTGACTCTGGCACTACATTTACAGGAGCTGACAGCTTGACACACAGATGACTTGCATACTGACAGCGCAGACTGCCACCTCGCTGGTCATTCATCAGCACTTCTAGAAAGCACGCCAAATCTCTCTCAAAGGAAACCAGGGAAGGAAGAGAGGAAGGAACACCTTTCCCTACAAATGGCCACAGAATTCGCTCGGGTTGGAGCTCTGCTATGGCTTGCTTCCTTCCCTTTAGTGCAGTTATATTAGGCTCCCTGCTGGAAGGACCTTGGCATCCCACGGCCTGAAGACCAATATGGACTGCTGACCGCCTGACCAATCATCAGCTCCATGACTGGTTCAGGCATGGACCTCTGCCTGCCTTTTTCTAGCACACGCCAAAATATGAACTGCACCATGGACTTCTGCCCTACATCAATGAGTTGTGTCCTCCTGGCCTAAGGCTCTTAACCTGTCTCCTTAAGCAAGAATCCCTTGAGGTCTCAAGAAGAAAAATATATCTGACATGTGCAGATATAACTAGTAGCCAAAAGACTGAAAACAGAGGCAAAACATGCAAATATTTGTTGAATGAATAAAGCAATATTTCTGCAACATACAACCATAAGTCACTCTAGAATCTTGAATTCTCTGTCTCATGTTATAACCAAAACTGGATGGACTATTGCCCCTTTGAACCCCATCTTTGGCTGTATGGTGGTTACCACTCAGATTTAGTACAATTTTTAACTTAGCAATGAGCTCTTTAGGGCAGAATCTGTGCTTGCCTCATTACTCGTTCAACGTGTATTATTGACTGCTACATGTTCTAAGAGTTTTGTTGAATAAAATAAAAAGAAAAATCAAGTCTGTGTCCTTCCCTTTAGCGGTGGTGTGGGTTGCATGCGGTGGTAGAAGAAAGAATGACTCAGTTTGAAAGGTGTGGGAATAAATAGAAGTAGATGATCTCAGTCTTCACAAAACCTCTGAAATAAGCATAAGTAAGAATTCTGCTTCACAGATGAAGAAATCAACCCCAACTCAATTTGGTTAGGTAAATAACAAAGCAAAAGGACCAGGAAGACCTTTGTGAGTCTCTGTCTCTCATTACACATATAAACACACACACACACACACACACACACACATCCACTTTTAACCAAATTTGCATTTTAGTAACTATGCATTTCTATTGTTTCAAAAACAGTCTCACATGTGCAGCTATTTTATTAAAAGAACTAGACTTGATTTTAAAAGAAGCAACCATCAGAGTAAACGATTTTCTTCCTCATATGAAATCACTCTGGCTTAGTTCCTCTCTATCTGGGATAAAACTTCAGGGGAGTTGGGGCCAGGTATTTAGCTCAGTGGCATAAGCGTCTGCCTGAAAAGTGTTAGGTTGTGAGTTTGCTCCCCAGTGCCAAAAAAAACAAAAACAAAAAACTTCAGAGAAGTCTCAAAACCATGCAAGCTCCTTTGAACCACAAAAGCCATCTCAATTCAGTCATGAAAACGCCCAGGCCCTTGAGGTTATCAAACCCTTACAGTTCACTGCATTCATGGTTCTCCTTAGGCCTCAGCATGGTCTCCTTTAGGCTGGAGGCTATTGAAGACTTCCATAGATTTGCCCCAAAGAAAACACTCTATATTCTGAAATTTGATTTGGTTCTACATTCGTGTTTTGTTTTGCAGTACACTCACACAAAGAAGGCTGAAAATCTATGGTCTAGGTTACAGGAAACTATCACAATCCCATCAGCTAGACAACATAGCAGAGAGAAATGGAGGCTGGTAGGGTGTTCAGGACCAACTACAGGCAGAGATTCAAAATGAGAAAAAGAAATAAAACTTTACTAATGCCAGCCTGGAACTCCAAGGGAAGGATAAGAGTGATGCCCGAAGTAGACAGAGACCTGCACTGGAAGATCTGACAGGTCTCCAATGATCACGCATGGAGAGATGAAAACCTCATGGTCAATGTAAAGCTTTCACATGAGGGTTTGGGGGAAAGCGATTCTGTTGCTGAGATAACAGAATGTAATACAGGTAATATCCGAGAGAAGACTTAGCTTAGATGAAAAATGGTTGTACGAGATTCCCTGTATGCTGTTCTTTTTTATAGACCCTCAGAAAAGAGCTTGAAGGTTGTGTCTTCCACTGCCCACGCTGAGCCTCAACGGACAACAAAGAAGCACTGACCTCATCAGCCAGAACCGAATCACCACGAGCCAGTGAGCTGGTGTTAGAGTCCCAAGCTAGCAGGCCCTTACTTCTTCCCCGTTATGCTTTTTTTAGGAGGAAAACCTGGGGCTTGGGTTTAAGCTTTCTTTCATCTCTTTTTTGTTTGTTTGTTTGTTTGTTTGTTTGCTTGCTTGTTTGAAGAACTATTTTATCAACAGTTAGTGACAGCAGTGTCAAGGAGATCATATGTTTAATCTGCTACAACTGAAGTCATACTAGGTGTGTTTTTATCTTTTCCCTTTTCCCCTCAGTCAGGGAATCAGAACTATGTGTCTCCTTCAGAGGCAGTCCTGGTGGCAATGGGTCCCTGGTAGTAGATTCACCTTCCAGGAAAGGATGTAAACCTCCCATGCAGAAGACTAATTCTTCCCCTACTCCTTTCAGATGCCTGCCCGTGTCAGCAGGGTGCTGTTACAACAGTGGGCTTTATTGCACCTTATCCAACTATTGGCAAGCTCTGAACCTCAAAAAGCACTGTTTCGTAGTACAAAGATTAGAGTGTTGCATAGAATACCAAAAAGGGAAAGAGAAAAAACACATCATCAAGAAAACTTTTTTTAAAAAATCCTCTCTCCACATACTTATTTAAGGAGCCTGTGCTGTGCATTTGGAATTTACCTTAATTATTAACATTGAAAGAAAATGTACCTTGTAAGCATAGAAACTTCAAAGGGTAAACAATCATGGGGGTTCAGAGCTCTTTCTCTTAAATTCGCATTATAGCAGCAGTTGTAACTAGGCAGCTATTTGGAAGCTTGTTTGTAGTTGTTTGTTTCCTTTTGTTCCACTCATAATCGCAAAATGCTTTGTATGGTTTAGTAAATAAATAAACAAACAAATAAAGCTATCTTTTACCCTTACCCGACTGAGGCCAACTGAGAGACAAGCTATCACTCAGACGAAGGTCACCGAGTCCTCAGAGAATGCTCTCTACAAAAGCCAACGATGGAAGTCTGGTTTCCAGGAGAAGACGGAAAGAAGAGCTCTATGTGTGGCAGCTTGTGAAATGATGAATATCTGAGGCATGCCAAGGGTACCAATGCCAGGAGGAAAGACTGACTCATGAGGCCCAAACAGGGGTGAATGCAAAGAGCTGGTAGAAACAGCACAGAATCCACTTCCAGTTGAATGCAACATATAACCTTCGACATCCTGAAAATAACCTGCAGTTCCCCAAAGCAGTCTCCACTGTCAGTGTGATTTAAACCTAAACTGAAGAACACGCCAGCCTTCCTTCCCCAGGGACAAGAGAATGACCCCGTGGTTATTTCCCATTTTTACTTCATGTCTGCAAGGCTGGGCAGCTGGAGATCAACTCTCTACTGTGAAGGAATGGCTCAGAGAGCAGAGAGGCAGTCTCAGCTAACAGTGACCTCTCCAAAGAGGTCCTCATCCATTTCCAAGTTACGGGTAATTATTTTCCTACCCAGTTCATCTTTGGCCAACTTTCCTTCACTCCTTAAACAGCCATGCTCGCATAGCCTGTCCTTCACCTCGTTACCCATAGCTGAAGGCATTCTTTTCAACTGTAGTCTCATGGCCTTGTCTCAGCCAATTAGACTCCATCTGTATCTTTGTGAGCAACCTACATAGGAGAATGTTAACAGGTACCTCATGTATTTCTGCAGGTCACCAGAAGTCAGCTGCGAGGTTCCACTGGGAGAGCGCATATTTACAGAAAAATGCAGGCTGTATGATATTTTGCTGTTTTTCTGTGACTGGATTTTTGATGGACTATTTTACAAGATGGCAAAAGAATAGGGAAAAAAAAACATGAAACTCAGGCAATAGGGTTGATTCACAAATAAATTAATTCAATAAACATTTGCTGAAGTTAGAAACTCAAAATACTCACTTTTTTACTTGTGGATATTTTTATAGTCTAACTTTTTAGTTTTTAATTTGATTAGTACGTCTTTGATTCTGGCAGTTTACAGTCATTTGGGGGAGGGGCACATGTACAAACCACAACTTATTTTTTGTTTTAATCCCTCTCTCCTCCTCTCCCCCTCCCTCCCTCATCCTCCAGTTCCCCATCCCATTTTTCATTCGTTTTGGTATTATTGATCTTAGTTCATGTTATGGTATATCCTGTTCACATTAACTGAGATTATCAGGATCCTGTACTTGGCACATTTTTATGTTGCTTATTTCCTTCCGAAATAAGCAACATTCCGCTCACCCCTGGGGCTTCTTCCCTTGGGCCACTTCTCTATTACAGGAGATCCATCTCCTCATCCCCTTCTATCCACCCTCTGTGATTCTCTTTCTTTGCACTTTGCCTCACACAAATAAGAGATGCAACAAGGTATTAAAGCTTGTGTGTCTGGTTTATTTCACTCAACATTGCATTTTCCAGCTGCATCCATTTTCCTACAAATGTCTCAAATCTGTCATTCTTGATAGCAAAGTACTCTTCCATTATATATAGACACCACATTTTCTGTATTCAATCATCTGTTGATGGGTGTACAGGCTGTTTCCAGGATTTAGCTATTATGAGTTGTACTGCTATAAACATTGGTATGCATGGATCCCTGTAGTATAATGTTTTAAACTCTTTGAGGAAGGCACCTAGCAGGGGGATCACTGGATCATATAGAATTTCTAATTTCAGGTCTTTCAAAAATTTCCATACTGATTATACTACTTTACATTCCCACCAAAAAATGAAGGAGTGACCCTTTTTCACTCAGCCTTGCCAGCATTTGTTATCATTTGATTTATTAATGATTACAGTCCTTTCTGCAGTGAGATGGGATCCTACCATTGTTTTAATTTGCATTTTTCTAATGACCAGAGATGCTGAGCATTGTTCCATACATTTGTTGAGCAGTTGCATTTCTTCCTCTGTTAAGTGTCTGTTCATTTCTCTCGCCAATTTCTTAACTGAAACTTTAGTTGTAGGTGTTGAGATTATTTTGAGTGTTTTGTGTATTCTCGGTATCCATCCTCTGACTGAGGAGGAACTGGAAATATTTTTTCCCATCCAGCAGGCTGTTTGTTCACTCTACTCTTTGATTCTTTTGCTGTACAGAAGCTTTGTAGCATGATATAATCCCATTTGTTGATTCTTGCTGTTGTTTCTTGTACAAATGACTTTGTTTATAAACTGTTTCCTATGTCTATATGTCTATGTCTCTACCTATGTCTTCAAGTGTTTTACCTATTACATCTTCCAATAGGTTTAATGTTTCCATTTTAATGTTTAGATCTTTAATCCATTTTTATTTTAACTTAGTATTTAGTGATAGATAAGGGTCATTTCGGTCTTTGCACACGGATAACCAGTTTTCCCAGAACCACTGCTGAAATAGCTATCTTTCCTCCCACATGTGATTTGGTCCCTTTTTCAAAGATCAAATAACTGAGTGTGTCTGGGAAGGTTTCTGTGTCCTCAACTTTGTTCCATTGATCCATGTATGTGTTTTTGTTCCAGTGCCATGCCATTTGTATTACTACTGCTTTGTAGTATAGCTTGAAGTCAGGTTCAAAGTACTTAGTTATTCAACCTGTTCCTCAATGAGCCTGAGCCATCTCAGAACTCAGGGGAAAGTCATTATTTGATAAATTTAAATTTAAGATGTGTCAGTTGGCAATGTCAGATAAGCAAATTCTGTGTCTTCTTAATTACTATTGAATAACTCGACTTAAGTTTTTAGATAAGCACAGCAAAGAGCCCTGGGCCTAGCTGTTCTCCAATGTCACACAGACACAGCTAAATTTTAGCATTCTCATTCTTCATAATGTCATTTAATTGGTGCCATCATTACCATTATCACTGTCAATAAATTTTTATGGAGCAGCCACAGTGTATTTTGTACTGAGCTCTGACCCTTAAGGATTTTATAATGCCATGGATGTGCAGTCCTTTCCTGTCTAGAAGCTTAAAGAGATAGGTATTAAGGAGCCACAAAGCTCGCTCAATCTGGAGAAAAGGGTTTCTTGGTATAATCAGTTATTTAGGTTTAAGGAAAATAAACTTTCTCCCCCCCTAATAACAAGCGGGGAAATAGCTATTTTCTGTTTTGCCCATAGGGATCTCTGCATACAAATAATTCAAACAAAACTAAACTTTCAAACTTCACGCTTTCCCAAGGGAATCATCTTTTATTAGAAATAGTTACTTCAAAGGTTTGAATAAATGTGAGGGTTTTTTTTAAACATTGGAAGCAATTTACATTTCTGTGTGTACATTCTCTTAAATGATTCTGATCAGATTCAGGGAATTCATCCTGCCAGAAATGTTATGAAAGTGTGAAACTTCATAGCACAGTGATACCAACCAATTAGTGACAGAAATTGGCTGGGTGTTCAAACCCCTCAAATAAACTTTGGATCTGATGAATTTCTGACCTGAACTAACTGAAAGTAGGAGTTTGTGTTTATTTTGAAGCTGTTATGCAGCAATTTCAAAGTCTTTTAAAGACACACTAGTTATACTAGTCTGACAACTGTCATTTACAACAATAATAACCTGACATTGTCTTTAGCACCTTACCAAAGTTTACAAAATACTTTCTCACCCAATATATTTTATTTATGTTCTCTTTAAACAATTATATGAGATTTATCTCATTTTAAGATCAGAAACCTATAGATCACACTCAAGAAGAATTGTACAGTAAAACATGGAAAAATGAGATTTTGAAGCCAGATTTTATTTTAATGTATTCTAATCTATCCTACACTGTGAGGGCCTGAGAGTTTCAGATGGTTTATATCAAGCAGTATGGGAAGAGCAATGCTGAAAATAAAGGGAATCTAAATTTTCCAGGATAACAGCATATACAAGTGCATTACAAATATTCTACACTAATACTGACCTTTATATGTTCTTTGATGCTAAGCTGAACTACATTAATGAAAGTCTTAAGTCAAACTGCTAACTATTCTTTGTAATGATTAAAACCATATAACGTGAATAAATTAGCAAAGATCTGAGATCTAGTTAATATCTAGGACCCATCACCATGGATTTGCCTCAGTGAGGCTAGTCATTAACAGTTAGCATCCTTTCTGATTAATGAATATTTGCAATTAGATATCAAATAATAGTTTCTGTCACTCTGATTCTAAGCTAGAAAGTGTCTGATACATTAGCTCATGAAATCTTTATAATATCACCCTGAAAAGCAAATTTTTTTATAGACATCTTACAAGAATCGCAGATTTTGTTATGATGATGGTTAGTAGTGTGCAGGTTGAGGCACACAGGAGGAAAAACAGAACCAGCTATATTTAGATGGAGCAGAGTGGCAGTGGGTATTTCATACTTGGGGCAATTATAATCCATTGTATAGCCAGTGTAACAGAGGGTTTGTTTTCAATCTTGTTTATCTTTCATTTAGACTTCACTTGCTTCTGACAGATCTCTGTCTTAGCATAGTCTTGCATAATACACAACAGAACGCTAATGGAGCAAGATAGCTCTTAGTCCTAGAAATCCTTAGGAAACCATCAGTTCTCCACAGGGACCAGCATCACTGATTCCTTCCCAGGAACTGCCTTTAGAAAGAATGATCTCAGAGGAATTTAGAAGTAGCATTAGTTCTGTCAGTAAGCCCAGAGGGAGGAAAGTAGAGACAAATTCTACTCTCAATTCCATCAGTTCTGCAAATATTTATGAAGCCTAACAGTCTTCGAGCTATAAAGGCAGAAGAGAGGCATTGACCTCAAGGAGTTGGCCATCATGGGGTAGGGGAAGGAAGGCTGGTCCCCCAAAGTTCTCCACCTCTCTGAATGAATAAATAAATAATGCCCACCTCCAAATCGTTAAACTCAAATGATGTAAGCCCTATGAATAATCTGGCATAGCAGCCACTGATATTTCCAGCTGTTCTCTGTCCAGTCTTCCTCCACCTAGTTCATAATAGTTGTTCAGCTTTGCCTTTGTTATGATGCTTGCTGGGAACTGCAAACCCAGAGAACCAGAGACAGTCACCACTATTCTGTGTCTTCTTAATACCTCACTGGCTACTGACTGGCTGATTCACTCTCTCTTTGCCCCCCTACCTCCCAGAAAGGATATAAGGATCTAGTTGTGGATTTTCTTTTCTCTTTGATGTTCTTTGAATGGATTTGTGTTGTGCCTACACAAGAATTGAATTTTCTAATAAATAAAGCTAATGAAAAATGAAGTTCAAAGATGACTGTCAATTTGGGACAGTGACTGGAAGAAGAGACTTAAAGACCAATTAAGAAGGATGATTTTGAAGAGAGAAAAAAAACAGAGTTTACTTTCTGCAGATCAGGAAACACTAGTTGGATTTACTTTGCTTCCTGAGCTACATAATATGCAACAGAGTGACAGTGGGGTATACTCACATGTAGACACACATCCAGCATATATTTTATAGGTCAAAAGTAAGCTTCCCCTAAGTACTGTAGGTCCCTATTTGAGAAGAGACCCACATATATGGAGAGCTAATATTTTAAAACTTTAAATGAATTAGTTTAAAGCTTTAATAAACTGCTTATTAAATGTTTGTAATTCCTACCTTAACAAACACTGTTCATATGTCCTGAAAGGTCAGATTTAAATTTAGAATTATGAAACTCTTCTGAAGTTTGTGTTGCAACTGGGCAGTGAGGCGAGAAGCAGCTCCCAGTATGGAGCCCCTCTCCTCCCATCTCTGGTTCTTGTCCACAGAATGCAGCACCTCACACCCAAGTCTATGGATGCCCCGCCCTGTACACCCAAGCTCCATCCATACTGCTGCCAACCACTATGCTTCATCATTCACAGGCCTCCTAATATCTGGGAATTTTGGGTACCCATGGGATGATCTAGAAGAGGGTTCAGGATGGGCATATGCTCAGTCCCTGGGCACCATGGACCCCTTGCGGAGAAGTAAGTCTTCTACACCCTCAAAAAGTAGTTCATGAATTAGCACCATCCACATCAGCCAGGAGATTCAGAATTTGCATTTTCTGGGCTCTCGGGTAAACCGAGTCCACAGTGATGGTATGTGATGGTGGAGGCCTCTTGCTGCATCTAAGGGCAGCCCTGGTCATAGCAGCATGCACGTCTGTGCCCACCCACACTCCAAAGACATAAAAGAGCCAAGATCAATAACCTGGGATTCTTCCCTTGTTGCTTGGTCATGTTGATATTTGTTAGTGGATAATGATCACTCTGATTTCAGCTGTGAGTCATTCAGCCCCAAATGAGGATACTCAGTTATTTAAAGTCCATTTTCCTGCCCCTTGAGTAGAGACAGGAGCACCTCAGAGATGAAACATAATAAACACAATTTTAATATCAAAGAGCATGCTCTCTCCTTGCTATGATTTCTGTGACCCCAATGCAAAGTAGGTCACAAAACTCAAAGATAATCAATGCATTTTAAATTGGGAATCAGTTCCCAGTTACCCCATAATGGTTTGCAAAAGTAGGCTTACCTCTTCCCTATTTAATTCTTTTTAGTAGGCACAGGTAAACAGGGGCCTAATTTATTCCAAAATATCCTGGAGTCATAGGCCTTATACTCCAGTTATGAAAACATTACGGCATGGATCAGGGCTATGATTTTGAGCTTAAAGTGTGTTTATTATTGGAGGACTCTGCTGCTAGGCAGCATTAAGAATGCTAGAGTGACTTTGAAAGACTATCAGGAGTCTCTATGATGGAAAGCAGCTCCTCTGGCGTGTCATGACTCTGATGCAGATTCCTGCTCAAATGGGGAAAGATAGAGAAGACCAGCAACCTGTAAACAGAGGGAGATACAGACTCCGAAGTCTCCATATTCTAGATGAATTTCTTCTGACCAATTAAATACTTGGTACTGAGGCTTTCAGAAGGATCAAAAGGAATTGGCCTCAGATTTCGGAAATTATCTTCTCGTCCGGGTATTCTATTCAGCTCTAGATAAAGCAGAAAGGCTCTATGTGTGGCTTCTCAGCATTACCATCTTTTAAAAGAACTTTATGTACTAATGTTCCCAAAAGTACAAGATTTGTCATCTTCATTTTCCAGTGTATAAAAAAATAGAGACATTTGCAAGGTTGAGTCTTTGTTTTGATAGTTAAGAGTGGGAAGCATGTTCCAGAAGGTCCATTTTTAGGTAAATGACTAATTATTTGCTTAGAGTCCTAACAGGTTGATATAACTTAAAAGTGAAAAGCAAAGAATTATCAAGATAATTTATAATTTGCTCCCAATGTGCATCAGAATAACTGTCTTCAGATCTGAACCCATCACATTGGTGATTCTCAAAACATGGAGCTCCAGCTAGCAGAAGCATTACTGACTACCCCTGTACAGGGTCTCTGGGGGCAGAACCCAGCAACTGATGTTTGACAAGATTTCTGGGCAAATATTGCACAATAAACTTGAAAGCTTTACTAGAACACCGCTCCTCAATCCTGGATGCTCATTACAATGGCTTGAGGAGAATTTAACAAATACAATATAGGGCCAAATTTAGACCCAATAAAATGGGCCCAAACTTCTCAGTAATGGTTGAAGTTCTCCTGCAGGTGGAGCATTCTAACTGCAGAGAGTTGTGGGGGTGCCCCATGCTGGACCATTTCAGTTTGATAGACCCAGCTCTGATTTGCTCTAAGAAAACATCCATCCGTGACTCAGTGGGCCATTTACAGCAGAGGCGTGCTGTTCAAGACAGTGCCATTGAGGTATGAGCTTTTTAGGCATAATGTAGCTCAAAATTCCTGTGTTCCAGGCTACCAAGCATCATTTGCACAGCTACAATTATTTCAACCATGGTTAAAAATGAGAAGGGAATTAAATTAGCTTGCAATCTTTTTACATGTTTCTAGAGAACATGTCACCTGTCACTCGAAATGAGATGTGCTTCTCCCTCTCTCAGGATGTGGTATAATGAGGTCTCTCTCTGAGCTCTGAATGCAGAAATGTATTTATGGCACAAAAGGAGATTTATGTATTTTCTAAAAATCCTGGCAGCCAATAATAGCCTTGACTGACTCTCTAGGGCTCCAAATGCAACTGGATTGTATTTGGATATAAATCTGGATGCATTGTAATCTTAGCCCTGTTTCCCTCCATTAAAGGCCAGATGGGGCAGAGGGGTTTCAAGGGGGAAACTCATAAAATTATTAATAAAATGCATAAAAATAAAATACTAAGCCTGGGAAGACCATTTCGATATAATCTGTGCAAATTCTCCGAGATGTGTGCAGGTCTCATCCTGGTGACAATGCTAATGAATTCTGAGATAACAAGGAATCCATACAACCACAGCTTGGTGGCAGCTTTTTCCCCCTTAATGTCATAGAAAGTTGTAAAGAAAATATATTCAGTAAAGGATTTGTCCCAGGGTAAGAAAGAGATTCCAAAATTGTCTTAACATCTGCCATCTGATATTTACTCTCACTTTCATCATCTCATCATTCAAGAAAGTATTAATAACAGAATGAAAAGTTGGATTGAATATATGTCATCCCTGAGTCTATAATAGATGGGGGTGACCTAAGTTCCAAAGAAGGTGGGTAAATGAGGCATGTGGCAAAGAATTTTAGAAACATTCTAAGATGGGCGTGGCCTAGATTGCAAAAACTGTATAGTCTAAGTGCTGAACAAGAGCTTAGAAATCGTTGTCACAAGGCAAAATATACGAAAACATGCTAAGTAAGTAACATGATTGCTAAGCGTCTTAGAGGAAGGGCAAAGTGGAACTTGAGCCTTATCCCAAGTGGATACCAGAGTTCCATGCCCTTCTCCAGGCCCAGGCATTCCTGGAACTATTTTGTTTTTAAAACTGAGCATCCTCCTACATTATTTGACCTTGATGAAATATATTCGTTACCTGCCTGTTGGACCCAGCTATACATTCTTGAAAACACACAGGAGGACACCAGCAAAGGGCTGATCCTATGGAAGCTGCCTGACAGCGAGCCAAGGGCCATTCTAAGTGCCCTGGCAGAGGGCAACAGATCAGCACTGCTGTAAATCCCTAACCTCCCGGATGATGGCAACCAATATTATCAGGTTTGGCCACTGCCGTGTGGGAACTTCACTTTTAAAAAAAGAAGAAGAAGGCGTCCTATAGAGCAAAACCACAAGTAGCACAAATGCCCTAAAGACATTTTTTCCAACTAAATTGCATGCATTTATTTTTCACCATGGGGGTCAGAATCGAAATGCCGGCGGGCTCCAGAGGGATGGTGCATGCTAATTCCTTTCCTGGTAAAGGTCCTTTAAAATACCACTCATGTCTGAAGCGCTGAGGAGTTTGCGCATTGCCAGACACGAGGTACGCTGCGCAAGCTCCCATGGGAACCTATTAAACGTCCTATGGAGAGATGGGTGCTAAACAGCCACACATGCACACGCCATTCAAAAGTTTAAAAAATTACTAAGCAATTACGCAGATTTCCCAGCTCTAACAACAAGGCTAATGGCAACCCATTTGCAATCAAGTACAGTAGATTAGTATGGCACAAAGAGAGCTAAACGGTTTAGCATTGGGCTCAAAGCTCCCTTAGAAATTACACTGAATTGCAATTGATAGAAAATGATGGGGAGGGGTTGTGTTTTATGCAGCATATACATAGAGCACGCGCAGCCCCCACCCAGCATGCATACACTGAACACTGCGGCAAGTTCTCACAGTCAGTGGAGTACCCAGACTTAAATGCTACTTCGGGAGGTACTCATTAGGAAGCAGAAATATTTATGCCATGATGATGCTTAGTTTTTCCACTTCCCATTTTACTGGTCTGATAAAAGACTTACCAGTTAATGAATACACACACACACACACACACACACACACACACGAGCACATGTATTTGTACACGCAGAAACACCAAGGTAGAGTTACCAGCTCTCTCAACATGCTCAGGGCTCTCTCTGTTTTAGCACTGAAAGTCATGTCATGGAAATCTCTTAAACCTGAGCAAACCAGGACACTTGATCACCCAGCACACGTATTCCTGCAATGAAAGTGTCCACATTAAAATTTCCTGCAAGGAAATATTATCCAACAAAATGCTCTTCATAAGAAACTTAACCTTATTACCAGGTTGGGTTTCTTTTGGAGCCAAAAGCTCACAGTATAGATACTTTTGGGATTTCTACCTGGTCTTGCATAAATCAGTCTTGACTGATAACACTTATCACAAGTACAATTAATGATTTTTTTTATAATTGCTTGCTTAGTACCTGTCACTTGCTGCTTTAACCTTCATGAGGGCAAACTGTGGTTACAGGTTTGCTCACTGTTTTAGTTTCAAGACCTGGAACAGTGCCTAACCTACACAGTACACATTTCACAAATACTGGTTGAACTTAAGGAACAAATTAAGAATATCCTATGGTAGGGCTGTGGTATGGTGGTTTGGTGGGAGACACGGTGCAGGGGAATGTTCAAACATAGCTATTCTATTGAAATGTTCTTTCTTTTTCCAAACAGAAAACTCAGAAAATGCAGAATTGTTGCTTTACAGGCAAAGATTTTCCCCACTGCGTTTTTCCTTCTTTGTTCACGATGTGTATTAGTCCATTTTCATAGCTACAAGGAAAAAAAAAACACCTGAGGCTGTTTAATGTATGAAAAAAAGATTTACTAAGCTCACAGTTTTGGAGGCTCAAGAGCAGGGCACTGGTATTTGCTGGGCTCAGGCGAGGGACCTCTAGCCCACTCATATCATGGTGGGTGGCAACATGGCAGCAACGGGTATGGAGGAAAGAGAGATCACATGGCAGAAAGAGCTCAAGGAAGGGACAGGCTCACTCTTTCATAACAATCACCCTCTTCCAAACTCAAAGCCCCATAAAAACTCCTTTAATCCTTTTCAAGGAGAGCGCTCCCAAAGGCACTGCACTCAGCCCCACTTAGTAAAGGCTCGACCGTCTTCCAGCATCACCACAGAAAAGATCAAGTTCCCAGCACACAAACTGGTAGAAGACACACTTAGACCATGCCCAAACCATGGTGCCCTAAATACCACCAGCACCTCTCATCATGATGGTAACAGCTGCAGGAAGAAAGTTGAGAGTTGTCTACATAACAGTACAGTCTAAGGCAGTTCCATTCCCCTATCTGGGGTAGGCAGACCATCCTTGTGGCATAGGGTATCTTTGTCACCTCTCCGGTATACTGTAAGACTCTGAAAGGGTGAGAACTAGCTGAAGGGAGTGAATCTCAACACTGCCCTGCTATGAAGTGCACCTCATGCGAAACCAGGCCTGCATCTGACTTTGAAGGCTGAGATCTCCTCAGGCAGTATTTTCTGTGACCTAAAGACTCACCAGAGCTGAACTGGGGTTAAAGAAATGGTTGGTGGTAGCAGAAAGGGGAGTGAGAAAAGATGATTATTGGAGGAAAATAATCAATGAACATGGCCAAGGCCGTGCCTTTCTTATGCTGTATCTCTAGCCTTTGCATGGGACATAGAACATGTTCAAGTGTGCAAAGACAGAAGTAGCTGATATGGAGATTTCTAAACTCAGCCATGCCTTCCTGAAATCTGAAGGGAAGAATCCGCACAATGAGTTCTGTGTTTCCCCACATCCAGGAGAGAGAATTACCTGGTCCCATTGGTTCATCAAAACAACTGTAGTCCCACCATAGGATACACCACTCACATGCCACCCAGTCTGTTCCTCTATGCCCTCTGCAAGAAACCTCAGCAGCCAGGGGCAGCTTCTTCACTGTATTTCTCCCCTCACCTGTTTAATTTCCTACTGCAAGACCAGCTGCAGCTCAATTGTGTACTATATAATTCAATAGATCGGCAGATACATCTTGAGTCAATTTTAATTCTATTTAAAAGACAGTCAATAGAGTCATCTCTGGGGCTTTCTGAGATGAATTTCATATTCTATACACTGAACAGAGAGAGAGAGAGAGAGAGAGAGAGAAATGCACTTCTGTTTAAAGATATAACGAGTTAGGCTTCTAAAACCTCCCATGTCTGTCCCACTTCTCCATTTTGACAAGATTTGGGCTCAGACTTGGGAGATTATTTAGGAAATCGGAATGGCAAAGGAGATAGACGTCTATCTATAGAAAGCGATAGTCTGATTGTGTTCTCTGGAGTTTGCCCATAGAACTGACAGTCACTGTCCTTCCTGGAGATTCTTTATCCCTGTGCCTTTTCCTTGGTTTGTGCCCTTCCCTCCAACGAGGAGACTTCCCATGGCTTTCAGTACATTTGCAACCCTCCTCGAGAACCACAATCCACAGAGCTGCAGGGCATAGCTCCAAGGTCACGTCCACCTTGAAGCCTTCTCTTCAGTCCCACCCACTCCCTCGAGCCACACCCCACTCTTGGCGTTCCCCCTCACCTGGTGTGCAGAGCAGCATGGCAGGTGGGATGGACCAGGAAGCAGACAGCTGTGGCTGCAATTCAGTAGGAAAGTGCGTGGGGAAAGTGTCCATTCCAGTCCATCAGTATCAGCCTTTATTACCAGCATTATGGAAACAAGATCTTCGCTGCTTAAGGTTTTCATCCATACCCACGACTTTCCCCTCCTGAAGCGCTGAGCCTGAGCGAACCACATTACAAACACCTCTGCGGCAGAGCCTGTCACCATTTCCAAAGACATGGGCTCAGGTGGTGAGTGATTAGCAGGTGTGTCGGAGACAGACAAACAACTGTAATCCTGATTTCTCTAGGACTCCAAACACTAAAAAGAGGGAGAGGAAAACAAGCGCTCTAAGGTTAGGGCTCTCGTATGTACCTGATTTAGCCAGGTTGAATGTGCTCCCCTACCCTCACCTGTGCCTACTGTGGCATATGTAGGGTGCAGAGAGCGTGTGCCCGCTCTCCCTCAAAGACTAAGAAAGAGGAGCCAGAGGAAGAAAGTCGCTGTCAGGTGGTCAGCAGGGACTGATGACCAGACAAAGTCTGGCGTGCCAAGACACTGGTTCCCGAAGGCTCTGTGCTGGTCATCTGACCTCTCTCTGGAAAGTGTGATTATTAAAGCACTTATTCTGCTATTGAATTTCATTCTAGGCAGCGTTCGAGTGGGTTTTTAATTGTACAATAAAGTCCATTTGTTTGACGCATGGTCCCAGCTTTCTAAATTGTGTGAGCTCTCAGAAGCTCAAATCCACACTGCTCAGTAATTAGTCAAGTCGATCCAGTGCTTAGTGCAAATTAACAAGGTTCTACCAGAATGGGTTTCTGAGGTTTTGATGAGACATGAGAATGGTTCTCTCTTTCCTCCTCCACTCTCATGATATATGATCAATTTATTTAACTCGAATTGCATTTTCAATGGCCCTCTCTTGCCAGAGTCAGCATATTTGCTGTAACTTATACTTGAGAGGGAAGTTGGCGTAGGGTGGCATGGTTGGAGAAAAATTAGAAATAGAGCATCTTCTTGTTTGCTACTTTGGATAAACGCAGTGACATTTTGAGCAAAGACAACAGTGTCATCAGTGGCTACAGACCTCTTCAGTCAGCAACAATTATCAAGGGCTGTGGTGTTGCTCTGTTTTCTGTAAGTTCTCGTGATGTGATATACTGGAATAATTAATATACATCAATGCTCATCACAGTCCAAGCAGATAGCTAAACAGTATACAGCGTTCCCTTGTCAGATGGTTTCTGTCTAACTGCTTAGAAAACCCAAGTGAACATTTACTTTCCTATTATGCCTTAGAAATGAACTTCAGCGGCACTAATAATAGCATCACTTTAAAGCATAAAGTCGAGAGACTTATCCTCCAGTGTCACCAGCATGGCATATTTGTCTTCTGCTTAATTTGCCCTCACTGTGTATTATTAGGACTTAACGCTGTAGTTTTGTTCAATAACCAGCTTCACCGCCCATGGCTGACTCCAAACTGATCGCTCAGGCCTGCTGATGAAAGTCCTAATTCATCCTTGTTAGAGCAATTAGAGGGAAATTGGATAACCACGCCGCTTCTTGCAGAGGTCTATGAGTAGCTATAGCCTATCCCCCAAGAGGTTAAATAAATGCTCGCTTGAGCTGCAAGTGAAATAGATACTTTCCCTGGAAGTGAGATAGGACCAAATTAATTTAGACTTCAAGAAGTTTTTAAGTAAAGCTGGAACTCAGCTTCCTTTCCCTGTTTCACTGTTTCTCTCTCTCTCTCTGCGAAGACAGGTTAAGTATTCTCTGCCATTAGAAATCAATTATGACTTTCTGCTGTATTGCATATGCTGTGGTGGCATGAGCTGGCTTCAGACACCTTTTCTTCTTGTCCTTGACATCCCAGTGTAATTTGAAAGTAGAAGACTTCTCAGAGGATTGTGGTACATCCTGCCTCTGACTGATTACCTTTGCATGATGGGAGGGCAGCTATAGATGGCTTCATGTATGAGTCTTTAAAAGGTAATTGGTAATTCACCTGTCTTTAAATGGTAATTCTGCAGATGGACTTTTAAACAGATAGCAGTTCTTCAGGTTGTGGGAAGAGGGTTACAACAGGCTGGACGATTGGAAATGAGAGAAGAGATGTAAATATTAGATGAGAATCCAGGAGAAATATGTCAGTGCCAGTTTGGACCCAGAGAACAAAAGAGAACAAAAAAGCAGATGGCACCTAGGCATAATGGCACAGATCTATTTATCCCAGGACTGCGGGAGGATGAGTCGGGAAATCACAAGTTCCATCCTGGCCCGGGAAAGTTCGTGACTCATCATGATTCTCTCTCAAAATTAAAAAATAAAAATAAAAATAAGGTCTGCAAATATAGCTCAGGATTCAAAGGGGAGAAAAGGCAAGTGCCATCAGAGAATGACAAAGGTGCTGATCCCTAACCCTTAGACCAACATTCCTGCTAATGTTTCCGTGAGACGGGGTGCCGCTGAGCTCCTGCAGGGCCCATTTTCTTACCCGGTAAATGGGAGCCTCATCATTGCCAAAGTTCCCACCACCCCAGTAACAGCAATGATTTTCACTGCAAGTAACAGAATGGGTTCCTTTGTGTCACAGCACAAGACGTGTAGAGATGAGTGGCTGTGACCTTGGTTCAGCAGTTTGAAGTCACCAAGGTCAGCATTTCTGCAGGTCTTCTGAACTTTGTTCCTCTTCCCGTGGCTGTTCACCAAGGTGGCTGCTGCCTGTCAGATGCGATGTCCATCTTCCAAACAAGAGCAAAGGACAAGCACCAACCCTTCTCTTCCTACAGCTTTGTCCTAAGGGGAAAAAAAGGCCCTCCACTGGATTTCCACCTGCAGCCCATTTCCCTGGCACCTGTGCTTGGCTTGGCCACTCCTGGGTGCAAGAGAAGTTGGGAAACCAAGTACTCAATATGGAAGGAAATAGAATGGAAAGGTGTTAGGACTATGTGTCCAGTCACCCTGCCATATCAGCCCCAGCTTGACACTTGAAGTATATAGTCTCTCTCTGCTTGCCTTTCATGTTACCTCTCTCAGGCACAGAACATGAGGGGAGGGGTAGGCATTAACGCTGCACATACATTTTTAGTTCTTTTCCCTTTCTTGCCCTACTAGAGAGGACACCTCCCCACCACATGAAACCAGGTACATATAGGTAAACTTGCTCTGGCCATTGACCTGCATGCAGAAGTGACATGTGTCGCTTGCCAGTGAGAGCACTTATGAACCAGGTTGTCATGGTTCGTGTTTTCTCGATTCCTTATCCCTTCATCTAGAAATGTTTCTGATGGTGAACTCTGTATCAGCTCAGATACAGAGGTGGGGATGGAGCAGAGTATGAGTGTGTTTTGGGAAGTTGCTTTATACGACCTGGAACGGCCTAACTAAACAGGTGGTTATTGTTAAAAATCCTACAACTATCATCTCACCCCAATCCACCATCTTCAGCTTTTCCTGGTGTTTCATTCCCTTTGCTCCTTCCTTCATGTCTTCCTGCATCTGAAGAGCTTCCAAATGACCAAGTGCTCTAATGGCCCAGGAAATATGATAACAATGAGATTTCGCTAAGGCGAATGGCTTTTAGAGCTCTGCAATTCCCGTCGTGATGTGGGACCAGATGGAGGGGCTCTGTTCAACGTCCCTTTGTGAGATTTCTCCCTGGATCCTCAGAGAGGGAAAAGAATAGGCATCTTTGTTGGGTTATAGCACTTGAGATCATTTTAGTGCTGCAGACAGCAAATGCAGTAATAATAGCGATGGTTCCATCATCATCATCACCAGCATTCACACATCAGCTGTTGTTATCATCACTTCTAATAACAGTTAACAACTAGGGGGCACACCACGGTGGGGCTGGGCTTCTGAAACACACGATCCATTTCCGGGAAACATATATTTGAAAAGTCACTGGGATATGCCGTTGTAGAAATTTCAAAAGAGATGGAAAATCCTTACCTGTAAATGAAAAGAGAGGCAAAGGAGGGGTTTGGGGAAAGGGTGAACTAGACATACTGTAAATTAATTCCTTAATTTGTGGGTTCCTTCTGTGATCCTTTTATAAGTAATCTTTCCATCACTGTGACATAATACTTGATATATACAGTTTAAGGGAAGAAGGATTTACTCCAGTTCAAGGTTTCAGAAGCTTCAGTCTATGGTCAGTTGGCCCCAAGGCAGAAACATCATGGCAGAGGGGCATGAAAGAAGAAAGCTGCTTATTTTATGGTGGTTGGAATGAGAAAATGGGCAAAGACTGGGGACAGATCTACCCTTCAAAGGCACGTCTCCAGTAACCACTTCCTCCAACTGGGTCCCACATCCTAATAGCCCATTTGGCTGTTACAAACTCATCAACAGCATGGTCCATTGCTTTCATGATTAATCACCTTCTGGAAACCCCACCACTGAACATAGGAGATTTGGAGGGGAGAGGGTATTTTAGATCTAGCTAATAACAACCCTAAACATGGTTCTTATACTTTTAGTTTCACTTTCTCTATGTCATTTAATGCTGTACTCAAATCCTTTCCAGGAAGATGAACACTGACCTTAGAAAAATCTACATAATGATCATTTTGCCAAAACCTGGTCTGGGGGTGTGATCAAGAGCTTCTCAGGCAAAACTGTCTCTGAATCAAAGAGAATCCAAGATTATGAGTGAGCTTTTCTTGCCCCGTAGGAGATATGTGATTATTTGGAAGGAGAAAAGTGAACATGCAGACAAAAAAGACCCACTAACATTAGGCTATTTACTCACAAATATATGCAGTCCTGTGTGTGTGGTGTGTGTGTGTGCACACGCAGGGAGATATTGCATTGGAAAGATGCATCAGGGCTGGCCACGGCAGCCGATCTGCCAAAATACTGCATTTCTAACCCCAGACGTCACCCACCACCACCCAGACAGACACTTTTAACACCTCATGTCCTCCTCTACATGGCCCATTGACAGTATGGGCTTGACTGTGGCTACTTGTCCTCACTTGTAAGAAGCAGATTTAGAGGCTCCCTTAAGTATTCAGGGGAGCCCTATGCCTCCTCCCCATCACAACACCAAGGGCTGGCACATTTCATAGTAAACAGAATAGAAGGGATTTTGTCCCCTAACAATTTGTATTTATAAATACAGAAAGTTAAAGCTCAATTTCTCTTTGAAAGAAAATGTGCATATTACAACTTCTTCTATGATACAGTTCTTCTCTTTCTTAATCTTTTTGGAGTTCCCCGTTACTCACTAAGCCACAGATTTCTTCCAAATTTCACCCAGTCTTCCCATTCATACTCTTCTTCTCTTTGAAGCTACCACACTGTATTCAATCATTGTGTCTCCTTAGTCCCCTCTAATCTATAAGATTCTCTACTTTTCATTAGTTTATGACCTTGACAATGTTACAGCCTACTAGCCAGGTATTTTATAGGATGTCCATCAGTGCAGATTTATCATGATCAGACTGGAGTTATACGTTTCGGAGTGAGTATCACCAGAGAGAAAGTGCCCTCTCCTCACACGTACCAGGGTTGATAGTATCAGCCTAACTTATCACTAGCGATGCTGTTGTTGATCTCCTGTTTGGGCAAGGCATTTCCTTCCAGCTTGCTCCGCTGTACAGTTATGGCTGTTCCATTCACTCCTTTATTTGGAAGAGGGTCTCCAGGTCCAGTCTACACTCTAAGTGTGGGTTTGAGCTCCACCTCTTGGAGAGATATCTGCATACATTACCTGTGAACCTCTATAAGGAAGGATTATTTACTGCCATTGATTTATTTATATCATTATGGACTTCTGTGCATTTGTTTCAGACTTTGGATTTTAATTAAATATTATATCATTTACTTTCTTGTAAATTTCCAACTTTGGCTGTTGGGGGCTTTTACAGAATGAATGCTACGTCTATCTGCTATGTCTCAATTTTTCTGACTTTCTCTTTTCCTTCCTTTTTTCTTCCCTTCTTTCCCTTTCTTTCTTTTTAAATTATTTAATACTTCCTGGATTTTTGACACTATATTTTGATTCAATTTTATTTTATGTTTTCCCTGCCCCTACCTCTCTCTTGACATTTCTCCAGGGACCCCCAATTCTGTTTATTCAAAAACGATACAGAGAAGCCGAGAGCTGGGTGCTGAGTGTGCTCTTGCTATTGGGCTAGCATTGCTTCTAGACCATCTCGGCAATCTGAATTAGGACGTATGGAACGACGTTAGTCAGCTTCCTCTCACAGTAACAGGTACCTGAGAGAATTAACTTATAAAAAGAAAAGGTTTATTTTGGGTCACAATGTTAGAGGTTTCAACCATGACCAGTTGACCTTGCTGCCTGGGGCCTGTGTCTGCACAGAACTTCCTGGAAGGAGTACACAGAAGAACAAAACACCTCATTTCAGGTAGCTGTGAAAAATACTCTGTAGAAATCATTTAAAAGAACAAAGATTTATTTTGGCTTGTGGTTCCAGAAGCATTAGCCCATGTTCACCTGGCTCCATTGTTTTTAGGGTTTATGGCAAAGCAAAAATGTGGCAGAAGGGCATGGTGGGAGAAAGCTGCTCATCTCCTGGTGGCCAGGAAGCAGAGAGAAAGAGAGACACAGAGAGTCAGAGAGACAGAGATAGAAAGCCAGACAGACAGAGATAGAGATGGAGAGACAGAGACAGAGACAGAAGAAGAGGAAGAGAATAGGGTCCCAGTACACCCTCCGAGGACAGGCCTCTAATGACATACAGCTTCCCCCGCCAGGACCTCCCTCTTCACATCTCCACCTTTCTCAATAGTGCCTCAAGCTAGGAAGCAAACCTGTATCACACGAGCCTTAGGGAGACGTTTAAGATCTAAACCATAATGCTGTGTATGCACACACAGCTGCGTCTGTGTGTATGTGCACATGCACATGTGCATGGACGCTTCCACATATACACATGAGTTAGTGCTGAATCCAGCACCAGAGAGCTCCATCTGGCCCCTTCCCCTTGACACTTATTGGAAGTTTCTTTTTCTGACAGTGGGAAATCTGGCTTCTATTATCTAAAATCCATTTTATTTATTTGTTCAGCTCCTAACCTCATTTGAAGTCTCAATCGAATTTCTGTGCTACAATCTCTCAGCACATCATCCACATCACATTCATAACAGGTGAAGGCTTATCCACTGACTCACCCCCGCCACACGGACAGAGAGCCCATACCTCAGGGCTCAACTGAGCTCCTGAGTCGGATCCCAGCACCAAAAGCAAATCAACGGAAGTTGGTAAGTTTCCCCATGCCAACTTGCTCATGGCTGTGTACTGTGCAAGTGCTTGCTGAATAAATGAACAGTAATAAAGCTGACTGAAGCAAGAGCTGCTTTTATTCAAGTCCTTCCATCCATCTTGACTTGTGATATTATGCCCATTATCCAGATGGATGGGCTTCTTCACTGCTCCCAGCACTGGACCATCTAGTTTTCTCATCTCCAAAGCAGTCACATCTGGGCAAACACCTACCTATCAGGAATGCTATTGAAATCATCTGTTTAAGCATTGTGCAATACACATACTAACCAGATGTGTGACGAGTAACGTTATTTTTACACGTTTTTGTGACTACAGCATTCTAATGAACACAAAACGGTCAAAAACATAAACAAAGAAAGCTAAAAAAAGAAGATGGAAAGGAAGAGAGAGGGAGGGAGAGAGGGAGGGAGGAAAAAGAGGAAGAAGAAAAGCAAGAATGAGAAGGGAGAGGTGGAGGAAGAGCAGGAAAAAAAGGGCTGAATTAAAGTCCTCAAGAGTCAGTCTTAGACTCGGTAAGACAAATTTTACTGGCACTGATTCAGATTCTGCCCGGGTCCTTCACGGGCTGGCTGAATTTTCCAGCATTTTCCTATAATGCTTCTCCAACTCACTTACATTGTTATCTCCACGAACTACTGTTTCTTCTCCGTTCTCCGTCTTTCCCTCCCATGAAACTTATAGAAAGATATAAATCATTCACAACCCAACCAACTGGAGACTTGCTGGCTGAAGTAAAACATGAAAAGATTCATCAAGGGGCGGAGGATGTAGACAGGTTTGCAGAATCTCCTTTGATAACTCCTGTCCTTTCTCCTGATCCAAACAGTGTCACTTTGAGAACTGAAGCTTCTTAATTTCTCCACTTTTAAACCAACTTTAAGAAAATTCCTTTAGAATCACCTGCGGTCCTTACTTTAAAAGGTAGAAATTCCTAAAAATCAACCCAGAATTACTGAGCTGGAAGGAGACCTAGAATGAGGCTGTAAGTAAATTTTCCGGGTGACTCACACCAGCAGGCCACATGTGTAAGGACATAAACAAATTCATTAAAACTAAATAATACAGTGTTTTCAAGAATTGGAACTCTATTTTTCTAAAACCACCAATAGTTAAATTTTAAGTATTTTTGTTGATAAGGGCAAGTGTTTTTCCCCATGACCCACAGAAAGAGATACTATTTTATACTGCGTTCCAGCACACACAGACCGAGCATACACACATGTGTACATGCATAGCTGGATAAATCAATACAAACTCACAAAATAAAACTTGAATAGTAGATAATGAAGTAAAAATATAATAAAGATCAAAAACCATGCTGATATGATCGAATAAAATATGAAATAATCCCAAGTGAAAAATACACAAATGTCTGTCAAAATGTGCACACAGTGATGTCAGGACCCACTGATGCGATATAATCTTGAGTTTATAAAATGTTACACAGCCTAAATAGCTCTGTGCGTCACTCTAGGAATCTCAAGCAATTGAAAAATAACGAAACTGCACTTTTTAAAATGTCCAAAATTTAGAAAATATGCTCAACCGATGGGCAGCTAATGAATTTATGAAACTGTTTCAAGCACTTTGGATCAGAAGAACCATGGTGGTTAGATGTTGGCCTGGGGTCCCATTAACTTTAAAACCTCACAGTTTTCCTGTCCTCCACCACTACCACCTTGCTGCTGGCTCCGTGTTCTCCCTCGTTTGCACTCCGAGTTGTCAGATATTATCTTCTCTCTAAAGAGCAGAGTCAGCCTGATTCTGACCACCGTATGATCAGCCGTTTGCTCTCTCCACGCGCTTCCTTCACTTTTTCTCATCTCTAAGCCTGTGTTCCTTCCCTGTGCTGCTGTTATCTGTCCTAGAATCCTACTTAACTTTTAGCCAGATAAACTCTGCTCAGGCTAAGTAGCTGGACCCAAGGGTCTTCTTTTTCTTCCCATCCAAACACCCCCTGTGCTGCCCCATCTATTAGTACTCCTGTGTCCACTGGTGTTTGATTCTCTCCCTGCCCTTCAGGCTCTAGCTCAAGGGATCAGACATGTGACTTCACCTTGCTAAACAACAACAACAATAATAATACAGTATCAGAAATGCTGAAAATGATGATACATTAAATTTGTTTCAGTCTCTCCTCCAGCAAATTAGGGTGTTTCAAGCTTCAAAACCACTACATACTGACAATCCATTATGTCAGACTCTAAGAAGTGGGGGAAATCATGATACATTCTCTAAAATCCCAGTTTATAAATTAAGGAACCTTTAAAATTAACACAGTAAGTTCCATTTTATTTCTTTTAATATAATTAATAATTTAATTGAGGCTTAATACTTATTGTTGACTAGAGCAGCTGAGGGAACTGCTTTAACATAAAATAAATGCTATATGTCTGGCATTTTGTTGATTCTAAACCAGTTTTAAATGCTAGGTTGTTTTTTTTTAAATAAAATACAAAGGTCACTTTTATCAAATGCTTGCTAGGGACTGTCCCATTTGAGGGAAGGACAGAGCATTATAACTGCACCCATTCTCAAAACTGGCAGCAGAGACCTCTAGGGGCATGTGCCCAGAGGTTAACCACTAATAAATCCTAGAATACAGATTGTCATATATGAAGTTCTGCCCTTAATTCCAACTCCTAACATTTTATTTGTTTTATTAAGTTGCTTTGAGATTCTTATATGTTAAAATTAATTTAAGCTTTTTCAC
The DNA here is from genome assembly GCA_004027455.1 of Hydrochoerus hydrochaeris. NCBI lineage: Eukaryota > Metazoa > Chordata > Mammalia > Rodentia > Hydrochaeridae > Hydrochoerus > Hydrochoerus hydrochaeris. Next base: position 273,076 of record PVLA01001734.1, on the reverse strand, counting down.
CAGTCACTAGGAATTCGAAGGACAATGGTCAGAGTGGCTGCAATATGACCACATCTGCCTTGGGATATTGGAAATAAAAGAAGGAATTGCTAGAAACGGCTCCATCAGTTTAAGCTTTGAAAACAATTCCCCTAGGAACCTTTATTTTCAACCCTTATAAATATTAGCTGAAGGATTCTTGGGGGACACCACTTGCTCACACCCCGCTTTGATTCCAAGGAGGGTCATTTTGAAAGTTGCAACCAGAGCAGAGGTGCCCTTTGTGAGTTACATGTCTGAGAAAAATGAACACGTTTTGGTTTGCTTGGGTATTTTGTTTTATTTTGTTTTTTAAAAGTCAAGACCTTTCTTCCCCTAGCTCCCCCATAAGTCACAAATAGCTTTTCTTTCAAAGTTCAACCTTGTCAGGCCGTTAATCCTGCATGAGAAAAAGCTCACCGTGATAGGCTTAGAAAGGTTTAGCTTTCAAATAAGGAAGTTATTAACTTTTACATTCCTGTTTGGCTGCCTTCTCAGTGGTTCTAGAAATTTCTTGGGAATGACACACCTGAGAAGCTCCACAGAGAGGCAGCCAAGTGAACTATTTCCTCTGTGACCCTTTACTAGGTCTGCACTTTCTCAGGAAAAAAGATATCCTGAGTGTGAAAAGTCACCATACAGAGCAGAGTGGGATGGCAAGAAAGGGCAAACGCAGAAACACACTCAGGGTGAGCCAAGGAGTGGAGCAGAACTGACCTGCAGTCTTCAGGGTCTCATGGAAAATTTCCAAGGAAAAGCTCTTTACGGTATCAAATATCCCACGGGAGCATCTGTTTCAGAGTCACCATCCATCATTTTACAAGGATAGAAATAAAACTAGGTTTTTTAAGGCAGCTTTTAAATAAGAAGATCCAGTGTGCAATCCTGGCTCTAGCTTAGGTAAACCAACATTCCTGAGCTGGTGTGTCCTCACCTGCACTATTTCTCACTTTTTCTGATATTTATGAGAATAGTAACAACTGACATTTATTGAGCATCTACTATGTGTCAAATACTATGCTGTATGTGCGGTTCCTGTTTAACCACCCCCTGCCCATGAATCCTCAGAGACACACACTAGTGTTATTCTCATTTTAAGGATGAAAAAAATCAACGTTGGCAGAGATTAGAGAAATAATTCATTTTGCAGTTAATACAGTTCAGAAAAATCCAGTGCACGTAGCCATGGGGTACACTGCCTCAAGTCACTACTAAAAGGCTTTTGTAAGTTCTCAGGGGCTATAAAAGTGGTTGCATTGCCTTTTTCAGTATGTGGCACCCTGAGTACAATGCCAGGCTCTCAAAGTGACCTCAGAACAAATTCTAGAGAGAGGTGGTGCAGTGCCCTGGCTTGAGCACCAGGTAAGCTGGCAGGGTGCCTGCAACACAGATTGTCCCAAGTTTCTGAGGCAGTAGGCTTGGGGTGAGCCTGGAATCTGCACCTCCACCAGCTTACAGTACAGCTGTCGTTGGCTGGGACCACATCCATGTATCACAAGCCTGGTTGTTTGAAAGTGCACCCTGGGGCTTGGAAGTCAGCTCTTCCCTTTGGTGTTTCACGGGCTTGTGTCTCATCTGCCAAATAAATACTGTCCTGCTCATATTTACCTTGCACACTTTGTACAAAAGCAAAAATAGTACAACACATGTAAAGTCCTCAGGTGCCTACCTGGAACAGAGGAACCTTCTTGGTGGTAGTTCTCTACCAATCCAAATTCAAGTCCTTTAAGTCACTTTAATATCAATACCTGCAAGTGTGTTTTAAAAAGTCTTAATTGTGTGTCCTTTCAAACTTGTAATTTCACATCTCATTGAAACATGGATAAAGTAACAGCAACATTTTCTGCCAGTCAGGGTGCCCACAGAAAATGGGTGTGGCATTCAAAATAGGAACATTCCAGAAGGTTTTATGCACAAAGGGACACTTTACAAATGCGTGAGGGTTGGAGAACCACAGGTAGAGGGCAGGAGCTGGAGCTCAGTAGCAGCTACACTGATGCTACCCCAAGGCCAGAAGGGAGGAGAGGGAGGAGAGGGAGGAGACACTATTGCAGATGGCGAAGAATGAATCCCTGAAAGTCAGCTGCTTTGAAAGAAGCAGTAATCTTCGATCAAGGCACATAATTAGCTCCGGGCTAAGAGTCATGAAAAGAACCCAGGGAATTAATGCCCTAACCCCATTCTCTTCCCTCCTTTCTTCAGCTGCCAGGGTTCCCTAGTGACTGAACCCCCAAGCCGGAGGGCATGAGAATCAGAGATGAGTCTGATACAAGCATGTGAGTGTGCATTATATCATTTACAGATGAAGAAAGAGAGTCAAACCAAGTTTAAGCATCTTGCCCTCTGCCACTCTGTTCGGATTGGGTGGATTTTCACACCCAGGCACTTGCTGTCCACTGAGCAGGCTCAGCAGAGGAAGCCTTGGGAGAAAAATAAAAGAAAATGAGATGCATATTCTTGGTTAGTGTAACAATAAATACTGTGAGTAGCAGATATTACACAGTTGTGGGATTTAGGGCCTCAGTGACCTCATCTGTCTTATTAAGTTTAAAAACTAAAATAAAAGGAAACAACCTTGACTTTTTATTATGATTACAAGTTGGTAAAATACGCATATGGTAATTGATAATGCTGGCTATAATAGGACATTAAGATGATGAATGATTTTCTTTCTACTCTCTCCATTTTCTGAAGTTCCCTAATATGGCCAGATTGTACTTATATCTTTTTAGCATAACAGTAATCCAATTAAATTTTTAAAAATAAAGTAATATGAAGAATGAATCAGACAATCTCCAGGTTCCCTTGAATGTTTAATGAGCCTACACAATCTCCATGTCAATCTCGCTATCTCTCCTCTTTTAATATTAAAGCACCCCTGCAAATATGAATAAAGATCCATAGAATATATGTTAAGCCTGTAGGATTCATACTTTAGGAAAACTCATGGTGGAAGCGAAATGAGTAAAGTATAACAGAAAGCACAGAGCAGCCCTCCAGTGAGGGAAACTTGTGTGGACCCTCTGTTGCATCCGATCTGCTTTCTGTACCATTTCCATGACTTTCACAAAGGTTCGTGCAGATTTGGAAAGTGGCCTAGGAAGGAAATATATGAGCAGACAGCCTGCTTTAGATATACACCAGGTAGATGTTAATGGGTCATTCTTGAAAGGAGATTTAGAAATGTCCCAAAATGGACACGGTACTCACTAGATGGGTATCAATGTAAATGGCTTGGAAGGAAGCCCCTGGGGGGTCAGAGCAGGTCATCTCAGATACAGTCCCCAAATGGGCCACAGACAAGAGGTCACCTGCCACAGCTGCTTATCTAGAAGAGGGTCGTGAAAGCCAGTCCTAGTCCCTCCCTACTCAAGCAGCAGATTGTTCAGTAAGGACCACATAAAGTTGCCTCTCCACATCTCTAATCATAACACAAAATGTAGTAACCACAAACTACAAAACTGCCAATTCATGATACAGATATGGCATCTTTCCCTTCATGTTCTCACTTGGACAAGTGACCATCTAGGTCTAAAGTGACCGACCTCTGTGCTTAGCAGAACAGAGATGCTCTAATCTGCCAGAGGACCCAGTCAGTATCTCTTCGGGCAACAAAGTCGATGACCACTCGTGGACAGCATGCTCTGTAGCTCTTCTCAAGTGGTATTTACACAACACCGGTAAATTCACCCCGGACAGCCAGTGTCTCCTACTTTCCAAAACTCTGCAGTGTCTCCACCGTTGGACCCTGTATTAGACATACTGAGAATTCTATAAATACTAAATGTCAGTGCCTCTCGCTTGTACAAACACATTTTAGCAGTGTGACTGATTTTTATGCTTGTAATTTTGGCATTTCTGTTTTTTTAGAACCCCACCCACCCAGGCCAAACTATATACATTTCAGACATCAAAAAACCTAGAATGCTTTTTACATAAGTGTAACAATTTTAATCGAGTATAGAGAATGGGTAATTCAGCTATGTTTCAATGATAGAATCTCAGGATATGAGAATCTTAGTCCACTCAAGCTGCTATAAAAATACCACAGACTGAGTAGCTTATACACAACAGAGATTCATCTCTCCCAGTTCTGGGGGCTGAAAGTCCAGGATCGAGACCCTGGTAAATTCAGGCCTGGTAGGCCTGGTCGAGCGACTCACTGTGTCCTCACATGGCAACAGGAGTGAGGAATTTCTTTCGCTTTGTTTTTTATAACGTTATTAATCTGATTAATGAAGGCCCCAACCTCATGGTCTAATCGCGTCCCACAAGCCCCACTTTCTAATCAAATTCGAATGGGGTGTCTGCCTGCTTTTTACGCTCTGATTTTGTAACTTGAACAACTATTTCTAAGATGACAATATGTAATGTATCAACTAGCGATTCCTTAGTGTTAATTTTCTTTTTTTTTTTTTTTTTGAGTTCTGTGTTATTCTACCTTTTCTTTCTTAAAATAAAATAAGCTAAAAAAAAATCCGAATGGGGATTGAGTTTCAATATAGAAGTTGGGGGAACTCGAGCATTCAGTTCCCCGCGTCGGCTCCCCAGCAAATATTACTCTCTGTCCCACTCTACAACCACGTCAAGTGGCCTTAAATAGAATGAAATAATGAGCCCTGATCCTCTAAGTAGTTCAAAAGCAGAAGAGTTCCAGCCTACAGGAACAGAAAGTAGGCGGGCAGTCAGGTAGGAAGCAGCTCGGATGCCACAATAGTCCAGAACGCAGAGGCCACAGCACCATCCTCAGCACAGGCCGTGAGCCCAGCGTGGTGGTCAAGAAGGAGGGTTGGAAGAGTGAAAGCGCTTCACCTCCAGCTCTGTGACCCTGGGACTGGTCACTCTAGCATCGGTTTCTTCATAAAGAACTGCAGTGCCTACTTCGTGAGGGTTTTATGAATACAAATGGAAGAATGCGTGTAGAAGGCTCAGTGTGGTATCTGGCATACCGTCACTGCTCTCTGTAAATAGTAGCTTCTGCTATCAATCACCAAGCCAGGAAAACAGCAGATCATCCAAGTGAAATGCGATGTGTTGTGATGCTTCGCTTAGCAACTCCTGTTACTCCCTGTCCCAATCCTTCTCATGCTTCTTATTGGCACATTATTATAACAATCTCAAAACTATACAGAGAGTTTGCGTGTGTGTGTGTGTGTGTGTGTGTGTGTGTGTGTGTGTGTGTAGATGGAGAATTACTCCTTAGAATTAAGGACAGAACTTTTAAAATGACCTGCCTAAATTGATTCATGAATTGTACCTCTACAATTAAGAATTATATTCCTATGTAGCTCAAATAGTTCATGGTGTAGCTATAATTTATTTCAGATTCAGCTTGGGATGAAGCTAGTCACAGACCACTTGCCTAGCATGTACAAGAACAATTTTCAATTTTTAGTGCCACAAAAAAAATTGAGCTTATATTTATTGAACACCTACCATGCTTGACACCATGAAGAGTCAAAGGTATGAGAGATTCCTACTCACAAAGTCATAATGGTACACATATTTCCTCAAAGGAGGTTTTTCTATGAGTATTAGCTAGTAGGGATTACATAAAAAGGAATTATATAGACAAATAACTTTCCACAGCATTGAGTTAAACTAGTATGCACAGCTTTTTGACTATACAGCTTCTCAGAACCTTTGACATGTGGACATGATTTCCAAAGCTGTAAGGGGAGCACGTCTGCAAAATCTTCCAAAGTATTTTGAAGATAACAATACACAAAATATTAACCAGTGTTAATCTCATATTATTCTGTTTTGAAATTCTGTATCACAGTTTTTATTCTTTTTTTAAATAAAAAAATGTGTTTTCCAAATGTATTTGGGAAAATAAATTGTAGAGTTCTTCACCAACATATTATCTCATGGATCTAGCATCCCACTTTGGGAAACCCTGTGATAGAGAACTACAGCAAATACACACGTGAGTCCAGGACTGATTAAATGAAGTTCCATATTTGATGAAAGAGACACATGTTCCAGTTAAGGTCTAGGATATTCTGGAAAGGTGTCAGAGAAAGGTATGGCTTAAATCAGGTCCGAAGTGTAAGTCCTGTGCTGTATGACTAGTGCAAAGCTGAGAGCAGCCCCCATGGAGTGTCTAGCACAAATCAAGAAAGGAACCAGGTCACCAGCATGAAGCCGTGGATCAGCCCCACTGGGTCTGTTCCTAACTGCAGGTAATTCAAGGAGAATGGGGAAGCGGGCGGAGCCATGGCACCAAGAAGCTGGGAAGCACAGTCAAGAGTCACTGGAGGCCACTGAGCAGGATTTGATCTGCACTTCAAGAAGACAATCTAACAAAAATGTGAGATGAGATGGGGTGGAGGTCAGAGAGAGGGAGGTCAGGCAAAGGTTGTCTCATTAATCTCAGCAAAGAGCAATCTGTCCAGACCTGAGGAGGCGGCAGCAAAAAGTAGGAGCCAGAACATTTTACAGGGAAACATTTCGGAGATAAAGCCTAGGTGATTCGACAGCATCTGTGTGCTTCATCATGCTGAGTGACATCCTTTTACCGCCCTAAGTGGTCCAGTCATATGCATGGCATTTAAGAGACTGAACCCGGCGTACGTTATTCTTGCCAGCACCATGTCAAGTGAAGGAAGACGAGGAAATTGCTAATGGACATGGATGTAAATTGTCACAAGGGAAGATTTCTCTGGGAGGAACCAGTGACACACAGTGACAGGTCCTTCTGACAACCCTAAAGGTGATCACTGGGTGACGCCAAACACAATAGGGAGTAAAGTCCAACGTGCACTTCTCTTCCTTGTCACTTTCAGTAGTTGGAGGACCCCCCAAAACACCACCCCCTTAGAATTCAAGGTCCTTTCACCCAGAAAAACCTATTTTAAAATGTATTTAAAGTTGTTTCCCCCGCTGTGTACAAACAGGTCCTCTAAGCAATTAGAGCCCTGGGTCTGTGTGGTCTTGCAGACTAACTGGACAAGGTGCAGCATGTGGGGCTGGGAGTCTAACTGTTCAGAGGGGCAGCAGGCTCTCGGGGGCTCCTGACCTGGATGCTGCCGGCCGGAGACGGCTGCAGTGAGCCAGGCCGCACTAGAAACCCTGACCGCCATCCATTACAGGCAGAGCTTGCTGCCCCATACTGTGGGTGGCAGATGTTTTCCTCCTTAATTGTTGAAGATTAAGTTTTACAAACCAGAATGTAAAAACACTTCCCCCAGGCAATTGCAGCCAATCAAATCACAGGCCTTGGGAAGAGCCATGATGACAGTATTATTTTCTCCGGAGTTTATTTGGTCACACATGGATTCGAGCTGCCTTAGGACCCCACTTACTCTCCAGTTATCTGTACCAGGAACTGTGGGGTATCCAGAGCACGGAGGTTAGACGTCGCTGTCCTTGAGGAACTTGGATTGTCGTGCATTCCTTTACAGGAAACTGTTTATTTCTCTGTTTGTCTGCATATATAGTTTCAATGTTCCAGTGCTACGCACTCTGCTGGATGCAACACAAGATAAAAGTGAAAATTCAGATGTTCAAAAATCATACCCAGAACCAGGAATGGTGACCCACAACTGTAATCCCAAGCACTCAAGAGGCTGAGGCAGGAAGATTACAAATTTGAGGCCAGTCTTAGTTACAGAGCAAGACCCGGTCTCAAAAAACAAAACAAGCAAACAAACAAAGAACAACAATCCAAAGATAACTTCTAAATTAAAGGAACTGGAAAAGTGATCTTCAAGCTATGCTTGAAAGACTAGGGAAGATTTTGAAAAAGAGGAAGAGTATAAAGTTATGGTAGGCAAGTAATTAAAAGTCATATTTGGGGCCCAGGATAGGAAATCAGATTAAAGGCATCAAATGAGCAATTATATGCAGTTTGTGCCTGAATGATATGAACAGATGAATAGATGGATCTTGGATTATTTGCATGACTGATATAACTCTATTTATATTTTATGGGAAATTTACACCATCAAAAAGAGCGTCAAAGAATTAACTTAGTTGCAGAAAAATGTGCAAAATCTAATTAGAATTTGAAACACACACACACACACACACACAAATTCCAATTGTCCTATAAAAAGAAAGAATTGATTTATCCGCAATTGTTCTTAATTAGACAAGTCCACTCTGCTGTCTGGCTGCCCAGCTGGCGGGCACCATAATCTTTACACATCTACACTCAGAAAAAAAATGAACTACAGTGCATTTTAAATCTCCAAATTTGTTTTGGAAGCATGTACACACGCCCCTTTGGATATAATGAGATACGTTCTGAATAATAATAAGTATCGGTTGATTGATGTATGCAGTTTAATAACTGTTTAACGAAAAATTATTTGTCTATCTTAATAAATGTTTTAAATAATAAATAGGCTCCTATGAACAGCTGGCTATTAGCTCTCTTACTTGTTATTATCTACTAATATAACTCTCTAGATTTAAGATGGTATTTATCATTATTTATTCTCACAGTTATTTCGGGGAGCTAGAAGTGCACTTTTCTCTCTGGTTTCTCAGAATTCATGGCTAATATTAACAGTGACTTCTCTCTTTTTCGAAACCCCTAGTGATCTCCACCGGAACTCAGCTGCACAATTGGGCTTCTTCAAGGAACACCTACTCCCATGAAGAGCTTACTTCCAGATTCTGTGCGGACTTTTGTCTTTCTAATGTGCAGCTTTGATTTGGCCTCCATTTCAATGATGTTTCTGAAAGTATTAATACCGTGAGTCCTGGGAGCGATGGGCACCTGTGGAGGAGTCTTATAAGTGAGAACTCCTCTCCTCCACCCTTTTATAACAATGTGGAGATTGAAGGGTGCATTTAATGAGGAGTCTGACACCTCACAGCACAGCAAGGGGTTGACAGTACATGTGTCCTAGGTACTGGATCCCAGACCCCCACCGGAGCATCTTTTCTGCTTGAACCCTCAGAACAGATCTTGGCTCCTTTAAGAGCCTCCAGTGAGAATTCAATAATTGTCTCTGTGGAAAGTACCAGTTCCCCCGAGTGCAGCATGATAAATCACGGATAATAATAGCTCTTTCCAAAATAATCCTTAAGCAGAAGTGAAAATCCAACTGAGAAGGTTGTTCTGAATCAAATTGTGGGACCTGGATCTGTCCTTTATTTAGCCCTGTAAATGCACTGTTTCCTTCGTCGCTGCTGTTGACATAATGGATTATCATTGCTATTCAGCTGTTATTCCCTTAATATCATGTGCTGGTCCCTTATTTCTCGTTAGGCCTTCGATCAGTGTGCAGACTGTCCACGTTAACCTTCAGTCTTCTGCTGGCCCAATTACTGTTCCAGACCTCTGCACTTCTACCACCAAGAGTCAATACAGTATGTGCAAGAAATTTCTAGAAACAACAGCTTAGTGTTGGAGCAGATCCAGGTTTCTATACGCCCTTGATTTTCCCTCCTTGAGAGCAGGGATTACTAGACACCAGCCTTTGCCCCTCCAGCATGGATGACGTCACCTGCGCAGTGTAGGAACCCATGGAACTTTTCCTGTCTGAGGTCCTTCCCACTACTGTTCTCATTGTAACTCAGCATCTTGCATTGGCTGAGACTAAGGTGATTTCACTGGCAGAGATCTGGAAGTTTTACCAGCAGTGTAAATGAGACAATGAAAGTGAGTCATTGCTCTGTTCACATTTGTGATGCTAGTGGAGATCACAGCACAGTGCGCAAGCTCTAGCATTCCCACCCTGAAGGCACCTGGTCTACATTTTGACCCACCGAATTCCACCTATTCTCTTGGGAATAGGTCCCTGTAAGTGAGTAAGTCATGTCCCAGCAATGAAGCCCTTAATATTAAACCTAAGTTTCCAAGATCCCCAGTTATTACCTTATCTACACATCAGTGCCTTCCCTCTTTTTGATTTATGGAGCAATCCAAAATCATAATTCTATTTTAAAAGATCATAAGGCAGATTGTTTCATTCTCCTCCTTTAGAGTATAATTATTCCTAATTCTACCATTACTTTGCAAAGTGACAGTGTAGTGATTAAGATCAGTTGCTTTTAGCAAGTTTTTCTTATCACCAAACTCTATATAAATTTTACTTCCTCCAAAATGATGACGTTGTTGGGTAGTTTTTATTAGACAATTTTGGGACTCGAAAGTTCTTTGTGACTAGTTCCCCCGTACCCCACCACGTGTATAATTATAATCAATTGCTTCTCTGCAGATTTCCCTTTTCTCTGGAAGGAAAAAAATGATTTCTTTGGAAAAATAAGAACACTGGGGAAGCAAGGAGGGGCCCTTTTCTTTGTTAATTGTGTGGGGCTGACTGCCTGTCTAGTGTAGAGTCAGTATTTCAATCAGCCCATCTTTTCAAGTCATGGTTTTCAACAGCTGGAATGTGCTAAGACATAGGCTAGGGTTAAAAGCCATGGCATGGTCAGGGTTCAAAAACAGCCATCAATCTTGCGCATACACACACGCATGCGTGCGCACACACATGGGCACGCACACTCGCACACACAGTCACTCACACAAACTAAGATTTGGACTACCCCAGGCTGCCAGTATGCTACATGGTACATGTGTTAAAAATATGTTCTTGGTCTTCTCTAAATCCCAAGCCAGGTCTGAACTCTAAGTTAGGAGAAAACCAGGAAGACAATCAGTCTGGTCAATCAGGTGTGTGTCCCAGTGACCCCATCTGTGCTCACTTAAGATCTAGGAAATCGAGCTGAAAAGGTTGGCAGCCTCACCCCTCTGTAAGCTGTAAATGAACATGAGAGATAAGGCTCAGGCCACGAGTCCTGTGTCCAAAGAGCCCATGGCGGTCAGAAGATCAGACTTGCCTGGTCATTAGCTCCCTCCCATTACCACAGCTGAATTCGCTGGTTGGAGGCCGTTGTTGTAGGCTTCGAAGAGAGAACCACACTTGCTTAGCCAATTACGGTGGAAGGCTTACAGAAAAATACGTAGCCTAGCATTGATGGAGACCAGAAAGATGAATAATTCTTCAGAGTTGTGCCTCTTAATTATCCGAACATTCAACAAACTCTAGTTAACCTTTCCTTCATTATTTCTGAACCCCTGCTTTCTGACTTTGGACAATAGATTGTGAAACTGAAGGCTGAAGGCTGAGGAATATATCGTCACATCCTTTCCAGAAGGAAATGCCAGATAACATGTGAAACTCTGGCTTTAGCAAGTCATAGAGGTAGAGATAATAGCCCACTGCTGCTGCTGCTGCTGTGTGTGTTTGCACATGGGTGGGTATGTGTTAGCTGCTCTAAATCCTTCCTAGACATTAGCCTTACATTTCCCTCGTGAGGCAAGTGAAAAGTTCTGAAGTCTATGTCAAATGGGTTGAACATCATCATCAAAAGTATATCTGAGCAAAACTTCAAAGAAAGTCACAGACTGAGAAACACTTTGTTTCCCCCGATAGTCTAACATCTCACCGGAAAATGCAGGATAAGCCCCTACTGTGTGCCTCAAATTGTTTTCCATGAAATAAACAGACCCAGAAAATGGAGATAAAGCCCTTCATCTTAAGTATCAAAGACTTTTAGGTCAAGAAATAATATGGAGAGAGACAGAAACAGAGAACTAGCTAAGAAAATAAGGCCAGATACCATCATGAATGAGAGTTGAGGTGTGGACTCAAGGGCTATTGAAACCCTCATGCTCCAAACCCTGAAGCCACGGGATGGCAGGACACAGCTGCTGTCCTTTCAACGCTTCAAATAAACCACCTAGAATGTAGCAGTAGAGCCCGTAGAGCTGCCGTTTCTATGCCTGGTATTTGCCCGCTTTTCTTTCTGCGACCTCCTCTCACGTTTTGCTCTCCCCTGAAGTTCACCAGCCCAAACATCACAAGGACAAACTCATGTCCTAGGAATGGCTGGTGACCCATTACACATGCAGACGCACCCCCGATGTCCTGCAGTGGGCAGCTGACGGCCTTCGGTTGGAAGGGCACGCGTCTTCCTGTGAACTTGCCTGCCTCGGTTCTTCCATTAATGAGCCCACGAGTCAAACACAGCGACAAAGGTGGCCTGCGCCTCCCTGCCACCCTCGGTCTCCCCCCTCAGGGTCACAGAGGGGAGCCCCAAGGGCCCAGCTGCACAGCGAGAGGCGTTCCCCCTGTCTGTCTGTCAAAAACTAAAATAATAATAATAATAATAATGCTGATGATGAAAAGCCCATTACGGCTGCAGGGCGAAAGTAACATTGTCATTGTAAAGTCCGTGTGCGGCTTGGAGACATCTTCCATGGAAATGATGAACTTGCACATCGGAAAGCGTAAAGACTATTTAATCAAAGCCGTTAAGGAGATCAAACCTAATCATAAGACACTAAAAAAATATGTAAAAACAGATAAGAGGAGGTTTGGGCTGCATGACCAGAATCTAAAATCAGAAAAGAACCTTTCAGGATTTTCCAGGACAAGGGAAATATGTCACTTTTGTTTCAATCAGCAATCCAATGTAGTCCCTCCAATTGGTATGGCATAGGACCACATGGGCCACCAGGTAGAGAATGAAGGTGCTCTGTCCTGTGCCTCAAAGTTCCGAGAGTTGGTTATTGGCTGTTTCTGTTTTCTTATTTTGATTCATTTTATATACAATGCTTAAAAGAAGAGAGAAGGAAGGAGAGAGAGAAAGAGAAGAAATTCCACAATATATGAAAGGCAAAGGTTATGGAAAGAATAAAGATCTGAGAGGGAAAGGTGGGAGTCCTCCCACCAACCTTGGGTTCAGATCTTCACTTAGGACCAGGACAACATCAGCTTTGCAGAAGGCCCCAGGGTCAGTGGAATGCAGAAAAACAAAGGAAGAAGCCCTTAGGAAAAACAGGGGAGAAAACAAAAGAGAGTGCATGATCATGGAGTTAAGCAGGGTCACCTTCTTCATGTCAAAATATTGTCATTTTTTCCTTCACTAATAAGTCTCTGTGATGGTAGATTGTGATGTGTGTTCTAGGTGATGCATGGCGGGAAGCTGTTAGCACTGTGCATGATGGGAAATTTTCACCCCTGAACACTGACGACGCACAACGTGTGAGTCAAGCACTCTCTTGAGATGTATCTAATTCTGTCAAAACCCCTGGAGATAGGAGGCCTCCTTCAGCCCAGCATATCAGAAAGGGCAAGGAACTTGGTCTGCTCATAGAGATGAGAATAAGAATCTGTTTCAAATAAGCATCATATAAAAGGCTTTGCTCTTCACATTATCGAATAATCTCCAAGTATTTTCAAATAAAAGATCCAATTTCTAGATCCAAAAGCCAGTTGTAGAAATGTTAGGGAGAATGGCTTGTGGATTCTACCTTCAGGCAGATCCTTACTCTACCTCATGCTCATGGGCCTCCAGCAACCTCCCAGCAGCCCCAAGCACTGCCATCCTGCACACAGGGAACTCAGAGCAGAACCATTTTGCGAAAAGCAAGCCTGAGTGATGGTGAGGGTTTCTCATACTCCAGTGCCCCTGCCCTGCACAGGCAGCAGGCTGAGGCTACAGCAGCCTCCCCGCGCCTCCCGGCACCCTTTCAAGCTGAGCATTTGCCCTTTTATAAAGTCTTCTTCCTCTTCTACATCGCTTTCTACCAGTTATTCCCCAGGTTCCCCTGACCAAGACAACTGCATTTCACTTAGGAGACAGCCGTGAGGTAATATCCCAGGCTACGATGCTTTGCTGGGTAGAAACGGCTCTGTATGCAATTGTTCAGATGGGCAAAAGCATAAAATATATCAAGAACTGATATTACCCACATATATATTAATAGAACTAATTACTATCATCTAAAAAGTAAAGATGTATAAAGGAGATAGGAACAAACATGAGGAATGACAGCCAGAGGGGGTTATTTACAGAAATGTTACTAATGGAAGGAAATAAGTTATAAGCAGATTTTAAAAAGAGAAGAGAGAAAGCAGAAATGGACACTTGTACAGTGAGAAGTAATTGTCACTTAGTAAAGGATGCAAAGTGGAGCGTGTGAGTTTTGAGATATTTACTGAGGATAAATAAATTTCCATTTTACCAACAGAAAAAAAAATAAGAAAGCAAACCATATAAAACATCTTATAAAATGCACTGCCAAGTTTTATGGCTTAGATGACCTTTCTCAGTCCTACCTCTCCCAGGGGAAAGATTTCTCTGCAGTGAAGGCCAAAGACCCAGAGCAAGTATTGGGCTCACGTCCTTCCTTAGGTTACTGCTCTGGCTTCTTCAGAGTCCAGGTGAGCCCAGCAGATACACATCAGAGGCAGAGTACATGTTCCTTACCCAACTGCTTTGGAAGCTATAGGTGAACCGACTCCCAGTGAGAAAAGTGTAGAAGGTGAGCATAAGAAATATGCCTGCATTAGGTCTGCTTGTGCCTCTGTTTCCCTCTTGTTTAAATCTGCACCTCGGGAAAATGAAAAGCGGTAACAAGGATCCATGGATGGGGAGAAAGGACGTAGGTTTGGCTCTGCATTCTATGGATGGTGGTGTTTGTCCCTGAAGCTTGGGCCCCAGGGAGGACACTGACCTCTGTAACTTTGGGATAGCTATTCTCACATTCCTGGGAAACAACTCATTTTTATGATCAGCCAGCACACCTGAGGGCTGATGGAGCTTTAAAACTTTCTCGGGCCTCTGCTACTGACTTTAGAGAAGTCAGTCTTTAATCTGCTCCTGTCGCATATCCATATCACATGCACTCAGGCATGACAGAGCCAGATCTTTCAGGAAGCCATTAGCACACCGGTGACCAGAATGGTCGCAGCACTTTGTGAGTTCTTATTGTCAGTGCTTCTTGCTACTTTCTCATCTTGGCAGCAAGCGCTGGGTTGCAGACAGATGGCTAGCAAGGTTTTCCTAGTAAGCTCTCTGCATTAAACCCTTCCACACTCAGGATCTCATTTCATCCTTACAGCAAGCCCCAGGGTATAGAGCATTCTTATTATCCTTATGTTATCAAGGAGGAAACTACCTTGCCAAGAATCAAACAGCATTCGGAGTTTAATTCAAGGACACATAGATCTGCTCCAAGCCCTAGACTCTTCCCACCACAGTGCGTTCTTGTTATGGTTGACACTGTGTGTCAACCAGAGAAGTTTAGAAGTTTAACTGGGAGACTCAGCAGGGAGCCAGGACTTTACTTTGCAAATATCCTCATCCTGAGCAAAGGAGGGCATGGAGACTTTGTGAGAGCTACTCCCAGACTGGAGAGGGGAGTAGGGTAGCCTGTGTACAACATAAAGGAGGAGAAAAAGGGCTTGCTCCCCTCACTTTTGCTCTGGCTGCTGCCTTGAAGTGCTGCCCCAGTGCCACGCCACCCCGCCTTGCGGCCAGCTGATTATGGACTGAAACCTCCAAACACCATAAGCTAAATAAAACTTTCCTTCCTTCATTTGGGTGATGGGTATTTTGTCCCAAAAATGAGAGAAAAGTAACCAAGACAGTTCTGAAGGCCAGAACACTGGTCTTGGAACACAGTTGGCATAAAGAAGACACACAAGATGTCTAGCAGGAAACATGTTAGAAAAGTGATGATCAGGGAGCCGGGGCTGTCACTCAGCAGCACAGTACCTGCCTGGCAAGCACAAGGTCCTAAGTCTGATTCTCATACCAAAAAAAATAAAAATAAAAATAATTTTAAAGAAAGAAAAGAAAAGTGGTGTCCGGGAGGATGGTTGAATGTCAAGCCTTCAGCACAGGGAGATCTGGGCTGTGGGGACAGAACCACAGGCCTCCGAGCTGAGTAGCACCACACGAGGCAGCGAGGCTGGTGCCAGCCACGTCCTGTAAACATCCTGAGACACTAGTGAGTCACAGGGACACCTGTGGGGCCACAACCCCAGGTCCTGTTTACCTTTAGTGAAACAGTGAAGCAGGAAAGTTTGACCTCGCACCCATCTCACTGCTTCTCTTTCTCTCCCTTTCCCTTTTCCCCGCCTTTGTTGAAAGTTATATTCCCAGGAAATACATCCCCGTTCTTTGCCGACATTTAAATTTGGTCTCTGATTTTGCTCTTCTCCTAACCTTGAATCTTTTCTCATCTTTCTTGCCATCGCCCCTTTGTCTTCCTACCCTATTCCCCAACTGCTTGGTCTAATTTCCTACCTGCTCTGCATGCCTGAGTTAGAACAAAAGAATGGAAATGGGAGCCTCCATTGCATCTCCCTGAATGATTCGTTGTTTGATTTTATTTTTCATTAACTTCTTTGAATGATCTTCATAAGAGCTTTGGTAACCAGATATCCTGTGTGTGTCAAATGCTCTTTTGGTGTGTTGGCACTGTCTAAATAAACATTTCAGAGCATCTTCCCTCCTCTTTCTCTAGTTCACCAATCTAGTGGTTGGGTTTCCAGCTGAAGAGAAGACAAGAAAGGACAGAGACATACAGTACATCCAAACGTGCAGGAAATACGCCCTCTAGTCCCTTCTCACTTTGGCTCTGGCTGCTGCCTTGAAGTGCTGCCCCAGTGCCACGCCACCCCGCCTTGCAGCCAGCTGATTATGGACTGAAACCTCCAAACACCATAAGCTAAATAAGGACTTACTCAGTCCTTCATATTCTCTTGAGAGAGGGGAAAGGGAAGAGTGTGTTTGTAAACACACACACACAGAGAGAGAGAGAAAGAGAGAGAGAGAGAGAGAGAGAGAGAGAGAGAGAGAGAGAGATCTGAGTTGCAGAGAAAAAAAAACCATATAGACCTGTTCATTCATTTTAGAGATGCAGAATCTAAGTTCCAGGGAAGCAAAGTACTTTTACAAGAAGAGACCATAAAACCAGCCTGTGGTTAGTGAAGCTGTACCTGAAATCCAGGCATCCTGACACCTGTTTCTGCATGTTTTTCCTACAGGCCCCTTGAAGGACGGAGCTCTGAATCCTTCCAACTTCCTTTTAGTAATTGTTGCGGTTCTGTTATCCGTGAACTCGTCTGAAATCTCCTTGAAGTTATTTCTGTTCTCCGTGTAGTGCTCCCAAGCAGAGTCTGAAGCCACTGGGATGGAGGAAGACGGGAACATCAAGGGGTTTATTTTTGTCTTCTCTCAGATCCTTGACCTCTTTCCTTCAAGTAGAGTTCAAGGCCCTACGATTTAGGAGACAGATCTAAAGGTGAAGGGATTGGTTTGGGGAGGGGCTTTGGGACAATGTACTACTAGAATTTCCCAGGTGATAAACTATCGTTCTTCCCAAAGGAGGAGGAATGATACTGTATAAAAGACACTGTATAAAAGCTGCTCACTCCAGTCCCTCTATGGTCTCCATACGTGTCTGGTTTCACATCACAGCCTTCAGTGAGCACAGAGTTGGATGACGAATCAGTGGATTTCTCAGCCAGGGGCACAGTTTGCTTTGAACTCTCATTAAATTCCAGTAGATGTGGGACCAAACTGCCCAAGGGGCCCTTTATTGGGGAAACAGTGCAAATTAACCAGTTCCTTCTCCAAGAGAAGACATGGGAGATTCAAGCAAAGGGCCCATGGTCCCGATCCTCAGGTAATCAGAGTGAGCTCTGCTGTTGTTCTGGGAGAGGCTTTCTCTGCCTTAGTCAGCTGTTCAGAACAGAGGAATTTTCAGGTGGCTCTTGCAAATCAAATATTGGGAAAGATCTTCTTTTTAACAATCTCACCCCCTCCTGCTAATTTCCCAGCGACATGGACCTTTCATCTTACCTCTGGTTCTATATAAAAGGGCCTGGATGTGGTAGAGAAATGGAGAGGAAGTAGATAATCATGGGACTTGGGGCTGGGTTCTTTCTATTTACACTACAAAATACTTGCTGCTTGGGGGATTTGCATAATTTAAGGAGCCCATCCCTATAAAAACTGGGGAGCCAGAACCAGGAAAGCCATCTAAGGTGTGTAGTGGGGGAGAATAAATGAAGAATGCTACCATAAAAAGAAGATGGTAGTCAGGGCCATAGGAAAATGAACCAAACAATTGTCTGTATTCTTAAGGAAATTGTTATTTTCAACTCTGCTCTGACTTCTCTGTGACCACTTAGAGGAAAGCTCTCAATCTGCATTTAAATGGAATGATTTCAGGAAGCACAGAACACAGCGCAGATTTTCAGCACTCCCCCTTAAGGAGAAAGTCTTAGATGCATTAGAATTGGCAGCTGCTTTTTGCAAAGGAAAAGGGCTTTTGCTCACCCATTTCCAGTGGCCCAGATAGGCAACAGGCTTCTGTGATTTGGATTTAGGATGGGGAAGGTCCTTAGCTCAAAAGAAAAGGATCAAATGCTGCTGTCTGGAATTCCTGCCATTCAATTTAATGAAACCTCATTCCATGTCCTTTTGATCTGCGTTTGAAATACAGATGTCCTCAAAGTGTAAAGCTCTCAGCTGTTATCAAGCTTACATCTAGGTGTTAGTGGAGGCTTTGAGAGCTTTCCATTTCTTTAACAAATGTTAGAAGCAATGAGTGCCTAGCAGGCATGGTGCTGAATTCCAGGGATGCCATGTCGAATAAGTAAGTTTCCTGGCCTACAGCTCACAGCTGGTGGGGTTTGCCACTCAGGAAGGAAGAGGACAAGCCTAGAAGGAGAGGTTGGGCTCTACCCAAAGGCAGGAGGAGCTCAGAAAGGAAGCTGGGAATGCTGAGGATTCGCTTTTATGACATCTTTATGACTCCATTCCTGCCGCAGGGCAGGGCCTGCTCTGACAAATGGCTCCCTGGGTGACTCCCGGGGATAGAACCCACCTCTGTGTTCAACTTCACTGCCATGGAAAAGAGCAAGGTGGAAGGGTACAGGAGCCACTGATGTATGCCTGGGTTTTTTCCTTGTCTCCTCCACCTCCTTCCCCTAGGGCTGCTTTGCTGCTAAAAGCAGAGACCGCCTGTCCCTTTATTAAAATCTACCAATAGGTTTTGCTTGGTCAGCACAGGGACCAAGGAATTGTGCCTTTTCATTAAGATTATTTCTATTTCTGACAGGCACCCAGTGGGTCACAGGATAGATGCTACAGTCCCCAGAGGGTCCTCCCCACACCTTCAGTCCTGGTAATTACTTCTGGAGCTGGAACTCAGCAACCTAGATTGCCTCAGGACTAGGGTGATCCTGGGAACCCCTCCAAGGGTCTGTTAGATGCCTTGAAGGTGAGCATGAGTGGGTCAAGATAAGAGGAGGCTGTGAACAGAGTGGGTTTGTGTGGCAGGATCTCGGTTAGCATCCTCATGGGCTTCCAGAAGACAGATCAGGGCTCTGCAGGGGACGGAGGATGTGATGTCTCCAGCAGCACAGAAAACCCATCAGAAGGGCACCATCAAACCAGACAGGCTTTCGTGTCACTGTGCTGTCCCATAGAAAAGATCCTGCTGCCCCAGCCTCCCAAGTACTAGAGGTCACAGGTATGTACTGCCACACCTGACACTTAGAAACTCTTGGAGCATTGAAGATACCCAAGTGGGAGAAGGTTCAATGCCAGGGGGGTGTTGGTGGTGACAGAAATCACTTAGGATGTCCCGAAAAGGTGCCAGAACCTTTGCCCTGACCACCTGGGGCAAAACTGAAAAACTGAGCTTCTGCCAGGTAGAACAGCAGAGTCTTGGAAGAGGGTCCCAGGTAGCAACAGCTAGACTGAGACAGCTCTTGCTCAGATCATGCGAACTGGACCTCCAGATGGGCAGAGAGACATTAAGGTCTTTAGATTTCCTTTTATGACCGAGATGCTGAAGAAATGAAAGGAGGTTGTAGAACTCTCATCTCCTGCCCTCACAACTGGCTTCTCCACCTCTCTCATTAGGATTTAGATGACTAAAGGGCCACACAGGACTGGGTTGCCATGTCTGTGGAGAAGCCATGTGCTGTGTCTGGGGAGGGAGAAGCCCACAGGATCCCTGCAGCTTCCCGCTCACCCTCAGCAGCCCACAATAGTTAAGGCTGTGCCAAGAGCAGAGACCCAGGTGGGGCAGGGCAGGGCCTCCTCAGAGGGATGGTGGAGCTTCTTCTGCAGCTTTCTTTGAAGAAGCCAAGCAGCATTTTCCAAGGGTGCTTGTCCTTCATGTCATCTGTATTTTGAGACATGTGCCTGAAGCCCACGTTGGGGAACCAGCCATGGTATCTCACTCATACTTGCATTCATTCAGATTGGACACAACCGGGCCTATCATGTGGCTCCAGCAGGCTACACAGAGATAGAAAACAGTGACCTTGCCCCTCAGAGAGCCAGGACCTCACGCTGCCACTCCTGCAGCCCAACTCTGCAAAGTAAGCTGCTTCTCCCTGCATTCTGTCCTAACACAGAGCAAAGCCAGGAAGCAGATGTTGAGTGTCCCAAGGTCACACACATTGCCAAAGCCAAGATTTGAAGCTGGCTGTCTGCCCACAGAACACTTGCTCTGGGCCACTCCAGGAACACAGACAAACTGGCTGGGAGGTAGAAGGTGCTGAGAGAGTGCTATGGTCATCACAGAAAGGAGCCATCCCTTCTGCCACTGCAGTCTCTGCCAGGTGACATTTGAGAGTTGCTTTTAGATGTTCCACCAGGAAAATCTGGCAGTTTCCCCCAGCCAGCTTACAGACAGGCATAAAAGAACCTTTGGGTTAGACTGGCCCTTAGGACCAAGAACAAGAGCTGATTCTTACTCCTGGCTTCCTGGATACCTTGTTCCCTCTGCCTCCTGGAAGTCACCTGAGCACTTAGAATGGGGAGGGCTGCAGGGTAGCCTGGTCTTGGGGTCCATCTGCATCACCAGTTCCCAGAGAGGGAAACGGAAGTTCAGGCCAACTGGTCATGACCCAGAGTCTTAGGCAAAGCGGAGACTGCTGCCCTGGTCCCTTGCATCCCAGAGCCCCCCGCTTTCTCCCCATGGGGCTCACCAAGGAAGTACAAAGTCCTCCTTCAGAGAACAGACTGGCTGGCTTTGGCTTGTAAAATCTATTAGGAGGAGCAGGAATGGAGAGGAGCACCGATTTGAGGACCTCAGCTTCTGTCGGTCTTACCTCTTTCCCAAGCCCGACTTACACTCAACAGCAGATTCTGAAAACTTTCATTTAAGCAAAATCTCCTGTCTGATTAGCTCTCTGCTCTCTCCTAACCAGCAGCCTTTATTGAACACAGTGAAAGGTCTCTGGAGAATTGATTGTACAGTCCTCCCTCTCCCATTCAGGTGGCTGAGTCTCTGGGAATAGCTGGGCTGGAACTGCTCTGAATGATCTGGTTCCTGACCTGACTCCTCTTGGCCCCCTCCAGGAATGGGCGGCCGTAAGCAACCTGGAGATACTCTGAGACCAGCTGGAGCTGACCGTCCAGCTAGGCGTGAGAGGTTGCTCAGTATGAACCCTCTCCTGCCACAGATGTTTTAAATGGGCACGCAGGGCCACTGCAGGGTTTTGAGTTTAGAGGGGATGCTATCCAGGTCGGCTCCTTGGTAGGAGGGGTTGTCAAAAGCACAAGGACCATGAAAGAGCCAGTCGTGGTGAATGTCTCCAACCTGAAAAGGAAGAGCATTGATTTACAGACCTGGGAGTCTGGTGCCTGATTCAGCAGAAGCCCTTTGTTTTATGGCACCCCGTGAAATTCAATCAATCCAGGGAGGCCCTTTACCGGGGAAGGGGAAGATTCAGGGTCTGCTTAGGTTAGGATTAAATTGCTGGTTTCAGCAAATGAGAGCTCATGACCCTTGCCCCCCTCTCCCTCACAGGGGGCATCTGCCGCGGTGAGGCCTCCTTCCCCAGACGGGGCGGCTCACCCGTGCTGGGCTTCCTTGCTGGCATATTTCCTTCTGGAGTGAGCACAGGGGATGGCAGTAGAGTACAAGGGCTGAAAAGCAGAGCTTAGGTTTCTCAGGAATTCTTCCCCAGACGTGCCCTGGCGGCTTGTGCACGGTGTCGAATCACTCACCCTTGGACTCCTGCCTGGTTCACCTTTTCAAAGTGTCTTTTTGGTGACACTTAAAAACACCTCCCTTCTGTTGACCCACAGCAAGGTTTTGTCCAACCTTTGTTTATTGCCTCCCAGCACAGGAAGAAAGGCAGTTGCTCCTCTTAAGGAATTATAAATTTTCATCTTCAAGTATCACCATCTACCATGCAAATACAACTTAGACCAATGGCTCATCAGGCAACACATTAGCCTGGCTTACTAACAATCGACTGACGCCAAAAAAATGAGGCTTAGCATGCGCAATAATGATATGATCTATCATGTATTGAATAATTACCAAATTACTATGTACCGGGAGCTACACTAAGCTCTCTGCAAATAAAAAAAGTTTGCATCTTTCTTGCTTTTTTAATCCTTCACAGCAGTGAGGTTGGTACTCGCTGTCACCCTCAGAAGGGGTCAGCTGCTGGGAGTCACACCTCAGACCAGAGCAGAGCCAGGAATCCCCCAGGTAACAGGGTCCACTTGCCCTCTGCCACAGCTGCTGCCTAGGGTTTTAGTAAAATCGGGGGAATAGGAGCGCAAGAGGTGGGGGATTCTGCTTTGAGGCAAGATGGGAAGGAACAAAAGGTTGCATGATGCTCTTGGGCAATTATTGTCCATAGATTTTGACTCAAATCTCAATTCTTTTTTTTAATTTTTTTTTATTGTAAAGAGAATAAAACAAAAGAGGACAGATCTAAGCAGATCAGAACAGAACAATGTAAGCAACACAGCACTTCACAACAAGGCAATTGGATATTAACAGTAGCTGTCATAATGTCTCTTTCTTTGAAATAGTTGAGCTTAGCTTTACACACAATAATGTCAAACATAACAAAATAGAATAAAACCACTCGAGAGAATGAAGGTATTGCAAGGCATTCTGAACCAAATAACTGAAGATGAACAATGGCTACTATATTATCTCATTTTCCATAAAAAATTTATTTATACTATCATACATATTAAAATCCAACAAGACACAATATTATAGAACCAATGGTGATAGAAGAACAAAAGCTTGTTAGGACTTCAGAGCAAGATGATATCACATCAGCAGTGGCTGCCATATTGTCTTGTTTTCTTCAAAGTAGCTGTTCATACCATCACATATATTAAGATCAAACAAAACAGAATAAAACCATTCCAACCGATGAATGAAAACATAAGACTTCAAAGCAATATAATGGGGAACCATGATAAGCATAAAATCCTCTGTACTCTTACCATTTCTTACACTAGGGAGACTATATGGTATTTATACATGTGAGCTTGATTTATTTCACTTATGAGTATGGATTCGAGTTGCATCCATTTATTTTTAAATATCTCAATATGATCATTCTTTATAGCTGAGTAGTACTCCATTGCAAAAAAGCACCACAATTTTTTTATCCATTCCTTAGTTGATGGGCAGTTAGGTTGTTTCCAAGATCTGGCTGTTACAAATTGTACTGCTATAAATATGGGTGTGCATATATCACTGTGGTAAGATGTTTTCACTTCTTCTGGGAATATGCCTAAGAGTGGAATAGCTGGGTCAAATGGGACTTCCAACCCCAGTTTTTTGAGGAATCTCCAAAATGACCTCCATAGTGGTTGCACCAGTCTACACTCCCACCAACAGTGCAGAAGAGTTCCTTTTTCCCCACAGCCTTTCCAGCATTTGTTTTTGGTAGTTTTGTTGATCCTGGCTGTTCTTTCTAGAGTGAGATGGAATCTCAGTGTGGCTTTAATTTGCATTTCTATAATGACCAATGATGATGAACATTTTTTCATGTATTTGTCATTCATACTTCTTCATCTGAGAACTGTGTGTTCATCTCAGATGCCCATTTTTGGACTGGGTCTTTGAATTTCGAGGATCTGATTTTTTTTTAATTCTTTATAAGTTCTAGACAGAAATCCTTTGTCTAAGGGACAATTCACTAAGATTTTTTTCCCAGTTTGTGGGTTTTCTTTTCACTCTGCTGGAGATTTCTTTGGACATGCAGAAACTCTTTAATAAGATGTAATCCCACTTACTGATTCTGGGAAGTATTTCCCGTGCAGTTTGGTTCTTGTTCATGAATTCTCTACTAACCCCTATATCTTCAAGATTTTTACTTACTTTGTCTTCCAACAGATTTAGTGTTTCTGTTTTAATATTTAGATCTTTTATCCATTTAGATTTTAGTTTAGTATATGGTGATAGGCATGGGTCTAATTTTACTTTGTGGCATATGGAAAGCCAGTTTTTCCAGCACCATTGTTAAAGAGACTATTGTTCTTCCAGTGAACATGCTTAGCCCCTTTATTAAAGATAAGGTGGCTAAGTGTGTTTGTAGTTGTATCTTCTAGTCTATTCCATTGATCTTCAGATCTGTATTTATTTCAATACTATGTTGATTTTACTACGGTAGTTTTGTAGTATAACTTCAAGTCAGGGATTATGATGCCTCCTGCCTTGGCTTTGCTGCTTAGAATTGGCTTTGCTATTCTAAGTCTCTTCTGGCTCCAGATGAATTTTAGGAGTGATTTCTCTAGATCTACGAGGTATGTTAGTGGTATTTTCACTGGGATTGCATTGAATCTGTATAAAAATTTTGGGAGAATGGCCATTTTCACAATATTTATTCTTCCTGTCCATGAACAAGGGATGTCTTTCCATTTTCTGAGGTCCTCTTTGATTTCTTTCTTCAGGGTATTATAATTTTCCTTGTACAACTCTTTTACATCTTTCATTAGATTAATTCCTAAGTATTTCATTTTTTGGATGCTAGTGTGAAGGGTGTAGCTTCTCTTATTTCTCTCTCGGTGATTTTGTTGTTATTGTATAAGAATGCCATTGATTTTTGAGTATTGACTTTGTATCCAGCTACATTATTGAATTTATTTATTATATCTATGAGTCTTTCAATGGGGGTTTGGGGAACTTCTATGTAAAGTATCATGTCATCTGCAAATAATGATAATTTAACTTCTTCTTTTCCTATCTTTACTCCTTTTATTTCTCTCTCTTGTCTAATTGCTCTGGCTAGTATTTACAGTACTATGTTGAATAGGAATGGTGATAAGGGACATCCTTGTCCTGTACCTGATTTCAAGGTAAAGGCTTTCAGTTTATGGCCATTTAATATGATGCTGGCTGTTGCTTTGGCATAGATGGCCTTTATCATATTGGTAAAGACCATCTATTCCAATTCTTTGTAAGGTTCTTATCATGAATGGATGTTAGATCTTATCAAAAGCTTTTTCTGCATGTATAGAAATGATCATGTGATTCTTACTTTTGGCTCTATTGATATGGTGGATTACATTTATTGATTTATGTATGTTGAACCATCCCTGCTTGCCTGGGATGAATCCCACTTGGCCATGGTGTATAATCTTCTTGATGATTTGCTGCATCCTGGTGGCCAATATTTTATTGAGAATTTTTGCATCTATGTTCATTAGGGAGATTGGCCTGTAGTTCTCTTTTTTAGTTGGGTCTTTCTCAGGTTTTGGTACTAGAGTAATATTTGCTTCCAGGAATAACTTAGGGAGAATTGCTTCCCTTTCAATTTCATTGAAGAGTTTGAGGAGTGTCGGCATTAAGTCTTTGTATTTCTTGTAGAATTCTGCAGCGAATCCATCTGGGCCTGGGCTCTTCTTTGTTGGTAGAGACTTGATTACATTTTCAATTTCATTCATAGAAATTGGGTTATTCAGCAGTTTTACATCTTCTTGATCCAGCTTTGGTAGTTTTTTGTTTCTAGGAATCTGTCCATTTCTGCTGTGTTATCGAACCTATGAGTAGAGGTTTTTGAAATAGTTGTTGATGATCTTCTGTATTTCCACAGGGTCAGTAGTGATTTCACCTTTTTCATTCTGTATTGCGTGAATTTGAGTCTTTTCTTTCCTTTTTTAAATTAGGTTGGCTAGGGGCTTATCAATTTTATTTATTCTTTCAAAGAACTAACTCTTTGATTCATTGATTCTTTGTATTGTTTTCTTAGTCTCTATTGCATTAATTTCTTCTCTGATCTTTATAATTTTCTCCCTTCTTTTGGCTTTGAGCTTGGCTTACTCTTCTTTTTCTAGATGTCTGAGGTATAATATCAGGTTGCTTATTTGTGTTCATTCTGTTTTCCTAATGTGAGAACTCAGGGCAATAAATTTTCCTCTGAGGAATGCTTTCATTGCATCCCACAGGTTCTGGTACATTGTATTTGTATTTTTGTTTGCTTGTAGATATTGTTTAATTTCTTCTTTAATTTCCTGTGTGACTCACTGATTGCTCAAGAGTGTATTATTCAATTTCCATGTGTTTGTGGGGTTTTTGCAGTTACTTTTATCATAAATTTCTACTTTCATGGTTCTATGGTCCTATAACATGCATGGGATAATTTCAATTCTTTTGCATTTACTTAAATATGTTCTGTGGGCTAGTATATGGTCTATTTTACAGAATGTCCCATGTACTGCTGAGAAGAATGTATATTCTGATATTGTTGGATGGAACACTCTGTGTACATCTATCAAATCCATTTGTTCACAGGTGTGATTCAGTTCTGTTATTTCTTTGCTGATTTTCTGTCTAGTTCATCTATCCCTTTATGTCAATGGTGTCTCCTGTTGTAAATGTGTTATTACCTATTTGATTTTTCATTTCTGTTAATACTTGCTTTGTGTAGCTTGGTGCTCTGTAATTAGGTGCATATATATTTAAGATTGTTATCTCTTCCTTTTGCAGTTTTCCCCTAACTAGTATGTAGTGACCTTCTTTATCTCTTTGGATCATTCTTGGTTTGAAGTTCACATGGTCTGCAAACAGAATAGCTATGCCCACTTTTTTTTTAGTTCCTGTTGCATGGAGTATTGTTTTCCATCCTTTGACTTTCAGTCTATGAGTTTCCTTTTGGGTTAGATGGGTTTCTCATAGACAGCATATGGTTAGACGTTGTTTCTTGATCCATTCTGCCAGTCTGTTTCTTTTAATTGGTGAATTGATACCATTTACATTAATGGTTATAACTGTTATATATTGGTTTATTGTTGACATGTTATCTGTCTGATGTTGTATCTTAACTTTCCATTCTTTTTAATTGTCTGTCTTGCTTAGTGGTTTTTTCCTATGTGTATCTAGAATGTCTTTCAGTATTCTTTGTAGGGTTGGTTTGTTGATCATGAAGTTCTTCAGCTGTTCTTTGTCATGGAAGTATCTTATTTCTCCATCCATTTTGAAGAACAGTTTTGCAGGGTACATCAGTCTGGGTTGGAAGTCGTTTTCCTTTAGTATCTGAAATACTTCACTCCATGCTCTTCTTGACTTCATTGTTTCTGTTGAGAAGTCTGCTGTGATTCTGATAGGTTTTCCTTTGTAGGTGATCTGTCTTATCTCTCTAACAGCTTTTAATATTCTGTTCTTATGTTGGATTTCTGGGATGGTAATTATTATATGTCTGGGTGTAGTTTTACTTTGGTTATGGCTATTTGGAGTTCTATATGCTTCACTAATCTGTATGTCAGTTTCCATTCTCATGTTTGGGAAGTTTTCAGCTATTACTTGTGTAAATAGCCTCTTGAAATCATTTGTGTTGTCCCCTTCTTTTTCATTTATCCCTATTAATTTTATGTTGTTTTTCTTTGCATCATCTTGCAATTGTTGAATTGTTATTTCCTGATTCCTTGTTATTTTTAGAAGATCTTTCCTTTCCTGTTCACTAGCTACAATCTTATCTTCAAAGTCTGAGGTTCTATCTTCACTTTCATTGTTATTTTTAGAAGATCTTTCCTTTCCTGTTCACTAGCTGCAATCTTATCTTCAAAGTCTGAGATTCTATCTTCACTTTCATTGAATTTTTGATTTCCTGTATATCTCTTTGAATCTGCTTAATGCATTCTATTTGTCTCTTAAACTGTTCATTCAGGCATTCTATCAGTTTGCTTTATTCCTTTAATTTTTTAGCTGTGTCTTCATTGGATGCATTCAGTATTTCTTTCACTACTTTTATCATTTCTTCTTTTACCTGGGAGATTATTTCTGATTTGAGTTCCCTCATAGCTTCCTGTACTTGCTTCTTTATTTCAGTTGATATCATTTCAGGCATTTCAGGTGTATAGCTAGTGTTTTCTTCTATGTACATGGCTCCTAGGCTTTCTTGGGATGGGCTGGAGGTTTGAGATTGCATTTTGGTCTTTCATTTTGTCATTTTCCTATATTTCCTTGTTTCCAGAGATGTTCCAAAGCTTTCCCTGGATGTGTTGGAAATCACCTCCTGTGCCCTCCGCTACTGGGACTCACGTGGCTTTGGCTCCCTTCACGCGTGGTGGGCCTGATTCCCCTGGTTGAAAGAAGGTCGCTGGGCATGGTCTACTCAAGCCTACAGAACCTCTGGGGCGTAGCCCAGTGTCCTAGGGGGCTGGGTGGGCACCCAGCCACCAGGATCCATGGTCCCAAACTTTTCCCGCACCTGTGCTGGCGAGCTGCAACTCACCTCACAGTGGCGGCGTGGGCCTGGCTCCCCTTTTGGCAGGCCTGGCTCTCCTTGTTGAAGGTCACTGGGCGTGGTCCACTCAAGCCCGAGGAACCTCTGTAGCCTAGTCCAGTGTCCTAAGGGGGCTGGGTGGCACCCAGCCACCGGGATCAATGGTGCCAAACTTTTCCGGGCCTGCGCTGGTGAGCTGCAACTCATCAGGTGGCAGCGCAAACTTGGCTCACCTTTCGGTGGGCCTGGCTCCCCTGGTTCTCAAATCTCAACTCTGACAAAACCTCCCTTGCTTTGGGTCATCGAAAGCAATTTCTTTGACTCTGGTTGTCAGTTTCCTCTTCTGGTGAATCAGAATCACAACTCCTGGGGTCCCTGATTAGCGTGCTTCCTCTTAGAAACCACCCCAACATATTTACTCTCCCCTGAAAAGCTGTGGTACATTTCCCACTGCATTTTTAGAACCCACTCAGCTGTGGTTTCCAAAGGCAGGGATGTCTCCCCTCACTGTTCCGTACTCAGCACCTCAGCAACACTGAAGGAACAAATGAATGAATAAAACAGAAATCAGGACTAGAATAAGATGGAGCACAGGAGAAACTAATGGGAATATTTCCATGCACCCTCTGCCTCTGGATCAGGAGGGTGCAACATAGTGACTGAGTGATTCTGGAAGGTAAGGTAGCTGCTCAGGACAAAGACACACACACACACAGAGAGAGAGAGAGAGAGAGAGAGAGAGAGAGAGAGAGAGAGAGAGAGAGAGAGAGTGGTCACTCTGGCTTTTGGTCCAGGGCAGAAACATCCAGGAGCCATGTGGTATTCAAAGTGCCAAGCTTCCTTCTTTGTAAATCATGCTCTGAAGGTAAGAGGAGACTCAAGGAGATGACACTCCTCCTTGGTCACTGTGTGTGGTCACCAGAACACTGACCTCCTAGCAACAGTGGGAGTGACCACAGTCCAACCAGATTAAGGGCATATATTGTAAGACATACCTGGCCCTCAAAACCATCCTGCTTAGCCCCTGACACCTTCTGGAAAGAAAATCCATTTGGAGCATCCCAGCAAGGAATGAGGCTGGTGGACGCTGACCAGCTCAGGACAGAGACACTCTGTCTTTTCACCACTCTTTCACAAGGATTCATGACACCTCCCTGCAAGCACAGTAAGATGGACAGCATTATGTGTCAACTTGGTTTTAGTACCATTTGTACCAGTGAGAGTTTATTCAATCTGTGTGCCTTGTGCTATGATGGGTGGCTCACAAACATTCGAATTCCAGGATCCATGTCAGTGCTGCAGGGCAAACACGATTTGATTCTTTAAAAGATGGAAATCCTGCTATAGAGCTGAGATAATCATTAACAGACTGATGATCACCAGGCAAGGAAGTGATAGGTACGTAATGATGTAAAGGAATGCAGAATCAGTGCCAAGTAATCACTCTCCTGCTCCTGGTTCTTCCATATTAATTCTTTCCTTTCCCAGTTGTATTGAGGTTGATTGACAAGTTAAAATTGTATATATTTGAGATGTACAACATGACAATCTGATCTACATGCATAGTGCATAATGATTACCACAGCCAAGTCAACCAGTGACACAAATAGTTATCCTTTTGCCTAGGAAGTAGTAAGGGACCCTTAAAATCTATTCCTTTAACAAATTTAAAGTGTCAAATACAGCATTACTAGCTAGAGTCACCACACCTTACATCAGATTTCCAGATCTTAATTCTTGATAAAACTGAAAATGTAGATCCTTTCACCTACTTCTCTCTCTTTCTCCCAACAGTCCCTGGTAACCACCATTCAACTCTGCATCTATGAGTTAGATATTTTTTTTCACATTCTTCAGATATCAACTTGGCTGACCTATAAGATGCCCAGAGAGCTGATAAAGCATTATTTCTAATGTTGTGTTTGCAAAAAAGAGATCAACACTTGTGTCAATAGACCAAGCAAAGATCTGCGTTAACAAAGTGGGTAGGTATCATCCAGTGGATGAGGGCTTCCACAGAACAAAAAAGCAAAGGAAGTATGAATGTGTTCCTGTGCTCTGCTTGAGCTGGGACTTCCACCTTCTGCTCCCCCCACACACCTGTGCTTCCACTTCAAGACCTGTTTAGACCTCAATCGTGCCCTGAGCTTTCCTGGGCCTCTAACCTGTAGGCAGCAGACTACAGGATTTCTCAGCCAACAAATCATGGGGGCCACTGCTTCATCATCCCCACACCCCTGCATTTCTTGCTTGTGTTTCTCTGGAGAATCTTAACTAATACACAGAAAAGCTACTCAAGGATAAATCCCTCCTTTTTGACTTCATTTATCTCCTCTGTTGCCCATCCCTTGCCTCTAATTAATTCACCCCCAACACATTCAAAAATTCATACGTAGTAGTACTATTAATAAAATTATTAACAGCAAAAATCGCTATGCACCACTCACAATGTGAGGTTGGTAAGGACATTAAGGCATAGAGGGGCTAAGTAACTGAGCCAAGGTCTCTCGGGGGGGAAGGCTGCCATCCTCTGGCTTGATAGTGTTTGTGAGAGGCAGGAGAAGAGCAGAGCGGAGGAAAGGTCCATCGCATCAGCAGGAGGATGAAAGGGTGCGTGGCAGGCAGCAGCAGGCCCCTTACGCTCAGCGTCTCATCTACACACATTGTTTATCCCACTCCCTGCCCAGTGCGCACCCTGTTAAGGAACAGGACAGCAGAGGCTTCCTACTGGTTACTCTGCCCACTGGGTGACCATCAAGCCAATCCTTCGCCTTGCAAGACTGGGCTGGAGATGCTTGTCTGCCACTGTACAGCTTTCTGCAAAGCATGAGGCCGAGACAGTGAGCCTCCCAACACCCACCTCTCTTCTCTCGCTACACGCGCACACACACACACACACACACACACACACACACTCACTCATGCCTTACCCTGGGTGCTACTGCAGAGGTCTCCCGCGCTCCCTCCCCAGCAGTGGTGTGGACCGGTGAATGTCCTAAGAACGACCCATCTTCCCAGGTGTCTTCCTCACCTACCTTGACTGTTGACAACCAAACAGAAATTTTTTAAACTACTTTTGTTTTTAACTGAACGAACAAACAAAAAATGTTCCTGCCATTGTTCCGTTCCCAGCTCCTATGAGCTCGGCTGAGATGCACCCAAAGAAAGGAAAATGCAATTGCATGCAATTAGCATTGGAAATTATTAATAGGAGCAAAAGATTCAATCCATTCTACAAGTAATTCTGCAGTGATTTTAGTAATTGATAGTAATTACACACTAATTAATTCATTTCCTAAGTAACGTTTTTACTTTATTTATGGGTATTCACTTTAATTACACTTCTTTGCATTCCTTGGGCTAAGTAATATAAATTTGTTCACTTTCCTGAAAATATTTATTTGGGATTCTTTGAGTCATTCTTTGAGAATGTGTGTGAACAAAGACAAATTGCTTTGAATTGCAGTCAAAAACCTTGATTTCTGACTTTGGGAACTGGAGCTAATGGAGATGAAGCTTTTCTGGCATGGTCTTTACCTCCTTAGCCATAATTTATGGTCTGGCTGCCTTGAAGACAGTTTCTATGGGTTCGCTGTAAAAGATCAGAATCTTGACCATGGACACAACTTCTACATGGCCCTCAAATGTCAGGGAACAAACATTCCACCTTTAGACCTCATTTTGGAGTAGATAAAATGACCCTAGAGAAACATGGTAAGTGTGTAGCTGTTCTTTGCATTGAGTGTTTCTTGGCTTAGTGAGACTCCCAGTAGCAGAAATAAAGTGGCTCACGTCCTCCAGCCAGCCCATCAGTGCTCACTGGGCTCTGCAGCTTGCCTCCAGACACTGCCTTGAGGCCACTCTCCCCAGTATTCCCTCTCTGGCAGCTCCAACTCTTAGAAAATCTTCTTTGTACTCCGTGTAAACCTTTCCCTTTGAGGATATCTTTCCACCTGACCACACCTCTCCCAAGCATCTCTGTCCATAGGACCACAGAGCTTGTCTTTTATTTTATGTACTCACTGTCAGCCTGTGTGAAACTTCATAATTAACATGGTAGCACTAGACACTCCACTTTATCCAACCGTTCTCATGCAGTGGACTTTTTATATCCACTGTGCATCCTGTCTTCCAGTGGAGATCTGTTTTCATCTCCTCTGAAAGATGAGACTTTATCTCAACAAAAAATGAAAATGACCTCTGGTACAGTTTACATCTAGATGTCTCTCTAAAACCTCATGTCCTTAGGTGGGGACTCTGGGGAGGCGACTGGGTCATGGGAATGTGATATGCCTCAGTGGAGCAGTCCTCTGATGACTTTATAGCAAAATGTAATGTTGGGAAGTGAAGCCCAGTTGGAGGAGATGAATCACCCAGGAATGTGGCCAGGAAGGGTCCGTCTCCCTCTCTCCTCCTTTGTTCTCTCTCTCTGCTTTACTGCCATGTTCCTCTCCCAAGCCTTCCTGCCTTGGACCCAGTCATCTACAAGTGACACCTGTGTAATCTATGAGCCACAAGAAACCTTTCCTCCTTTAAGCTGAGGTTGTCAGGTTCTGTGTTCCAGTGATGAGCAAGTAACTAAGACAGCCTCTTTCACTCAAGATTCTGTATTTTTATCAATGAATGAATGAACTTGGGTTAGTCAAAAAAATAATGATTTAGTTTGAGTATTTGTGCCTGCGAGGAGTAACAGAAAGTATGCTGAAAGTTTTGGAACCCTCTTAAGAATAATTGGCAGGTCAAGAGTATGGAAGAGACTGAAAGTTATGGGGAAGATTTGGAAATCTCAGCCAGTCCTCAGCTCTACAGAAAGAGAAGTTTCCTAGTTTAGCTATTATGCCTCTTTTTATTTTTCAAGCTCTTAGAATATTTAATTGGCAAATAAAATGTGTCTATGTCAAGGTACACAATATGATAATTTGATACATGTATACATGTATACAAAGTGTGGCGACTGTCACAATCAAATTAATCAACACTTCACCACCTGTGCTCTACACTAGAGGAGAAGAACCTCAGGACTGGTTCATCCTGGAAGTAAAAGTTTTCACCCTTTGACCAATATCTCATGCTCCTCTGCCTAGAAATCACCTTTTACTCACTGCTAGTGTGGATTTGATTTTTTGGATTCCACGTGTAAAAAAGATTATTTCATCTTTGCCTTTCTGCTTGTGGATTATTAATTTAGCATATTATCCTCCATGTTCATCAGTCACAAATGGATCAACTTCCTTTTTACACCTGAATAATGTCCCACTGAACACAGGTGCTATGATTTCTTTATTCATTCATCCATTCATGGACAAGGAAGTTGTTTCTATATCTTAGCAACTGGAATAATGGGTACCAGGAACACAGGGTACAGACACCTCTTTGAGATTCTCATTTTGTTTCCTTCGCATATATAACCCAGAGAATGGTCGATAGATCATACAATAGTTCTATTTTTTAATTTTGGAGGAGTGTCTGTGTTCTTTTCCATAATGGCTACAGTAAATTGCATTCCAACCAACTATGTAGAAGAGTTTCCTTTTCTTCATACCCTCACACAATGCTTCTTACCTCTTATTATTCTGATAGAGCCCTTTTAACAGGTGTAAAGTGAAATCCTGTTCTGTTTTTTCCCTTTTTTACTTTTATTAGTATGTGTTTACAGTACATCATGATTACATTTATCGTGAGGAGTTGGTACATGGGTGTAACACATTTAATCCATTTTTTTGCCCCCTACAACTGCCACCTCTCTATGCTTCGTCCAACTGTTGGTCCCTTTCCCATTTGCAAAAGCTCTATTGCATTTTGTTTTCTCCTCAGTCCCATTGTGGTTTGATTTGCATTTTCCTGGTGACAAATGATGTGGACTACCTTTTCATTCTACCCATGTTTTATCCCAGACTTACCTAGGAGCAAGAGTGGTCAGTGGTCCACAACAGACACAACACAAGCAGGATGCACATGGGAAACAGACTGACACAAAAGACAAATTATTGGGCAGCAGTATTTCCCCATAACACTGCGTTTTTGCAGAATGCAGTTCTCTTTTGCATTCTGGAAAAAGGAGAATAAAGCATGAGACTGTTGATTGAAGCAAGAAGGGACAGGAGAGTGGGAAAAGAGCTGGTCTTCTGAGAAGTTCTCAGATGAATACCTGTGAAAAGTAGATGGAAAGTGCAAAAGAAATCTCGCATATACTCAGTTCCAACCCTTTAGGGGCCTCCCCGTATTGCCAGATCAGAAGTGTCACTTTCATCACCTGGAGCAGTAAGGGCTATCTGGTATGTAAGAAGACAGAATGAGAAGTTAATGCTTTGCAGCAGACCTATTGCTCAATCTATAGCCTTTGTAGCCACGGGTGCCCTGAGTCTGAGGCTGGAGCCCCAGCAAGGAAGGACAAAGAAAGATGGACCCAGATGACAGCTTTGTGCTGCTCAGCATTGCAAGTGCTGAATCAGCCCTCAGCTCTGGGCCTGGAAGGTCCACAGGAGACTCCCAAGAGCCCGACTTCTGGCTCACCTTTCCAAGGCAGGCAGGAGGTAGTGGAAGTAACCACACTGCCAGATCATTACAGAATCATAACTGGAGCTTGAGCTGCTACCATAGTTATGGTAGACAATGAGGCCAAAGTTGTGGAAGCAAACCCCATTCTGGGCCTGGAGAAACAGGTGTTTGATAGAGAACAAGAACATACAAAGTCCAGGGATAAAGAATGACCATCATTCTTTTCTATTACTAGTCAGTCAGCTGTGAAATACTATACCTGTTTGTTATGGTTTGTGTTTAGATGTCCCCACAAAGCCTCCTGTAGTCAAGGGGGCAGGCTGCTAGTTTGTGATTATTTCATGGTGCAATGCTGGGATTATGGGTGTAAGTGCTACACCCTTTCTAGGCAGGTAGCCCACATAAAATATAAGGGAAGGAAAGAGGCTTGCTCTCTCAAGAACTCCTCCCTCTTTGCTTTTGTTGCTTTTTGTTGCTTTTGCTGTTTTCTGCAGCCATGGACGGCTGCCCCTCTGCCACACCAACCTGTGCTGGAACCAGCTGAGTATGGACAGAAACCTCCATAAGCTGTGATCTATATAAACCCTTCCTTCCTTAAGTTTGGGCATTGGATATTTTGTCTCAGCAATGAGAAAAAAGAAACCAATACACTGTTCCATACCTTGTAAAGAAAAACCTGCTTTCATCTCCTTCAAAGGAAGGCACAAACACACTCACACACATGCATGCCATTTGACTCTAACCAACCACAAGGGAAATCAACTGAGAAATCCTGAGAAAGTACCCGAAATAGGGGAGGGTTGTCTTTGAATTTAGTTTTTCTGTGAACTGGAATGAGATTTCAGGACCAGAATGTTTAATATGTTGTTTTGTAATTAAGGAAGGGGTGGGGGGAAGAAGCTGGGAGAGAGAGAGAAGTCTCACAAATGCAGAGCAGTATGAGCCCAGTAAATATCCATTAAGTGAAAACTAACCACGATGGGAATGAAGGGCACCCACCAGTGTATAAACCATAGCGTCCCGTGCTCTTCTCATACCGTTAGTCTTGGAGAAATGGCATTTTAGGTATTGAATGGAGTTACGTGCCCTGAGCCATTCCTCACAGGAATCTGGCTCTGAGAGCATAATGTTAACTAAACTTTAAGAAAATGAAAGTCTGAAAGAGAAATGAAATCAGATGGAATATAATAGAGGGGGAAATGAGGGCATATTATTGAGAATTAAATCCATTATTTTGTTTGTTGCTAATCATGAGCCTTTGCCTTGGTTTCTTGTCTTAAAATAGAGCCACTCCACATTCAATGTGAGTTGGTATTTGACTAATTTTGGGTAACATGATTCCTAACCTCCCCAAATAAGCAGAATACAGTCTCCTCCATTTAAAGGGAATACTTAAAATCAGCAATCAAGTGCCTTCTCCACCGTTCAGTGTACATGCTGGGACAAGCTAAAAGTTCTGATCAATTTTCTGTTCAAAGTAAATTTCATAATTAAGAGCCTAATTACAAAAAGGCTCTCATTGACATGAGAGAGATCTAGGGCAAAGAAAGCGACTCAATAATTCTACCCCTAATGAAAGTCTAGGAGCTGAAAATGAAGCCAAAGAGTACATCATACAGAACTGAATCAAAGTTCAGAACTCAAGTTAAAGGTGTAAGAAATCAACATAACAATCAAGAAAGTATTGTGTTTGGTACACATCTGTTTTGACTGATGGTGATTCTGCTTACTGCTGTCCCTCATTACACAGCTCCAAGCCATTCCTTTCGTAGCTCTGCTTCTATGATTCCTTCCCTTGCAAACACTGAGAAGTACATTACTGAGCGCGTGTGTGCTCCCCTGCACGTACCCCGCAAGCCTGTCCCATTTAAGCATTTCATCTGCACACAAAAAACCATACTCATCTACCACATGGTTCTTCCCCCATACAGTGCACACTCGAGTTGCTACCAGACTATCTATATGAACAACTTGGGCTATGACCAGAATTTTAGTTTTCACTTACAACCAAAGTCTCAAGTTAGGGCCTGATCACTGGCCACTTGGGCTTCTAAATCGTCTTGGATAAAGATTTAACACTTAAAGAGTTCTGGAAGGAACTTGCAACATCCTTTCCTGCAAGGGGTTCATTGAGAAATCGGGGAGCAGTGTCTCTCTAAGGACACTGAGACCTCCCCTGTACAGAGGATCATGTGGCTTCAATTGACAATCTAAGGTACAACCAGAGTTGAGTCCATAAGTCATGGGTGCCCTGTGCTTGATGCTGTTAATCTTCTCTCTTCTTTGACTTCTGAGGTTTTGTCTCTTCCCTGTTTTCTTCTGCTACGTGGAATCAAATGTGCCAGTTGGCATTTGTTTGCATTTTAATCTAAATCGTGTGTGTGTGTGTGTGTGTGTGCTCGTGTTAGCCAGGAACAACACAAAGATGCATTTCTGCCTTCTTGTCCTTCTCTATTCCCTCTTCCTAAATATAGATATTTAGCCCCAGCAGCTCTTTCATTCTCTCTCCCTGTTCCCTCCCCTAATCATACGCCGCCCTGAAAGCTTCCATTATCTCTCTCTAAACATGGTCATCAAATCTAACTTCAATCCTAAAATCACTCCCAAGGGCCCCTTCCAAACATCTCAAGCCTTTGCTAAATGTCTCTATCTCGATGCTTCCACTACTTTCAGTGTGGTATATCCCAAAATAAACTCACCATGCATCCAATATTCCATCAAGAATATTGTACATCCTTGTGTATCCTATGTCTGTTATGATGACCTCATCATCTCAGGCCCTAAAACCTCAGCAGCAGCGTCCTTCATCTGTTCAGAGAATACCTTTTGTTAGTATTGTCAATATTGGATTTGCAAATTCCTCTATCTGCCTCTTCCACCACCCTCAATCAGATACTCATTGCGTAAATCAGCCTTCTATCACTGTAACAAAGCACCTGAGATAAACAATACAAAAGTTGGAAAGGTTTACTTTGGTTTATGGCTTCAGAAATTTTAGTCAGTGGTTACTTGATCCTGTCGCTGGGGGCCCTGTCACAAGGCCACACATTATGTGGAAGTAGGAGTGGACAGGGCCGCTTGCTTCATTGGCAGCCATGAGACAAAGACAGAAAGGAGAGGCTCAGGTCCAGATATCCCCTCAAGGCACGGTACAGCGACTGACCTTCCTTCACTAAAGTACACCACAGACTGGGAACAAAGCCTGCAAAACCTGAGCCCTTGGAGGCCACTCAAGATCCAAACTGTAACATTCATTATTCATTTATGTGATTTTGTAGTTGCCTCTCATCAGCTTTTGATGCTTCTAGTCTTCTTCATCTCTGATATTTGACCATCTTTCTTGCCTATCTCAAAAAATTCATATCTCTTTAGTCACCAGGTCCAAACTTTAAACTCCTTAATCTACAACCAGGGTCTCCTCGAAATCGAACATAAGCTGACTGTGTCACACACTGATCCCTTTACCAACCCAGGGCGTATCAGCCACAGGGAGTCACTTTCCTACCTCTGTGACTTTGTTCCAAGGGCCCATTCAGTTTAGAACATAGTGTCCATATCCACAGGTGCCAATCTCTAGCACAAATGCCATCTCCTCGTAGAAGTCGCCCTCTGATTTCTAGCTGAAAACAGCACTGCATTCCTCTGACCTCATACTGTTTCTTTCCTGACCCTTGTTATTTACAAATTTGGATTAAAGCAGCATGGTAGTAGCTCATCTCTTTTAGGAAACTATAAAAATCTACAAGCAAAGTCATTATCTGTATATCTTTACAACTAATGACTGGTGCCTTCAACACGGTAATTGTTTAATATGTATTGAGTTAATGAGCACATTTGAAGGAATTCATACATCTTCACATACACTTGTCTAAATGTGCATACCAGTTCACTAAACATGCAGCCATTCATGGAGATAAAAATATGAATCAACCACTACCTAACTCAAACACCTAACCAAATGTTTACAGTGGGAACTATACATTTATAATTGTATGCCTCTGTGCACTCACGCTGAAAAAGACAGAAATACTAACTCTCCCAACAAAGGGCGGATGCCTTTCTGTCTCTCTGAGCCATTCTAAGTGGACTCACCTGTGTGAAAGAAGACAAAAATATGGTGTGGCTTTGAAAATGTCAAGCCGAACAAAATCTACATGCATTGGACACATATGAGAGCAAAGACCCAGGCCAACCGGGCTGCCACAGATGGGGTAAAGAAACTCAACCCAAGAATTAGCTCGGGGGAAGAGAGCTAAACTACAGATAATCTTAAAATGGCTCGGTATGAAAAACAGCCTCCCAAATACATAGCAAACAACATTGACATGGCTGACATGTAGAGGTGTGAGTGTGTGTGTGTGTGTGTGTAGGTTAGGGAGGGATATGGGAATGAATGAATGAATGAATTCAGGGCACCCTGATAAATTCCCCTGGGGATAAAATCCAAAGCATCTGCTTCTAAGAGATAAACAGAAAGCTCCGCTCCTCAGAGCCATGGCCAGTGGCTGAACACCATGCTAATCTCCTCTGCGCCAGGCCCCAGCCACCTCAGAAAATGTGTGTCAAAAAAATGGAGGTGAAGAAGAAGAGAGAATGTCACTAAAGGCAATAATGTGAATTCAAATATTCTTTACAGTTCAGATGAAAGCAACCAAAATTGATGTTGTTTCAAAGAGGGTATAGAAGCAAGAGCAGAGAAATAGATTAATTTGGCTGGGTAGATGAAGAGAGGTCCCCAGCTAACAGGGTGGGGACAGGAAAGCTGCCAATGAGCATGAAAATGCCACACATTTCACAAGCACTGTGTGCTTCTCAGAGCGCTTTCCCATTTATTGTGTCATTTGATCTTCCAAGCACTGCAGTGAATTCAGCAGCAGAGAAACTATTATTCCTCCTCCACAGAAGTTAACTGGGACCTGAGAGATCCTCAGACTGGCATCCATCTGCTTTATACCTGATCCAAGGCTTTGGGCCAGTGTTTCCCAGGCTGTAAGGTAAACATCACCTGGAGAATACACTGGAATTCATATTATAGCTCTGCAAGTGTGACTTGAGACCTGAGCTTCTATAAGCTGTTAGGTGAGCCCAAAGCCACCAGGTTTAGGATCACAGACCTTCAGACACCATTTTGATGCCTGTCACATATGAAAGACTTGTCTTCATATTTAAGAGGGCATGCCTTAAAGGGCTAGAATTCTAGATGAAATGTCACAAATAGATTCCAGCTAGGGTAGACTGGTTTTCAGCTCCCAGATGCATCATAAGCTAGAGGATAAGCCACCCCATGCTCCATTCAGGGACCCTCAAAAGATCCTGGCCACTTTCTAGTTCCCTAGTGCTCCATTTATGCAAAATCTAGGCACAGCTGCCTGAGTCCCAGCTATTTTCCAAATGAAAAAGCCCAGAAAAAGACTATTGTTTGAATTTACGCAGCTCTAGTAAAGTCCCCTAAAAGGTCCTGGAACACTGACACTTCACAGGAAGTTCATTTGAGCCATTTCACAAAGAAAATTTGATGCTTGGCTTTCCACCAAGCATGTCATCACACACTTGCACTCCTGGGTAAGAGCTCAGGTGAGTGTCATCCCTCTGGTCCTGGCTGAGAATGGACAAAGAGGACAGCATTTTCTGACCACACACTTTAGTGTTCAGAGCAAGGTAAAGAGACCAGTTCCCTTGTCCTTCTTCCCTGATCAAGCACAACACCTGCATTCCGTCACTGAATGCATGCTCCCTTAGGACTACGTGTCCTTTCTAGCTTCAAAAACACCTTTCAACAACTATACACATTCCTAGAGAACTGTTTGATACCTTTGAACTCCAATCACTTCACAACACTGAAGGAACTGATAGATTCCTTAGGACAGCCGGCTGACACAGAGCGCTACCGGAGCACTTGGGCACTGCACCAAGATCAAAGGAAGGTGCC
Source organism: Hydrochoerus hydrochaeris (assembly GCA_004027455.1). Classification (NCBI taxonomy): domain Eukaryota; kingdom Metazoa; phylum Chordata; class Mammalia; order Rodentia; family Hydrochaeridae; genus Hydrochoerus; species Hydrochoerus hydrochaeris. The sequence goes on along the minus strand of PVLA01001734.1, from coordinate 232,363 downwards.
CGAAAGCAGCAGGTGATGGAGACATCACGCAAGACAACCATTGCCCCCTTCTAAGTTTGCCCAAAGCAAGGCCTGTTTCCATGTTTTCCCTGACACCACCCAAGGCCTGCTCAGAGTCACTGCACTGTTCTCAGAACTCAAAATCTCCAGGAACACAACGCTATCTCCTCCTCTCTGCTCCTGCTGTGCTTGGTCTGAGCTACGATTGTTCCGGATGTGGAAACCTCCGTGCTCTCTCAGAGGCCTTGGCTTCCTGTCAGGATGTCTCAGCTCTCTGTTTTGCAGCAATTCTGTGTTCAGCAGGCTCTCTCTCTTTCTCTCTCTTTCTTTCTTTCTCTCTCTCTCTACCTGTTCTCAGTGTGTCACACTGAGACAATGACAAAGTATGAGACCGCCAATGTACCCACTAATGTTCCAGTGTCTGGGCCTTAGAACCAGCTCCTGATACCCTTCAGAGCCTGGAACCCTCCTGGGAAAAATTAAGTCCTCCCCAAACACCCTTTAAGGTACCCACTTGCCTTCATGAAGATTCCAGCGTTAATGACCTCAGAGGTTCTTTGTCTGACAGTTCTGCTGGTAACCGAACCCTGTGCTATTTCCCTCCACAGCCTGAAATCTCAAGCATTGCCTCTAATCTTATTTTCTATTTCTGGGCTCTATTGCATTAGCACCTTTTTATTTCTCCTGGCATGTTTGACAGTGAGTTCAGGCTAGTGAGAATCATCTCTTTGTGCTAGCAAATGGGGACGGCACCAGTTGTTTTAGAATAATGACTTATAGTTAAAATTACCCTCAGGATGTCATAATTACATGTTGTTGTGGCTTTCTGCTGTGACAAGGTGGAAAGACAGAGCTCAGGTGGTCTCTGCGAAGTTGCTTGGCGTGGAAGAAGGAGAGGGACATACATGTGTACTTTCCAAAGCACCCCAGGATGTGAGGACCAGGAACTGAAGTCTAAGCCAGTGACACGCTGCGATCAGGCCTGCACACCCACACGTACCAACCCCGTCCACCCAGAGGGGAGATGGGAGGACCCCAGTGCTACCTCAGTAAGGGAGGCATGATTTCCAGCAGCCCCCAGGGTCCCCATTGCTATGATTAGCTCACTCCTCATGCTTCACCCCAGTATCTGAAATTCACAAATGAAACTTTCCTTTGACCTAACTCATTAAGGAAACATCTCTGCTAAAAGGTAAGCAATATTTGAAAGGGTCCCCATCATTAACATTAACACTATGAACTGGGTTAATTTCTGGATGCTTTACTGCTTTACGGCAATTTCTTTTGTGTTTGCTTTTAGCAGTGATAAAACGTTCTCTTCCACAAAGCAAATCATAGGAAGCAGTGGGTGGTGCTGTGGAGACAGTCTACCCTCCCTGCTCTCCACCCTGCCGCATACCCAGAGCATCCCATGAGGAAGTGTTACCCAGTGGAGGGTCCCTGAGGAATTTGCTTCTAGGTTTTTGTTATCTGGATCAAAGAATTGAACAGGACATCCAAGAGCCATAACTAACAGTAAGATTTATTAAAAGTGCAAGGAGCACATGTGTCCTCCACAGAGTCGGAGCTGGCTGGTGAGCGACACTGGAAACCCTGATAAGGGCTGCTACAGAGTCTCATGAGGTCCCAAGGTTATAAAAGGATCTACAGCTGTGCATGGACAAGAGTCCTAGCCTGAAGGTGCACTTGACTCCACTCACCCATGGGAAAGAGAGTTTCTGACCATACAAGGTCTCAAGAGGAACTGTTACAGTGTTCGAAGCCTGCAGGAGGCAGGTGCTACCAATGAGGTTGGGTACAGGCCAAGTTCCGTACCTTTGGCTGTGCACATGCATATGGGACCCATTTATCTATGGGTTTCCTGGTCTTCTGACACCATCTTTGCTGTCCACTTTCTCCATTCTTGCCCCTCCCCTACCTCTTGCTGTTTACGTGTCCTTGCTCTGTCTCCTGCCAGAGAAGGGTGCAGGACTCAGGTTGGACAGTCATCTGCATGTCTGAACTTCTAGCAGGGTCCGGAGGGATAGAGCTATGGGGTATGAGCTTTGATATCCAGAGACAGGGAACAGTGTAGAATACTCATTCCTGTCAAGGTGGGAAAAGGAAGAGGGCTCCTGCTGGGCTGACGGGGGTTCTAGGCCAAGATGGAAAAGAAATAGGCCAGAAATAGAGAAACAAGACAGGGGAAAATATAGGCACACCCAAGAAGCGATAAGCCACACCGCGGTGTCCATACCGCTAAGTGGATGTAGGCAAACACGCACTCCTTGGAGTCAGACCTGAAATCTAATCTGGGAACTATTGTTACCACCTGTGTGTCCCAGAGTGGATTACTTAACTTATCTGAGACTTAGTTTCCTGGTTTCCAAACTGAGAACAATAGGTTGGTTGCAATTTAAAGTTTCTGCAAAACTCAAGTGAAGGGCTTAGACCAATGCAGGGTATGGGGCTTGTCCTTAATGAGCAAGTGCAACTAATGGTATTATTTTCAGTAGCTGTCACGGTTACACACTCACCTCCCTGGACCCCGGATTACTGTTATTTTGTTCCCCTCCAGTGGAAAACTCCAAAATGGCCCCACTCAGCCCCTGGGGAAGGGGGAGGTGTGGAAGCCGAAAGGGTTGATTCCCAAGAAGCCACAGTGAGGCGGGACTGGGGCGCCTGCGTCATTTCCCCGATGCTGAACGGGCCCAGGGTGCATGGGGAAGTGAGGTGGAGTTGTGTGCCACAGTTAATTTTTTAGACACCCCTTCTAACCTGTGTAATTACTGCCACTGGGTCAAGCCACCAGGGAGAACCGTACAGACAGTCTTCTCTGTTTTCCTCTCCATCAGAGAGACCTGAGACCTCCCCGAGGTTTTTGAAGCAAAATAACATGTTTTCCTGCAGCAGGGCCGAGCCGGCCTGCAGGACCGAGGCTGCACAGCCTCCCAGGATTGCAACTGAGAGTCCAACAGGAGCAAGGGTGCAGCGGGCCACATTTTTGCACATGACACTAATTAAGATGGGGATTATTGGAAAAACAAATCTACTTTAGCTCCTTGGTGAAAACTCAGTCCCCTCATACCCCAGTAGCTTACACACACACACACACACACACAGCCTTAGGCAGCCACCCGTGCCATGCAGTGGCAGCTCTGTGTCAAAAGAGACCTTACATGACCCCTGGCCTCCATCTTAAGTCTGTCACTCCAGCTGATCTGTCACCTGAGGGCCCAACTCAGGTTTCTCTGCTCTCCTACAGTGGCAGTGAGATTCTAATTAACACCCAGAAAAGAGACAAAAAGGCCCTGTGACCTCATGCAAAGACCTCGAATACAGGAACATAAAGCCACCTTCATTTTCTACAAGTTAGGCTTCCTTGACCTCATTGTCCTTGAAGAGACAAGCAGAGCAGCCATGATACTGCCTCACCCACCTTCCAAGCCTTTAATTCGGAATTATCTGAAGGGCCATTAAAGGCCCAAGCACCATACAGATGTGGTCACTAGGCCGGGCTTCAGAGAGGGAGGAGAAAGGGGGAGAGGGCCCAGCAACACCGACTGATCCGGTGGAAGTCTTGATAGAGTGGGGGAGATTTCCTAGCTAATAAGCAGATTGGCTTCACGCTGAATTTTTCCAGCCACTGTGATAAAAGTGGGATGCGAGAGAGACCACCAGATCGAGCTCTTTGCCCTTTTTCCTATTGTTTTATTTTTTTACTTGGTGGATAAAAATTGCACCCATTCATGAGGTCCCCTGTGAGTCTCAAAACATGTTCATTGTGTAGTGTCTCAATCAGGCTAAGCCTGTCTGTCTCCTCAAACATTTGTTATTTCTTTGTGGTAAAAACATCCAAAATCTTTTTTTTCTTCTGGCTTTTTTGAGAAATACAATGCACTGTCATTAGCTATGGTCCCTTACTGTGAGACTGCACACCAGGACTATGTAACTGTGGCTTGGTACCCACTGACCAAACTTCCTCCCGTGCCTCCCTTGCCCTCTGCCTCTGGGAGCCACTATTATCCTCTCAGTGTCTGTGATCTGCTGCCTTCGATGCCACAGAAGACTGAGATCATGTGGCCCTTGTCTTTCTGTGCCCGATTTATTTCATGAAACACAATGACCATGAGGATGGGGATCCTGTGGAGAACTTCCTGAGCACTGCCCTGGGGTCCACAGGGAGCTCTGCCTCCCTTCCCCTAGTGGGCAGGGAGGTCCCTCTGGGTGGCCAATGCACTGTCTTCTTTCTTCTGTGTGGATGTCCTGTCTCTTCTCATAGGCTGCAAAATCTTTGGGGCTTCCCACTGTGTAGCACACACCTCTTTATATTTGTGGCCCCCGGCCCATAGCCTGGTGCATATAACAGGCTATGACACAATTTTTCTCAGTTGTTTGAGCTGTGTTCTCTTCATTGTTCTAATGCTTGTCCAAGCGAGCAATTCCCGGCTTATTTCCTATGGTCCCTCCTCTCTAACTCCCTGCCTGTAGAAGCACACAGAGAACCTGTCTTTACCACAGTTTCTGCTCCATTTACTATGAAGGCCCAGGGCAGGGGCAGGGAAGTCCCCCCAAGAACACAGGTCAGAGAAGGAAGCAGGCCGGTGCTTTCCATTATGGATATTCAAGGGGGCAATCGTGAAAAGACACTGTCGAGTCAGCTAAGCCGAGTTGTCATCCTCTTGGTCCTCACTTCTCATTTGTTATTTCTCTAGACCTTAACTTCCTCATCTATGAGTAGAAGGACTTGGTCCAGGGTCCCTTCAGCACCCTCCCCCACACCTCTACAGCCCCATAGTCCACTAAGGGAGCAGCAGGGAATGACCAAAAGAGGACAATTAAGACCACAGAGCCCGTTCCCACACCCTGGACTTCAGTTCTGATCTTGAGCTCTTCTCTTCCTCTTCCCTAACTGTGCTTGGGTTGGGGGGGAGGGTGTGAGAGGTGACTATAGCAGAGCAATTGGAACTGATGCCCAGGAACAAGAGCGCTGGGAGGAGAGCCTGCCCCTACCCTGATCCACAGGTTACTCACACCTACTGGGGTTTAATCTACGGCTTTTCACACAAATTCTGATCAGCGACACCTCAGTAATGCTGGGCGGACACGGCTTCCATCGTTAGCATAAGAGACTTTCTATTTATCTCCCACCATTTTTGTGATACCATTTGGCTGTTTTTACACAGGGTAGAGAAAGAAAGGAATTATGCTGCAGGTTTTGCTGTGGTCTCTTTCTTTTTATGGTTCTGAAATAAATTCTGTGTTACTCTGCAACAAGAAGGAAGGTGGGGTGAGGACCAAGCTTTCTAGGTTTGGCAGGCACTGCTCGAATCCTGGCTCTGCCTCTTTCGAACTGTGTGATTTGGGGCAGGTAATAATTTTGGTAACTCTCAATTAGCCCCCTTCCTTAGCTTAGCATAACACAAGGAGGATCTTTACACCTGCCAAATATGATCACGGTGAAGACTAAGTGATACACTTGGCTCCTGGCACCCTGAAGTGCTCAGTGGTGTAAAAGTGGGGGTCAGAATTGCATATGGAAGTAGGGTCAGGACCACTCTAAGTCTTATTCTGCTCTTAAATTCCAGCCAACTTATGTGAAAAGCTTTAGGTCATTTTGCTTTAAATGAAAATCATCTTAGAAATTGCCCTGTAGAATCTAAAGTTAGGGAAAGGGGCATATTGTGGACCCAGTGTTAAGTAGGTTGAAAATTGGATCTCTCTGGCTTCTTGGGGATTCTTTCTTCCCCCAGTACCAGATCTCACCCCACTGCCTTTAGAAAGCAGGACCTTACACACACTTCTCACCTGCCTTCCCTGCAATAACTCCAAATTGTGACTCCCCCACTGGTTCCAGGAGGATACAGTCTGCTTCCTTGGCTTCCTTAAGCAGTGCCATGCCACTCTCGAGATGGCAATTTCATTTCTGTTGTTCTGTTGAATACATTTTTAAAGAAGATTCCCTTGGCCGCTGCTGCCTCGCTTTTCTTTATGGTTAGATGCAATGACTAGAATCTTACACATTCTTACAAGTCAATTTTCCTTTAATGATAATTTTACCTGCTCGGAAGCTTATCAGAAGGAGAGTTCATGCACCCGGGTCTCGGCTTGCCGCTTTCAGTGGGCCAGGCAGCTGTTCTATAGGAAGCTGCACCTGTTTTGAATGTCATCAATGTAATGCTAATATGCAAAACGATTTGGGATGCAGGAAACCGGAACCAATGGTGAAAAAACTGCTTTTGGGATTATAAATCACTTCCCTATCAGGCGAGGAGCTTGCTTTGGGATTGAGCTGAGCAGTTCTGCAGGCAGCGGGGCTCTGCGGCTCCCCCTTACTGACTTGGGTTCTCTGGGAGAAGGGCGTGGAGGAAAACTGTTAAATCTGACAAGAAGAAATTAGAAGGAGTTAAAGCAGAACATTGCCCAGAGGTGAAAGAAGGACAGGGGGGGAGAATGAACATGAATCAGGCCAGACCCCCAAAGAAACTTGCATAGATCTGCTTCCCTCTTGCTATGGGCAGCTTCTGCAGAGACTTGCCTCTAAGGGCTGATTCACACTTTACCAAGATGAAGGGCTCCACCAGGGCTCCTCAGAAACTACACTCTGTAGTCCTCACCCTCCTTTGCAAAACAATGAGTGTTTGTTTGTTTGTTTGTTTGCAGTGCTGAGGTTGAGCCCAGGACCTTGTATATTCTAGGCAAGGATTTACCACCGAAACATACCGCCAGCCCAAAAGCACTGCTTTGGTAACTCTCAATTAGCCCCCTTCCTTAGCTTAGCATAACACAAGGGATGAAAATTCAGGGTCCAGAAAGGGATGCTGACAGCCCTGCTAGTGCAGAAGCTTGGGGCAGGACTTCTACCGTCCACCCAAAACATAGGCAGGGAGGGCTACATCAGCTACCTCATCTGTAAAACGGATCCCAGCTATTTCATGAGTTACCAGGTCTGAAGAAGTTCTCTCTGTTCTCCTTTCATTTTCTCAAAATAAATATGGCTGGATCCAGCAGGAAAGGCAGATCGCCACAGGACAGGGCTTGCATGGAGGAACATCACTCCTCAGAGCCACTTAAGCTACATGCTCACTACAAATCAAAATAGCTTCGGGATGAGGCTGTGATCCCTTAGGTCAAGGCATATAGTTCAAGCTGAACTTCGCAGTGCTGGTAACTCCATTTTCCATGGGAAGTTGTCAGAGCAGATTTGGAATGTGGGGTGTTAGAAGGCCCTGGGTGGAGGGTAGGAAGAGAGGTTGCCTTACATCTAAGTTGCTCCCATGGTAAGGGTTCAAATGCAGGATCCCATGGGGACCCCACAGGATGGACAAGGCTGGGCACCAGCTACACACCAGACATCACTCAGCTTCCCACCCTCAGAGGTCTTCTGTAGCCGTAAGAGCTAATTGAAAGCACAGTGGCCTATCCCAAATGTAAGCTCCTGGCACCTTGAGTGCTTCAGGATTTGAAGGAGAATTTAATATAGTGTGGGGCAAAGAGAAGATGAACCTTGACCCGGAAGGTGAAGAACTGGAAGGGAAGTAAGAGAGGGTATGGTGGGGGGAAAAGGGGGGCATGAATGAGTGTAGTACTCAGAATGGACCTCACAGCACTGTGAGAAAGGAGAAGGCAGTGCAACCTGAGGACAGCAGAGGTTGGAGAGGCCAAGACCCGGGATGTGGGGCACAGCCACGCTGGGTATCAGATATGTAGTGGTGTCGCCATGGGACCCAAGATTAAGAAACTCTGAACGGTTGACTTCACCTGCTGTGTGCATGAGATGCAGGGAGTGGAGGGTAGAAAGAGAACCCTCTCAGAGATTCACCACCCAAACCTGCAAGGGCTGTTCTCCCAGCTGCAAATAATCTATTTTAATCAACACTAGAGGGGGTTAGTGGCCAGCGTGTGAGTCCACAGGTGTCTGACACGGGGTAGTCCCAGAGCTGTGCGTTTCCAAACTGACTCACACCTGTGTTTGGTGACAGCTGAGTCTCTTCCGTCCTGAGAACAATGATTAGAATCACCCAGAATGTCATTGTATGAATGTTTTCTGGTATCACTGTTTCCAAAGTTGCGATAGAATTCCAGTCCCTCCAGGTCTCCTGGGGAAAAAATACAGTTATTTACTTATTGACATTATTAAAAATGCACCCATTACCTGACTGCCTCTAGGCAACAGCCCAAAAATATATTTTTAAGAAGATGAGAATTCAATTAGGCAGAGATGCAGCAGACTGAGCCAGCAGAGCTGCTTCACAGCAGGGATGAAGGCCCAGGCTCCAGGCGCCCTCGAGGACGGGTTGGTACATTCAGGGTCCCTTAGCCGAGAGGGGCCAGAGTGGAGATCTACGTGTCTTCTGCCTGGTTTTGCCCTTCCTGCTCTGTCCCATTCCAGAGTGGCACTCACACTGGGCTTTAGGTCTGTGCAGAAGCCAGCAAAAGGCACCAGGGCTCAGGTACCCAGGGTCCTACCCCGGGTCCCTACCCAGGGTAGGGACATCCAGGAAGGGTGTTTGGAAACTCTGTTAATTGGCTACTTTGTGTGTTATTTGGGCTTCGTGCTCAGCTACAATCTGAAATCGTTTTCTGATTAGGCTGTAGCCGTCCCTGCAGAAATCTTATGAGGTAGAGAGGGCTCTTTCTAAAACTCGAATCTGATGATGTCATTCCCTACTAAGAATATCTGCAGTCATCGGTGCTCTAGGACTCAGATGCCCCCACCCTGCTAACGTGGTACATGTGACACATTGTGATCAGGCTTCGGGCTAATTCTCCTCACACCCCCACCCAGCCCCTCCGCAGCCACTCACGAGCTATTTATTTGCATCTCCTCCAACTGCGCTGAACTCGTCTATGCCTCCAGGTCTTTGAAAATATGTCATCTGTCTGGAATGTCTCGAATATCAATATCGTGCCTTCTGCAGTGAGATAATCCCTGTTTATCCTCCAGGCCAGAAGAGGTGTCACCTCTTCTGGGAAGAGTCCTCCAGCCTTTCATTCCAGGACAAGCGCTCCTTCCTAAGTCCTGTAGCATTTGTCACATGGGATGTGGCAGGCTTTGCCAGCTGTCTGTCCCTCATACCAAGGACCTCATTACTCAGCTCAGGACTCTTGAGGCCCACCTGGAGGGCATCAAAATTCAACCTACAGTCAGCCTCTAGACGGGGCTTGGAACCCCGAGTTCTGGAAACCCCAAACTGTGCGGTTTGGTTAAGTGGAGATTGCAATAGTACCTGGCTTGTTTTTAAAGATTTTAATTGTGTAAAACACTAATAGAGGCAGCTCAGCTTGGTGTCTTGGGCCAGGTACTTGGCATTGTTGACCAAATTTGACTTTTTCATGGTTGACTTTTTCCAAAGGAGACACCAAGGTTGAAAAAAACCCAAAAAAAGGCCTTGCTGATCCCAAGTTGCCGAGAAGGTAAGAAGTGGTAGAAGTAGAGTGCACATGTGGGCTTGGCTGGCTCCAAAGCCCTGCGATTCTGGGCCACCAACAGCTCTGCAGAGTAAAGACACCACTGCCTGGCTGGATTCTGCTTGGACGGCAAAGCCGAGGCAGAGTAACAGATTCTACAGGAAAACGTAGGCCATGAATTCAGGGAACCGTCTTCATCCTGATTATCATCCCGTCAGTCCCCACAGGAAGCTGGTTAGGCACTGGAGATACTCTATTTCAGGAAAGCAGAGCAGTGTGTGGACAAAGGGATGGCCTGGGAGTCAGCTCTTTCTGGATGAAATGGCATTTCTATGGCATTGGAATGGTGCTTTTGTAACACTCCCATTTTTCCATTGTAAAATAGATTCTGGAGTAAATTATCTCCATGATAATGGTTTCATCCATCTTGCAACTTCTATTCTGTGTAAGTGAAATAAACCAACTAAGGCCTCGGGAAGCCAAGCTTGGTCCTCTTCTGAGGACACACCCCTCTGCTTCCCTCCCTCGGTGTGGACGGTCAGAAGCTGAGTCTGTTGCTGCTGACCACCTAGGCGATGTCATGAGAGTGAGGTCAGCCACAGGGAGAAAACACTCATGCCAGACAGAGGTGGTTCAAGCCGCCACCAGCTCCATCCACTTGTCTCCTGGGGAGAGAGAAGCAGGCGCAAGCTGTCACTTCCTGCCAACACTCAGGTGAGAAGCCAACCCACTCTGCCCCCAGGTCCTTATCCTGCAAGGGAAAACACAGGAGAGAACTGACACTCCCCTCCATTGTGCTGCAAGAGATGGATTGGGCCACCAGCCCAGCTATTGCTACTAAGAGACGGTTCTCCACTGGGGATAGCGGCTGTACTCGCATTAACTGTCTAGGGTGACCTGCCCTCCCCAGAGCCTCCCACATGCGCTCAGCCCCACAGTCTGGCTCAGGGAAGGCTTCGCTTTCAAGGAAAGGAGCTGTGTTTGCCGCTGACGTGATCACAGAACGGGAGGACCGAGACTTCCTGACTTTGCTGCTGCTGTGTAGACAGCTGTCATAAAAGTCCCCTGGCTGGACCAGATGGCTGAGAGGCGCTAGGTAATCCTCCCTGCTTATCTCATGGTGAGGGTCAAAAAGCAACCCTAAAGATGTCATCGCCACCACAGCCAGCCCTTTATTCCCCTGACCAAAAGCCCCATGCAGCCTGTCACTCTGGCTCGCTCGGAAGACGGTGCCTCAACCACGGTCTCCCCGCCTTTATTCACAGTGACACCTCGAAGTCTGCAGTGGAGGGTAAATGAACGGGTACCTGCAAAACCCCTAAAACAGTGTCTGCCACGTAGCAAGCTGCCTACACGTGCTGTTAATTTCATTCGTTCAAGACAGTGACCACGTTTTTACCAAGCACCAGGACATCTAAAAGCAGAGGTGAAGGCTTGTTTCCTTCATCCCGTCAGGACCTGAGGAGTAACCTGTGGTCCTTCTTAGGGACCTTCCCCAGAGCACAGAAACCTGCCCAATAAGCAGAAAGGGGTGGGCCTCGAATCGAATCTCCACTTTCCAGGGTGGTAGGTAAGAAAGACAGTTCGCCTGCAAGGCGGAGGCAGGCGCCTCCCCTCAGGCCTCCTGGGTACCCGGTGTCAAAGCCGCTTTGTTAGACTAGCAGCCTACCCCACTCTATTTCCTGAAAAATTACCCTTTTCCTGGTCAGGGCTTCAAACTTCCTTTGCCAGGCAGAGCCGTTCCAGTGAGAAGGACACTGCAACCAGTCCTTTCAGTGAAATCGGCCTTGGTCTGTAATAACAAGTGACTGAGAAAATGAGCTCATGTCATTCCTGTCATGCCAGCCCCGGTCCTCCGTGAGACCTTCTGCCTCCTGCACTAACTGTCTCCGTATGGTGCCCTTTGCCTCAGATGCAGAGAAGAGCCGCCCAACACCTCTAGCAAGTGACAAATGACCGGACGGGTGAGTGTCCGGCACTGCGGTGAGGGTCTAAGAAAGCCCAGGATTCCTCCTGGAAATTGATTTTCATTGACTCCCCTTTGATAGGTACTGAGTACATAGTATATGCTAGGCAGTGGGACGGAGGACAATCGTGTGAAATCTCTGCACCATGGAGGAGCTCACGATCCTGCTGGGAAGACACATGTAGATGGCTCTCCACACAGCTGGCTGAGTTTGATAACAGAAATATGCACCCAGTGGCTCCTTAGTGCAGGGTGATTTGTTTAAAATATTATTCCACTGCTGAAAGGCTTTTCATCCTCAGCAATTGCTACTCCCCTCTTCTCATCTATTTCTCTGCCAATTCCTTGGGTGAACCAGGTTGATTAATTCCTTCATCTGTCATGCCATTCCTTCCTATTCCTTGTCTACGAAGTAAACTCCTATTCATCCTTGGAAACCTTTTGCACACTATCTCAATCATCCTAAGTATTCTCTTTTCTCCACTACTTCTCTAACTTTTCATATTTCTATCTTTACACATGTTGTGTAGCGTAATGAATTACTCTTGTAGATATAACATATACTGGACCATATATTTTTCTTTTCTTTTAGAAGGCAAAACAGAAAAAAAGGATGGAAATAATAAAGAATTTTTAAAAAACAGTAGGAAATTAACACTAGTTATATATTGTGTATTGTTATCTTAGAAGTAGTTGTTCAGGTTATAAGATCTAGGCACAAAAATACATATATAAAGGTATATATGTATTTGTATGCAAGATAGATAACTATACTACAGCCCATATATTTCTATAGGGTCTAATAATCCAGTGTCTGCCCTATATGAGGCATTCTTGTATGCTGATTGAACTGAACCATGTGTGACAACAGCAATATGACAGTGACCACCATCAGTGACTACTGTTTTTAAGAGCTTTATGAGCCAGAGGTCAGGATACATACTTCATACACACTCGCCCCATGTCCCCTGAAATGGCACTGAAAGCAGGAAATGTCAGAGATGGTTTTCCAGGAAGTGATGCTGCCCAGAGACATGCATGGTGCCAACTGTTGTTTTCCTCCATATCTGTGTGTTTCCTTCTTCAGGTCTTTGTCTCTGTTTCTCTGTGTGTGTGTTTCTGTATCTGTGACACACACACGCACCCACACACACACACACACACAATTTTATAAACCATCGTGGAGCCTCTGTGACTATTCCTAGGAGTTGATAATCTGACTTACTACGACCTCATTTCTACATTCCCACAGCACCGTCTGTGTCCACATAGGTGCATATCAATTTAGTAAAACTATTGATTTGTGTATTTCCTTATTTAGACTATAAATTCCTTGAAGTCAGCTGTGTTTCACCCCTTTTTTCCCACTCTAAATAACTATCATGGTGCCTTGAAAGCACAAAGTGTTTACTGGATATGTATAGTGGAAGGAGAAAAGGAAGGAAGGAAGGAAGGAAGGAAGGAAGGAAGGAAGGAAGGAAAGGAAAGGAAAGGAAAGGAAAGGAAAGGAAAGGAAAGGAAAGGAAAGGAAAGGAAAGGAAAGGAAAGGAAGAAAGGGAGGAAAAAAGGGAAAGAGAAGGAAGGAAGGAGAGATGGAAGGAGGAAGGGAGGGCAAGGTCCGCCGTGGGCCAGGATGGTTATTTATGTAGAAAACCCCGTTCCTGACAAACCCAAATGCTCCTCAGCCAAGCAAGGGAAGACAAGCCCAATGAGCCTGATAGCATCTTTAGAGTTACGGAGTTAACCAATCACTAGCTGTGTGTCAGGTTCTTATCTTACAAAGAGAAAACTAAGGCTTATTGGGGAAGCCAGCGCCTTCATATTTCTCCCCTGACTTAAGCAAAGAGCTCCTCTCTTTCTCACCTGTTGCTGCACCCCTTAGACCCAGTGCTCCTGAAAGGCAGCCTCCCCGTCTCTGTTTCTCTATGCAAAGTGGACAGTATCTATTTAATACCATTTATAAGTAAGTATTTATTTAGTGACATCTTTATCACTGATTCTATGCCAGGCACCGCGCCGGGCCCAGGAGACGTGGAGTCCTACCCTGCACGAGCCTGTATTTTCAGGAGAGGCTTCTTGCACCCTTATCTCCAGGCATCCTGCAACTCTAGCCGTCCAGAGTCCGCCCTCAGGGGTGCCGACAGCACGTGTTGGTGGCCAGGGCAGCTTTGAAGACTACTTAAGGAACAAGGAGAGAGAGAGAGAGAGAGAGAGAGAGAGAGAGAGAATAGAGCCTGGACAAAGAATTTCCCCATGGCTTTATCCTATGAATTGGAGTAACTTGGGGTGGAAATGGGGCTACGCCTAGAAAATAGATGTGAAATGTGTCCCCATTATTTCCCCCCAATCATAGATAGCCATCATTTTATCTATGATGATACCACCCAAAGGAATGGCTTCCTGGCTTATTAGAACCCACCAGAGCCTGAAGCCAGGTAACCTGCTCTCCCCCACCATAACTTGCTAGGTGATTTGCAGCCAAGCCGTGTGGATCCTACAGCAAAACTCATCCCTCCGCTTCCCGGGGAGGGCAGCCTGTGCGCAGAAGTCACCAGAGGGGAGGCTCTGGGTCCTCTCAGGATCACTCTCTCCATCTTCCCCACTGGTAGTTCCTTTGCTTCCCCCCCTCACAACTTCCCCGAGACAGGTCTTTGGGTCACTGTGTCCCCGGGGAGTCATGCATTGGCGCTCAGCTGGTGGTAGTTTAACAGAAGAGCCAGCTTCCCAGTAAACTGAGAAGAAAACCCATCTCCTCTGGGATTAGAAGCAAGCTCTTTCCCCCATCTGGAGCCTGCAGCTCCCTTTATCCTTCGTCCTGAGGATCCCTCACACCTGTGGCTCCAAGCCCCACCCCCTCCCGGCTGTGCCAGGCTGTCACACCAGAACCGGGCGCCCAACCGAGCTCCTCAGACAGCGGGAAGGCCAGTGGAGCCTACAATTTCTCATCGCGGTTAGCAGGTGACAGGCTCCCACAGCATGGCAGCCGTGTGGCATCACCCCTTCTGTCGAGCACAATTTTAGGGCAAGATTCATACCGCTTCTCTGTGCTCAAAATAGAGGCCCAAAATTGGGATAGAATTTACATAAGTTGGCTGAAGAGACTGCGCTCAATTAAAAAGCTTTTGTTGCCAAGGAATTTTTTTAGTTGGTACATATGTTCCTTTATTGGAGTCCTATGGGGGAAAGGATTTTGGACGCTCTCTCTCTCTCCTTCTCTATATTCCCTTCCCTAATAAATATGAACAGGGCTGGATATCTACTCTAAGGAGCAATAGAGAAGTCCCCCACATGGAAATAACAGGGACCCCACTTCTTGTCCAACCTGGGGAAGGACAACTCAAAAACACATTTTTTTTCTTGTGTATTCTGGGCCTTTTCCCAGAGAGCATGGTTCCTCCTCCTTTATGATAACCACAAATTCAATGAGTGGTGTCTCCATGTGCAGTCGTGCTGAAACATGCATTTGAAAATATCAAACATGGGTTTTTTTCCCCCAGTCACAAAACAATAATGCTCTCACACAAAAATTTGGGAAACGGTAAAATTACACGGGAAGAAAAAGCATTGATAATTTTACCATTCAGAGAACTCTAACATCTCAGAGAATTTCCTTCCAATCTTTACTATCACTGTGTATGTTCACACAAATTTGGGATTATAACATATAAATACTTCTACATCTTAGCATTTCTGTTGACTATTGTTATCATGCCTCCTTGAACATTTGTCTTTATCAAGTACATTTCAGGAACATCACTTTTAATGGCTGTGCTATAAGGTATTTAACCATTTTCCCATTTTGGACATGAATGCTATTTCCAAATTTGTTGCTATTCCTGAATATGTATCACTGCACTCAGCAGCCTGAGTCCTTCTCTGTAGCTCAGATTGCTCTTGAGGATAAATTGTTTTTGTTTTTGTTTTGTTTTGTTTTGGGGATTTTTTGTCATTTTTTGTTTTGTCTTTGAGACAGAGTCACACTTTGTAATGCAGACTGGTCTTGAACTCACTTACGTTGTCCAGCCTGTCCTTGAACTCACGATGATCCTCCTGTCTCAGCCTCCTGAGTGCTGGAGTTACAGGTGTGTGTAATCACTCCCAGCTTGTCTTGAGGATAAATTTGCACAGGTTGTAATTTGAGGTGTCTATTCCTCAGCAAAGACAGTCACCTTGAGCTTTGCA
This sequence comes from Hydrochoerus hydrochaeris, assembly GCA_004027455.1. Lineage (NCBI taxonomy): Eukaryota > Metazoa > Chordata > Mammalia > Rodentia > Hydrochaeridae > Hydrochoerus > Hydrochoerus hydrochaeris. The sequence continues at coordinate 216,825 of PVLA01001734.1, read as the reverse complement.
CATGCTTTGAGAATGGTTCTCTTGTAATTGACACATGTATTTTTTACATGCCCGTGTAGCATCAGAAGTGAAAGTGGTGTTAACATGATTTGGTGGCTGAATATTTTACTACAGCCAGTTCAGCCTGGATTGGGCTTCTGTGGACTTTGTCTGCTAAGCAGCCCTTCCTTGCCTTCTTCCCCATGGAAGTGCACACCCATCCTCACTTTCAACATTGTGGTTCAAAGGGGGGCTTATGACCTCTGGATTGAGGAGTAGTCTATCAGATTCACAGCAAGGGGCAGGCCTGGGAATTCTGTCAAGCTCTCTCTTTCCCCCGGAATAAGTGGGTAGAACATGAGCCCAGGAAATCTGAAAATTTCTAGGAATCATCTTACTCTCACCTGGGAAGAGTCCACTTAAGAAGGAAGTCCATACGGGAAAAAAAGCAGAGCTCAAAGCCAGACAAAATTGATACATTCTGCTTACCTGACCCTCAAACTAGCAAAGCTACCCCCACTGAGCTTGCAGTTATCTGAGCCATGAAATCCTCTTTATTATTTCAAAGTCACTTAAATTGGGGTTTGGTTGGGTACAAGCTAAGATCTCTGGCTAATGCAGACCAGAGTCTTGGACTCCTCACACCTATGTCCTCTGAAATAGGCTACAGATAAGCCATTACGATGCTCTAATACCCATTGTAAGGGCAGGGTTCTGTGCTGCTAGTGAAACCCAGTAAAACCTGCCCCATGCACCTACCTAGAAAAGTGGCAGGGAAGGAAGACAGAATTCAAGCAGTGGGGCAAAATATAGCGAGGAGCTACAGTGATTCAGAGGATCAGCCAGTCATGTCTCATTGAAAGGGACAGGAATCATTTTGTTATGGTGGGATTTAATTTGAGCTTGAAACACTGGTAGCATTTTCATGAGTGGAGGTACAGAATGTGTGCAGCTCACCAACTAAACAGCATGAACAGTAGGGCAGGAGCTAGAAGCGCCAGTGGTGGGTAAGGGTGACCGTGGAGACACACAGGGGACCTTTGAGCCACCACTGCCAAGTGTCAACAAGCCATTAAGTGAGGAGGGAGCTAACTGTTGCCTGCTGTGCTGTAATGACAGGGTTATAATTGTCCCAGTAACATCGTGCAATGACATATCCCTGATAATGTCTCCCCTATTGAATTGAAGGTTCCCTGCATCTGGACATAGACTTTACTCTGTACCCCAAACTCCAGACATATTGGCCTGAATTTTCTGGATGTTCCCAAAATCTCACTGGCCAAAAATCACTGTCAAGCTCATTGCAGACTAACAGACACGAGCTAACAGACACTTTTAAGCTAAACGCAGACTAACAGACAAGAGCGATAATATCCTCACCTGATATCGGCACCTTTCTTTGGAGCAGGGCAGGAAACAGAGGATGCAAGGCTTGGAAACCACTAGATGCTCTGCATCACTGGTAATTGGCTGCCTTCCCACGCCACTCAAGGTCTACCAAGGTCTCGCAGCTGGCCGTGCTCTTCCCACCCCTTATAACTTGGTCAGATGTTCCAAATTCAGCTCTTATAATATCTGAGCCCAAAACTGGCCGGTAGGCTTCCTGGGCAGAATTTTCTATCCCAGGGTTTCCCAAATGTTCCTGATCTTGAGAATCATCTAGGGGGCTCGGCAAATATTCAGATCCTAGGTCTTTCCTAAATCAGTAGGCTTGGGTTCCTAGCGAACTCCCGCACTGATACTTGAGGTAAGTTTAGAAAACTCAACCAAGCTTCCCTGGCTGTAGCACAAGAGTTAACCATACTCCTGAGCAACTACTTAATATGTAGAAAAGTAATCCCACAAGGTGGAGAGACCACCATCAAGGGAATCAGGTATCTTCGACTAAGATCTGGACTTCAACACTTGCCAGTTGGGTGACTGAGCAAATTATGCGACCTCCCTAAACCTGTACCTCTGCCTTTGAAAAACCAAGAAGGTGCGGTTTGCCTCTTCACCTCTGAGGACCCTAATTAGGTGATGCATGTAACCGTGCATCGTCTGGGGGAGGAACTGTCAGTGTGCTTCTTGGCTTCCAGGAAAACCCATCTGATGATCTGTTTGATGGAGGAGATGGGCCTTGCAGCAGTTGCCAGTGATTTGTAAATATTAGCTCCACAAAACTCCTCATTGCCCACATGTGCTGTCTGGTGCCAAAGCATCAGAGCTGAAGGTCATCGCCACAAATAACAATTAGCATTTATTGAGCCCTTGCTCTACACAGGACAGAATTCAGGATTAATACTACAGACCTTTCAATTTCATCCTCATAACAATGCTGTGAAATAAGTACAATTTTTATTGCCATTTTGTGGTTGAAGGACTGAGATACAAGGATGGTATTGCTAAACAACTTACCCCAATGTGCCATGAATAAATTTTTAAAAACCGGTTACAGTAAAAGGCACCCTGCCATTAACCCCCTTCGTGTTGAACACATTTACCCCACCATTCTTCTCACTTTATGAAGCAGTGCTGAAGGTCCTCTTCTTATCCCGGATCAAAAACGAGGTGAATGCTGCCATCCAGTGAAAAGGCGGCTTCTAAACCCACCAGCATGTGTGCTAATCCTTCTTCCTCCCCTGGCTATGGCACTGTGTAGCTCTCACTCGGCCCCAAAGTCAAAATGACCATGAAAGGTACATGTTTTGAATCAATTCAAGGCATGAGGGCAGCTGTGAAGACATAACTGAAGATTCTCATGAAAGGAAACTTCTAGATCTGCTTCAAAACAGAGAGAATGAAAGGGTGAGTGTGTCGGCAGGGGAGGGGAGGGGAGAGGGCTCATGGTAATATATTGTTTACTTTAATAAATTGTTCAAATATAATTGTTCACCCCATTTGTCAATCCACCTCCTAGGAGAGGTCACACAGCTCCCAAGAAGTAAAATGTGGCTTTGAGCCAGAAACCCAGAGAGTCTGGTGACAGAGCCCCACTTTGTGGTCCTCCACTGGGTGAGCCATGTAGCTTCTCAAGGTGGACCCCACAAAGACAGACGAAACACCCAAGGTTTCCAGTCGTTTATTTCACACCCCTGTGAAAAACGCCACAAGCCATCATTTCCTGTAGACTGACGCCTATTGGCCTTCTTCTCTGTCTCACCCCGGAGTCAGGGCCCCGGAGCTGCCCCAGTATTCAGGAAAGTACGCAGTAGGTACTTTGTTCTCTCCCATACCTGGCCATGTCACACCTGTCACACCTGCCTAGCCTGGAAGGTACTTGAATTTACTACTTTAATCCAACCACACCCCCAAGAGGAAACAAAAAGCAGATCGGTGAAACAGATTTGCCCAAGTTCAAAGCAAATGAATGTCAAAATCTGTCCCAGTGTTGAGCTCAGATCTGTCCAAAGCCACAAGGCCACAGTGAGGGAACACTATTAGCAGTGTCCTGACTATCAGAAAAAAACAAAAGCAAAGAAACAAACAATAGCATTGTTGTGGAAATGGAAACCAGTACCACCGCTGTGGAAATGAGCATGGAGATTCTTCAAAGATTAAAACCAAAATTTCCGTCTGACGAAGCAGCTATTCCCGTTCCTGGTACCTTCCCAAATGAGTTAAAGATGTCACATTACACTGACACCACATACTCATGTTCACTGTAGTACAACCCATACTAGCTAAATCTCGGAAATGGCCTGTATTGTCCATCAATAGGTGAATGGATAAAGAAGACGTGAGATTTACATTCAATGGAGTACTTCCGTGCCATAAAGAAAGCTAACCTTCAGCCATTCGTAAGACCGTGTGCTAAATGAACTAAAGCGGACCCACAAGCTTAACAGTCACATGGCTTCAGTTACATGAGAAACCCAAAATGTAAATAAAGAGCAAAATTAAAGGTAATGGAAAGGAGGGAGAACACGAGATGGAGAGAAGGGTCAGGGAGGGGAGGCAAACAGGGTGGGAGAAATGAATTGAAGCAAAAATGGAAATCGAGCTTTGACAAGTGAGATCAAGAGTTGGCAGAAGTGGGGCAGGGTGAGCAACAGGGGCAGGAATTGAGCAGTGTTAGGAGAATGAAGCACGTTACGTTCATGCCCAGCTCCTCCTGAAAAGCGTAATCACTGTGCATGGCAAACAAGTACTAGCAAAAAATGAAAGAAAAACAGGAAGCAGGAGAAAAAGAGCGGGGGGAGGTGGAGGTGGACAGCGGCTCCTTCAGGGGGTCCCCTCCAGGGGACCTTCCCCGTGCTCCGACCCCAGGGAGCTCAGCGCAGCCAACACAGCTCCCTGTAGGCACAAGGGTGCAGCCGCGCTGACGACGCGCTTTATCTCACCGCTGGCAAGATGGAGAACGGGGAAGGGTCCCCTCCTGCCCCCAAGCCAGGAGAGGCCAGGCTACCAAGGCCATTGTGCCTTTTTAATTGAAGCCAGCAAAGAAGAATACAGAGACTGGCCGCCTTCTCCTTGGTCCTGGGAAGAAAGGAGGTGGGGAGGGGGGGGGGTTGCATTCAGGTTGCTGCCTCGGAGCCCTGAAGAACTTTTAATAGAAATCTGCAGAATGAAATGGGCTACAGCTGTTTGCCTTGATAAATACGTGTTGTGCCGCATGCCTCAGCCACCATCTGTTTGCTGATATGAGCACTTCTTCATGGCAACCAAGGGGGAGGCATCAGGGTGTAGTCGGAGATGGGCTTGGGAGCAGGTAGGGGGCAAGCAGGGCAGGGCGGCCTGATTGTATTCAGGCTGAAAGGGCTTGGCGAGGGCATAAGAGGTAGGGCAGGCACAGAATGGGGAGGTGCTGGGCAAGCCAGATAGCCCCCCTGCCCGGGCACCTCCAACAGACTCTCAGCATGCCCCAGCTGGCCTCAGCCTAGACCCTCCCACCCCCTGGTGGCCCCTAAAGTTTAAACCAAATGACAACAGGAGTTAGGGGTCCCAGCCGTCACTGTCCAGGACAGATATGCCCAGTGGCCCCTCACAGGAGCAGCTGCCTACCAGCCTCACCCACCTCATCCTGGCTGGGGGAGTCACATTTCCCCACACTTGAGTCCCTCCTATCAGGGCCAAGGACCCAACTGTTGTAAGAAGGGGCAACAGCTCATGCCCCTGCAGTGGAGCAACCTGAGCCGGGCCGAAACACACCAAGGAGCCAGTTAGGAGCCCTCCCGCAAAGCCCTGCAGCCACACTGCTGCCTGGCCCTGTGCGACCTGGAGAAAAGGACGGAGGAAAGGGACCCCTGCCGCGGTGTGGATACGGTTTGTGGCCCCCCCATGGGTTCACATGCTGTGTGGCTACCTGAGAGTGGGAGAGTCTTGAAGAGATGGGACATAACACAAGGTAATTAGATCCCCGGAGGTGTCACCTTCCAAAGAGATCAGGGGAGGTCTCCCAGGACCCCACCTAACTCCTACGGAAACCAGTCCTTACAGAGAACATAAACAGGGCCCCGAATCCCTCCAGCTTCCCATCTCACCAGCAGCCTCTCCCTCCTGCACTCTCTCCCACAGCCTGGCATCAGCCACACTGTGATACAGTCACAAGGCCCTCAGCAGAGAGAAGCCGATGCCAGCACCATGCTCCTGAATCTCTGGAACTGTGCGCTCAGTAAACCTCTTTTCATTATAAAGTACCCAACCTTTGGTATCTTACTGTAGCAACAGAAAACAGACTGAGATTCCCATTCCGGGACTCTACAATATGTTGATGAAAGGCAACAGATCTGTTGGCTCTTGAACCATGGGGACTGGAGAACACAGGCTTCCCTTATGAGAAACCAGCACACACAGGGAACAGCTAAGCCACGAGGAGATGTGAGCTTTCTGAGTATGGGGCCTATGGGAGTTTGTCTTTCCTCCTTTCATGGAGGAAAATGTGGGAAGCTAGGATGACTCACTGCTGCCCAGAGCAACAGCTATGCTATTCCCAGTGTCCCATCTCTCTCTGTCTCTCCCTCCCTCTCTCTCTCCCTCTTTCTCCAACTTGCCAGCTCTCCTGTCTGTCCATTGAGAGGAATCCAGCTCACTTAGAAGAGAAGAAAGTGGGTGTAGATCCTAGGCAGCACCCCACAGGCGGAAGAACACCCATCTCCCAGCACAGGGACCTGGTGTCTGCCAGGCCTTCACCTCCTTCGTAATCCTATCAGGGCTCGAAGGTCTCCAGAATGGCGGTGGGGGGCAAGTTTTGATATAAGGGAGTAGAGAAAAGTGACTGTTCCTTGCTATGAAGAGCACATGGGCAACCAAGAGGCAGCCCAGGGCTAATGGACTGCAGGAAAACCAGAGAGCACAAAGGTGCTCAAGCTTCCAAAAACATATTAGTCAAAAACAAACTGGACTGAGTCCCGCTGCTCAGTGGCATCTCCTCCTGAGGACGTGGGCAGGGTGAGCGCGGGTGATATGCATTGAGATGCTCTGACAGAAGGCACTAAATCATTGTGTACTGAGTATTATGATTCTGGCTCCAAGAAAACAAGTGCTTTGGACGAGCTTCAGAACTGCTGGCTGTTACTCAGAGCCCAAGTGAGCCGCCGGCTCCATGGAGCACCAGCCCCTGGTATTAATAAGTGTTTCCATGGCACTTGATATTTTGCAATTATCTTTTCTAACATGTCTGCCTTAGCAGAAGTAGCAGGCCAAATGTAAATCCGTCTGCCCTCCCTTCTGCCTGCCAGCTTTTGAGGAAGGAGTCCCGGCTCCCCCAGCTCCCCTAAGAGGAGATTAAAAGGGCCTGTGTGATAATTAGCTTGCACTCCTGGTCCTGTCTGGGTGGGTCATGGGCTGTGCCTTGGAGGCTCTCTCTGGTCCCTGGCTCTTCCTGTCTGGCTCGCTTCCTGCTCTCTCTGGTTCCTGGCTGCTATGGAGGTGCCCTCTTCGCTCCACCGCTGTCTGCCACCCCGGTGTTTCTGCCTTGGAGCTAGCAGCTCACAGTCTGAAACCTCTGAGACCATAAAACCAAATAAACTTCTGTGCACTGTGGGCGTCAGGTGTCGTGCCCAGCGGTGCAGGTGTAATGGGTAGCGCCTGCCCCCGCAAAGGTCTCCAGGTCCCATCTCCTCCGTCCCCACGCTTTGCGGGTCTCACACCTGCCTTGCCCACCACTCTTCCACCAGCATTTCAGTGCTAGTTCTAGCCAGACTCCGCCCATTTTCCCATTCACTTCTTCATCCCAATAAGGTGGGTTAAGAACAGTCAATGCACCAAACATTACTCTAGACACCAAGATACAGCCAAGTAAAACAGAAAAAAACTCCTGTCCTCCTGGAGACATATTTAATTAGGAAGCCAATAACTATTTAATACCATAAATAACAATAAAGCCTTGTAAGGGGTAGAGAGTAACGGAAGGACTTGGTTACTGACCTAGCAGAAATCGAAATGAAATGTAGGAGCACCTTAGGGTACCATGGGAAGAGCATGAAGGAAAGGGAAGCAGCAAAGGCCTTGGGGGGAAGCGTAGAGGGTACTGAGAGGCAGCGAGGAGGCAGCTCACACAGACCGGAACCCCTGTAAGGTGTGTGGCCACGGCTGTGTGCGTGGGCCAAGAGGCTCCCGGACTCCCACCAGAAACCCGCTCTCCTGCAGCCGCCTGCCTGACTCGAGGGACCCCTGCTGGATACCTGCGATGGTCTGGCCTGAAGCGGCTCACTGAGCCCTGCTCCAGGCTATGGTTTGCAGCTCCTCCACTTCCCACACGTGTCATTACCCAGTTCCAGCCCAGATCTCTGCATCTTGCCCTCACTCATCATCTTCCAGTCCACTTGCCTTTCCTTCTTCTCTCTGACTCCCTGAAGATAAATGTTCCTGGCAAACCACAGCCTGAGCATCTCGCTGGCTGGTGAGTCCACCCAAGCCCTCAGCTGTCCTCGGACCTCTGGCTTTGATTTGCATCAGACAATGATTCTGCCATTCCGATTAACCTTAAACAGTCATCTGCTTTTTGAGAAGGCATTTGTTCACTCAGCAGTCGCTGATTTACTCACTTAACTATAAAAAAATTTCTTTAATCTACTACATGCCAGACACTGTCCTGCACGCTGGAGGTGAAAAGAGGAGAGAGACAGCAGCAAGTCTAGTGGGCAGATAAATGATAGCAGAAGCAAATGCTAACACACAAACAGGGATGCAGAACCACAGGAGCACAGAACACAAAAGAGTTAAGGTTTGATTCTTTCCAGCGAAGACAGGGACGACTTCACATGGGAAGCTAGCATTGTAGGTGGCATTGAAGGATGCATAGGAGTTCACCAGCGAGAGCAAGATATCAAAACAGTGGTCTCGCCTGGGGGATCTTTGGCAATGTCCTGGGATGTCTCTGGTTGCCGTGAGTGTGGCAGGAAGTGCCACTGGCCTCTAGGGGTAGAGTTCTGCATCTTACAGTGCACAAAACATTCCCTCCATCAAATAGTTACCTGACCCAAAAAGTCAGGAATGCCAAGATTGAGAACGCCTACGTTATAAGTGAAGGGAACGGTCTGTACTTGGCAGGAAGCTATCCGAGGAGCTGATGGGTATGGAGAAAAGAACCAGGCGTATGAAGCAGAAATGGACAATAAAAGGGAGCTGAAGAGGAAGACGAGACCACAGATGTGATTTCCTGCTGCCCACTAAGAAGTTTCCCTCCAGAGACTCCAAAGAGCCAATCGAAGAGAAAGCTGAGCAGATGAAATCGACAGCCACTGGCTACTGAGCTTCCGCAGTATACCCTGTGCCCTTATCACTTCTAATGGGGGCAGGAATCATGATTCAGACTTTACGGACTGGGAAACAGAGAAACCAAAGCTTGGAAGGGCGAGGCTGTTCTCCCAGAGTCAGCCGCAGGGCTGATTAAAGGACCAGGGCTCAAGCGGAGATCTGCATGGTTCCAGGTGGCGACTGTGTGGAGCAAAACATCTCCTCCGGGCTGGCCCGTGTGGTCTGGGACTCGCGCTCTGCCCGTGGAGGGCAGGCAGCCACCATGCTCCGGGCTCTCCAGTACTCAGTGACGCCTTGCTGAAAGCAGGAGAACTTGGGCAGCACCTTTCTCCACTCTGGAATCTCACGGCAGTGGTTGTTGACATGGTTTGTAACTTGGAATAACACTTTCATTACCTCTAGAGAACAACGCAACATTGGCTGTTCTTCTCCTTTCTTTCTTTTGTTTTCATCATTCTTTCCTTCCTTCTCTCTTTTCTTTTCTTTCTCTCCCTTTTTCACTTCCCTTCTTTTTTTCTGTGCATTCAATAAACTATGGCATAGTTTGCTACCAAAATTTGTTCCCCTCCCCCCAAGCCATAACCAGAATATGTGTCCTAGCTTCCTTTGTGACTGAATTCTGGCCAATGAAACCTTGGCATGGGGCTCAAAAAACCAGCTATGTGTTTTTCCTGTCTTGCGATGGCAGAAGAGGTTGTGGAGGGCATAGAGCTTGATCGAGATGCAAGACAGAGGGAACTAGGCCCCTGGTCCTCGGAAGTGGAAGCCTGCACTGCATTTGGTGTGAATGACACACTTCTACTAGATGAAACTGCTGAGATTTTAAAGTTGGCGTGTTACAGCAGACGGACTTGCCTTCCAAACTAATGCAGGTATTACTTAGAGCTGAGCTCCCTGCACGCCCAGAAAATTCAAACAAGTGGTTCCAAAGAACACAGACCAAGCAGTCACGTGGTATAACATCTCCTAATTGAGTGCTTTACGATCCCTCTAGTGTGTGATTCAGTCATCAAACTGGCCTCAAGATACAGGCAGAAGGCCACCGATCAGGCAGAAATGAGAAAGAGCCAAGAGGCAGTGGTGTCCAGCTGAGTGCGCTGGGTGGATGAGCCCGCCTACCTGCCCACCTGGTGACCTCTGTGAACATCTGACGGGCCATACCCGGGCGCAGAGGAGGCTGAATTGCTGCGTCTTCTGCTTGGTGTCTTGCCACCCAGGATAAAATCAAGTGTCTGGTAATAATGAGAATTGGATATTGGGCGAGAGAGTATGAATTTTAAAAGGAGGGAGGAAAGAGTGGCTGTGACTGGGAAGATTCCACCTCGGCTGGTCCCCTTATGTGTGTGCCCTGTCCCTGGCTGCAGCGCCCTGAGGGGCACAGGCGAGGCTCCAGCACGGCCTGCCTTGGGAAGAGGAGCAGGAGGGCTGAGCGCCTGCCACCCCAGCCTGCCCCTCCAGGTTGCCTGTGGCACAATGCTTCCCGCGCTTCCCTTCACCTCACCCAACCCTGCAGACTCACGCTTTTCCCTAGAGCCACCATCGCAGCGAGGCAAAGCATCTTCCCGTCCCTGCGAGTGTTCTTTCCAGCAGCGATTAGCAGAGCGGAAGCTGCCAGGAGCCACCCTGTGGTAGCTGCTGGGTTCCAGGGTTCCTGGGAAGGAGCTGCATTGGCTCCTGAGCTGCTTTTCACCCTTTCACAGTTAACATCAAAAATCCCACGTTTCCCTCCCATCAGACTAAGCCAGTTTTCACGCAGCACTAACATCACGCTCTCTGCCTCTCCTGCTTGGTGTTGCTAAATGCTCTTCCCTGTGGCACTGTGCACAGGGCCGCAGGGAGGAAATACACACCTTGAACATAGGTGTGGGGGTGAACAAAACAGCGCCACCAAAATGAGAATAATAGAGTGGCAGTAATCGCCCCTTAATGTCAGCTCTTCCACGTGCTATACAGGAAAAAACCCACTGTGCTGGATTTTCCCTCTTGCTAACAGGACTTGGTGTAATGAATTTGTCCCTTTTCTTCCCACTGGCCTGCCCAGGCAGGGTCAGCAAAGAGGCAGGTGAAAGAAATGGAAATCAGCCTGTCCTGTTGACTAACCCCCAGGTAACCAGGCACAGGAGGAGAGGGACAGTCTGAGCGAACAACACAGTGGTCACAAGCTGATGCTGGCACCATTGACTGGGCCCCCAGCACTGTATTCTGGGATCATGTGATTGGATATTACATAATTTTCCCTAATTCGGTGATTTCCCAGCAGGCCCGTCTTCCTCTTTGTGTTTTCTCCTATTTCTGTTCTATTCAGTCTCTTTCTTTCCTATGATCTTGCTTACTCACCACTGGGACCTTGGGAATCTAGGGCAGTGGTGACAGTGGGTAATTAATGTGCTTACACAGCATGAGAGGATCTTGCTAACATGTATATTCTGATTTACTAGGTCTACGGTAGGTCTAAGATTCTGAATTTTAACAAGCTCCCAGGAATTACCAATACCACTAGCCCACGAACCATGCCTTTGCCTTGGCGACCATGGCAAATAAATTTGTGTTGGGTTAGGCAACTGGGACTGAAAGTGTGTTCACTGGAATAATATTGAGGAGTTCAGGACCTTGGATGGGTGATCCTGTGACTTCAGGGTTGCTTCTCCTTGTACGTCAAAAGGTCATGAGTCTAGGACACAGAGAAATATTCAAAGTCACAGCACTGTGACAACCAAACTGCCAGGCAACATCCTCATGGGTCCAACAGATTCAGTGCCAAGATGCACCTGTGGCTTTGCGCAGTGATGAGCAGGTGACTTTTCACCCCTCGGCAAACGTGTCTAGGCTTCTTCTTTCATGTGGTCTCACAAGAAGAGAGACCCGAGATTCTTACACTTCCATCCCTCTCTGATGTCACTGAACAACTCTGTCCTAGGCATCCCAAGGACTGAAAACCTCGGGGAAAGTAACCCAGAGTACAAGGTGCTCACCAGACATGAATCCGGGGGGCCTCTTCCTTTTAAGCTTGGGCCACATAGGTAGCCTGACACTGCTAGGAATAGCACTGCTCAGCCCGGCACTGCTGTTCAGTGTCATAACTACTGTGGGGCACATGCCAGACGTCACACAACAGGCCCTCTCAAGTCTACAGCTTCTCCAAGAACGCTGCCCTCCAAGCCACTCAACCCTCACAGTTATTTGCCCCTCATCTAATCTTCCTGCTCTTCTACACATTTAACTAATCCTTTTCTGCTTGACTTTCCCATCTGTCCCTTGCTTTGTCCCAGCCTCCCACTCATATGCCACACTCCACTGCCTTCCCAGAGACAATGGCAGAACGTCAGTCTCTCCTATGTCTATTTCTGACATTGGAATGAGCAGTACATCCTCGGCTCGCTCAGGTGAGCATCTTCCCGTGCTAGACGCTGCCAGGAGCCTCACGTAGCCCAGGGTGTCAGTGACCATCTAGATGCTGAGAGATTCCAGCTCTGCCTTCAGCTTTCCAGATTCCAATATCCGCAGACCCATCAAATCCAAGGTGTTCTGAACGACACTGAAAGGATAAAAAGAACAAAGAAAGAAGGAAAGAAATGACACCATTGCTACCTAGCTGCTCCAGGGAGGCCAGTGGGAACCATCTCTTGTCTCCCCCTTGGCGCCCATGATGCTACAGCACCATTAACTTTAAAGTCCTATAACTTCTGTACTGTAAATTACTGTAAAATGCAAATACAATATGTTTTTGGGTTCTGGTGCCTCCGTACTTCCTCCTCTAGCTTGTGCACTTTCCCTGCTCTTTTTAAATGCTATCCCATGGACCATCTCTAGGCGCACATCCCAGTCTTCTTTCACTCTCCTGCACTGCATTACTATTTGTGACTGAGTGAGTGACATTCAAAAGAGAAAAGCAAGTAATTAAGTGAGTTAAGAAAGGTTTCTAGTAAGTTGGGAGTTCTCACCAGAACTCGATTGCCCTTGGCGTTCATGTCATTTGGGTGACACATTTGGGGACACTGATATTTTCCCCAGGAAAAGGATGATTCTCAGTTATTCCAAGAGAGAAGACCTGCCTCCATGACTCAGCTAATCTGTGCACTACTGATGTTTTTTTTGTCTCTGGCAAGCTCATGTCCCTGCAGGTGCGAGTTTACCATGCAAATTCCCCTCTGACCGATTTCTGGTCCTGGGGGAGAGAGATGAGGGGAACCATTGTTTAGAGTTAATTGCCCCGTGTGCTGCTCCACCACCACCTCTTTTCTTTCTTTCTTTTTTTGTCTATTCTCTGTGTTATTTTTTAATGTATTTTTTTAATATTAATATATATTTGTGATACACAGTTACATTCTTCTTGTGCAGCTGGTACATATACATATCACACTGGGATCATTCTAACTCTCCCCCTTTCCAGTCCCTCCTCCCATCTCCACCACTCTATCTCCTTGTTTCTTACCATCTCTCTTTATTTTGCCCTTCAGGTTATTTACATTTTCAGTTCCTTTTTTTTTTTTGGCCTCTTCTCCTGCCTAAGCAAGACTCACGCAAGTACTTCTAATCAATGGAATAATCTGATTTTCAACAGTGGTTTTTTTTGTTGTTGTTTTGTTTTGTTTTTTGTTTTTGGTACTGGGGATCCAACTCATGACTGTGAGCTTGCGAGGCAGGTGCTTATGCCGCTGAGCTAAATCCACAGCCCCCAATAATCTGGTTTTCAATAAGGCTTTATCCTATGTATTTCTAAACGTCTTGCCAGGAACCTACAAAAAAAATGCAGACATGTTGCATGATTTTCTTTGCAATAGAACTTGAGATTTCACAGGCTGGGTCTACCACCTGTCTGTGATATGAAAATAGGTAAGTTTGTTCATTTATAAAACTGATCCCTGCCCATCACAATTACTGTGTTATACATCAGAGGTGATATCACCATCTTGTAAACTCTGATTCAAGCCACAAAAGTAAAGGTTATTACTATAAATAAAAAGAATAAGTTACAAATAGGATGTTTTAAGCTGGTTACAGTTGCTCTCAAATTATTAACATGATCAGAAAAGAAAATGAGGCAGAAAGATGACAGTGAATCGTAGGAAGAGAAAGACTCCAAGATAAGAGGGTTTGGTGATACAAAGGGGCTGGCATCTGCACTTGGAGGACATGGGTAACAAAAGGTAGGTGTGGGGAAATAGTGTCCGTTTACGCAGACTTTTGGAGCCCACACCAGCGGTTTTTAATTGTTTTTTTTAAATCATGGGAGCAGTTAAGTGCTTTAAACACATGAGCATTGTGACAAAGTTTTTAACTTAAGAAAATCATTTAATAGATGAATTAATTATGACTGCCATCTCAGCTGTCACTGCTGTCTGGACTGCCAACTGCCCCCAGCACACACTTGCAACCCTGTAAGATTCATGAAGACGGCCCATGCACATTCGTGCAAGCCACTCACACCAGAGCTGCCTCTTAATTGGCGCTGGATGTGGTCACTATTTCTGAGGAAGCCCAGGTGCATGCTGGTCCATTTTAACGCAAGAACTTCCTCCTCTCATGATGGGGTACAGGGATCCTCCGGTCTTGCCGCCAGCCGAATCACACTTTTATCCATAGGTCTCTAATAAATTACGCTCTGTGCAATTCTGAATTTGTGCTTCTTCTTTGGTCTTGCAGTACCTTCCAGCTTTGATGACTGATTCTCGTGCATTAAGTTTTTTTCAAAGACAGTGGCACTGATCCAAGTGAGAAATGACCATGGCTGGGCTGGGAAGGTGGCTCTGGAAATGGAGAAGTGTGGATGGACTCAAAAACTAAATGGACTCGAGAATCCACACGCCAGTGTCTCATCTCAGAGACCTCAGCTCAGCAGCTCTAAAATGCTGCTGCTAAAAGGCATGACTGATTAATGGAAAATCTGTATTAGAGTCCTACTTTTGCAGTTAATTAATTAACTAATAATTACCACTACCTTCATGAGTTGGACAAACTGCCTAACCCCTCTGAACCTCAGTTTCCTCAACTATAAAATGGGAATGAAAATAATACTTGCCCTGCCTCACTTACTGGGTACTTGTGAAGTTCAGATTGAATATAATATGTAGGATATGTTCTGTAAATTGTCAAACACTGCATAATTGCAGAAAAGCTGTAGCATTCTCCAGAGACCCAGTACATCAAGCATTAAAAGTCAGACACAAAAGGGATAATCGGAAGAGAAGAACACGTTGCTTCTTTTCCACTCTTACTTCGTGTTGGATGTACTGCACTTACCTTGATTTGTAATAGGCCACGGCTTATTTACATGGTTCCTTAAATTTTGTAAAGACTTTTGTAGTGAGAAAACTTTGCAAGAATCTTATTAGACACAGCAAAGACCAAAATCAGCACAAAGCTCGCATATAAAAGCTTTAGCAAAAGAATAAGGATTCCTCTACAGGCTGAATATGTGCTTAAATGGTGCAGAGAACTAAATTGTGGAATTACAGATGAGATGTGGAATGGCATATTTGGTTATCCAGAGTCTTCTGCGATGCCTCATAACATGTAAGAAATTTGAGAGACTGTTTATCTGGCACTGAACTCCAAGAGGAAATTGCAGAACAGCTTAGCGAGCTGTAGCGGGGCATTCAGAATATATGGGGAGCCACTCGGGCTCCCCTTCATGCCTGTAACATTGGTCCCACTTTCTCCTCTAAATTCGGAAGGCTTGGGGGGTGTTATTTGATTTGACTTATTTGTGAAGACATGGGAAGATCAGGCCCTGTTTTACATGGAATGAGACTGAGTTATAAAAACATTATAAGGCATGGTCTCCATTTGGAAGCAGTTTATGATCTACTAGAGTGTGGAATGTAGGTCCGTGATACAAAAAGCTATGCTAGGCAGCCTACAAAGCATCACCATGCAGTCCTGAGGTGCATCCTGGCTCCATCACTCACCAGTGTGGGGTCTGAATTTCCTCAACTGTACAGCAAGGTACCAATGCTGCCTGGGGGTGCTGGTGCCACTAAAGGCAGTGACACACATTCAGAGCCCAGTGCCTCCACATTGGATGCTTTCCATGGTCAGTAATGCCCATGGTCAGATGGCACCACGGCTAAAGTGTAAGGAACAGCCCTTAGTGAGCCAGGGGCTGTGCTGAGGGAGCAGCAGGCTTTCTAGACGGCCCTGAGTCCTCATCAGTGACCAAAACAGAAGCCAAGAGAATCAGACAAAAGCCGTTAACTCCTCCCAGCACCAAGTGTCTGCTGAAGCAGAGGCAGCTGCTGTTCCTACTGCTGTCCTTGATGTTTCGCCCCCACCACAGGCCCCCAGGACTTGCTGGGCCCCGAGCTACTGTGCCTGGGCGTGGTGAGCAGAGCGGCCTCTGGCCATGCTGACTCGGCAGCAGTGTGGGCAGGCAGGTGTGCTGGAGGCGCCACCGGAGAGAACAGATTGAGAAGAGTGCTGGGAAGGCTCCGACACAGAAGCAAAGCAGAAGGGAAACTTCTCTCTGTGCTTCATCTCCTCGCTTCTCGCAGCAATGCAAGGAGAGGAGCAAGGAATTGGAATTGGAGCTGTCCATTTGAATCCAGCAATGACCTGAGTTCCCTCTGTATCCAGGCAGTGGAGACGGTGGCCCCATGTGTGAATGTAGAGACATACTTGTTAAATACCATAGATCGAGACCCCTGCAGCCCCACACAATAAATCCGTGTGTGTGTGTGTGTGTGTGTGTGTGTGTGCACAAGGGCACGTGTTGGGATGGAAGAGATGGGAAGGTAGGACACATATTTAAACTTGATTTTGCTTCTTAGTCATTGTTACATGAATGAGATGGGACTTACAAGATAATAAAATAATAGACCCAAAGTATGAAGAAAAACCTTTTTCCATTTGGATCCTTCTACATTTCCTCACACCATAAAAGCCTCCCAAGAAAGGTCTATGGTACTGCTTTCTAAAATCTGTTCCCTTCTTCCACATATACCAGTTAACTAACACTTCTCTGTTTGGGGAGATATTGTTTGTCTAACCTTTTATCGATATTCCTGTCTGCATCCTCAGAGATGAATGAACAATACAGAGAAAAAGTGGAATCCATGAAACAGACTCAGAGAGAGATCAGAAAATTAAAAACTCCATTGAAAGCTGGCAAAAACCACTTGAAAGAAACTGAAGACAGACCTTCAGACCTTGAAGACGGGATGGCAGCTAGTGATCGCAAAAGGAAAGATCTCTTAAAAATAACAAGGAACCCAGAAATAACATTTCAATAGGTGTAAGACCACTTGAAGGATAATTTAAGAATGATAGGAGTCAGTGAAAAAGCAAGAGTCAACACAAATGACATAAAGAGACTATTTACAGAAGTAATAGCTAAGAACTTACCAAGCACAGGAAAATGACCTGACATACAGATCAGTGAGGCATATAGAACTTCAGGGAGCCATAAGCAAAATAAGTCTACACCTAGACATATAATATCCCAGAATATTCAGCATCAACATCCCAGAAATTCAGCACAAGAACAGAATAGAAAAGGTTGTTTTAAATAAAAGAAACAGATCACCTATAAAGGAAAACCAAGAAGAATCACAGCAGACTTGTCAACATAAACCATCAAGTTAAGAAGAGCTTGGAGTGAAGTATTTCAAGTCTTGAAAGTAAACACAGCTTCCAACCCTGCATGTAACCTGCAAAACTATCTTTCAAAATTAATGGGGAAATAAGACACTCCCATGGCAAAGAACAACTGAAGAAAGCAATGACCACCAAACCAATCCCACAAAGAGTACTGAAGGACATTCTAGAGAGAGATAAAAATGACCACAATCCTAGGAACAACAGCAAAGTGGGATCACCGAGCAGGGCAGGCAATTGAATGGAGGAGAAAAGTATGGAGCAGGAAAAAAGCATGGCAGAGACAAACCAGTGCATGTTGGTTATAATCATTACTATAGATGGCTTCAATTCACCAATAAAAATAGAAACAGAGTGAATCAAGAAACACAATCCATCAATATGTAGTATACAAGAAACACATTAACTCAAAAGGAAATTCATAGGTTGAAAGTCAAAGGAGAGAAAACAACGCTCCGTGTGACAGAGAACCAAAAAAAAAGCAGGGGTAGTCTGCCCATCAACCGCAGAATAGAAGAAAGCTACACCATTTTTATACAATGGAGAGCTACTCAGCTGTAAGGAAGGATAATCATGAGGCTCTTGCAGATAAATGGATGCAACTTGTGATTGTGCTTTTGGGTGAAATGGTTGGACTCACATAGGTGAACATCATGTTGTCTCTCTAGTATAAAAAACTGAAGGAATTAGTGGGATCCAAAATGTACAATAACGACTGTGGAAGTGAATGGAGAAAAAATGTCTAAAAAGGGAAGGTGGTAGCCATTGTTAATTCCCTATTATTTTGTTTTAAAGTCCTGTCTCATTTTATTATTTTGTTTTGCTTGGTCTCAGTCTATTTTGTTTGGTTTGATTTTATTATATCTGATAGCATGGGTAGCTATTTTGAAGATAGCAAGTTATATTATGGTAGCCATTGTTCATTTTCTATTGTCATGTTTTGAAATGCTTTATCACTTTCACTGTTTTGTTTTGATTGGCTTTATTGTATTCTATTTGATTTTATTAGGTCTGATGGTTTGGGCAACTGTTTTGAAGGTAACAGGAGGCATTATGGTAGCCACTGTTGATTTCCTGTAATCTTGTATTGAAATTCTGTATCAGTTTCACTGTTTTGTTTTGATTGGCTTTATTCTGTTTTATTCTGTTTGGTTTCATTCTTTTAAAAATAAGTAAATAAATAAAGATATTTAACCATTAAAAGAGAGAGAAGGGAAGAAGGGGAAAGAGAGAGAGAACAAATAGCGAACTTCAGTTTGCGTTATTTAAGGCTTTTTCTAATTCTATGATAATTCTAATCGTAGTTCTCATTGGCAGTATATCACCTGAGTACAGAGACAATAAGTACTATTTCATTTCACTGTAAGAAGATAACTTCAGCTAGAAAAGTTTGGGAAGATTTTCAAGGAGAAAATGTCATTTCAATTGGGTCTGGAATATGGCCAGGAATTGAAGATACTGAAGGAGAGGATAGGACCCTCCAGAGGAAGGAAGAATAGCAACAAGGAACAGTGTTGGGGAAGGACAGCCCCTGAGCTGTGTTTTCTGGGTCTGATCTGCGTGGAAAATGGAAAAATAGGGTTGGTAATTTTTCTCCTTCTCTTTTCTCTGCACCCACATCAGAACTCGCAGAGATTCTGGGTCACGTGACTTCCTCTTCATATAAGATCCTTCATAACTAAGGTGACTTGGGTACCAGTCAGACGATCAAACTGTCCTAATTTGTCCAAGACTAAGGGTTTTCCAGGCTTGAGGACTTTCAGTGCTAACTATCAGGAAAATGCTAGGCAAACAAGAATGAGATAGCTATTTTAATTCCATTAGAGAAATGTAGCTTAATAAAACTTTCAGAAAACTTTCTACTCTGGGCCCCTTCCCCTGTTGTGTATCGTAGTTCCTGATTTATTTTTCAGCCTTGAGGACAAAGAAAAACTGTTTGCAAATTTAAAAAGACATGGCTTATTCTCTCCAAGAAATTGTCTCTCACATAACCCTTTCCTAATGTAGGTCAGATGCCCTACACCTAAATTCTACAGTATTATTATGGTTTGTGTCTGTATGACCCTCAAAGCCTCACGCAGTCATGGGAGCAGGCTTTACAATATATCTTCACAAATTATGGGTGTGAGTTCTACACCCACCCTAGGGTAGGTGTGGTCTACATATAATATTAAGGAACAGAAGGAGTCTTTTCTACACACTCATCCCTTTTTACTTTTGCAGCTTTTTTTGTCTTCTGACACCATGAATGGTTGCCCCTGTGCCCCACCATCCTGCCTTGGAGCCAGTTGATTAGCTTTTCTGAAACCTCCAGAAAAGCTAAACAAACCTGTTTTTCCTTAGTTTGGGGTGTTGGGTATTTTGTCTCAACAATGAGAAAAAAGTAACCAACACAAGTATAAAAATTGTTATCACATATATATCAATCATCATGTGGCAATAGTCTGTAGTCTACAATCCCCAAATACACAATGCAGTCTTTATTGGCATGCACCATGTCTTTTGTATTTTTTGCACTCCCAATCCATGGCACAAAGTGAGCAACCAGCACATTTTGGTTGATTGAGTGGATATATTTCCTTATTGTTTGCTTTATTTTCTGGTTAGACCACTATGGCTCATGATTGCACTATTCTACCCAAATAGATCCATCCAAAATGAGTTATGTGACCCTTTCTCCTGAAAAGTCAACTTCATTTACAGCCCTCCCCCCAATTTTTTACATAATACCAAAGTAGTTTCAGCTGTTGAGCAGAAATCTATCATGTGACCTCAGTTTTGAGTCTCAAGCATTCACACTCTAAGCAGAAGGCTCAGCAACCTTTGGGCCACTGAGGCCTGATGCTCCCCAGATGCTTTGTTAAGCTCAAGGATGAGCTACCCTACTGGCACTAGGTCCCTGCTGATACCACAGTACAGCCCAGGGGTGGCAGGGGCTGGCAAGTTCTCTCTGCAGATTTTTGAGGTCCTGGCCCCACTGGACCATTAGGCTCAGGACACTTGCTATATTATGCTGTGATGTGGGGGAAGTGATGAACTCTAAAAGGAGGAATTCCAAGTTAGATACAGGATAAAGAGAGGAATTATGAATGAACCAAAGCCAAGTTTTTACTCTGAAAATTTTCAAATCCACAGAAAGCCAAAAATATAATATGATGAAAACTCACATACCCTTCTTTTCTTTTGATTGTCAAAGTTTTTGTTTGAGGGGACACACTCTCTTTTCTCTCATATTTTTGCTCACAATATTATTTAACATATATAAATTGTCTTAATAACATGTTTTACAACATATTTTGATCCGAGATCTAATCAATAATGATCTTTTGTATGTCACTGCCATTCTCTTTAGCTTTTTTAATTCAGGACAGTTCCTCACTTGTTTTATTTTTTTTAATGACTCACAGCTAAAGAGTTCAGGCTAACATTTTGGTAGAGTTTCCTACAATCTGAATTGGTGTGTTTTTTTCCTCATTATTGGTTTCAGAGTAGATATTCATGGTACAAGCACTACCCCATTTGTGCTACATATTTTCCATCCCAGACTATCAGAAAGCTCCAAACCCCATTTCTCACACTGATGAAAAATAGCTCTGTAAGGCATGGGAGGTTCGGGACCCAGAACTAAAGAAGCCATCATTTTGTCACTTTCTCGTGTTATGTTGTTAGGGTGATGGCGGCAGATGTCTTCCCCTTAAAGCTTCCTTTACCCTTCATCGGCCATGTAGTGAGACAGTGGGAGCATCCGTTCCTGAACAGCATTCCTCCAATGGCTTATCACCCATCAATAACCGCCTGAATCAGTTATCACATTCGCCACTGAAAGTGCTGAGTTTTCTAATTATATTATTTATCCCATGTATATATGAACTTCCCACCTTCCACACATTAGACACCCACTTACGATAACTTTTTGAAATATTACAGTTGTTTTGTGCTCCCAAAACCTAGCTTCCCTCTTAGCAATACTTCATATAGTACATTTTCAAAACCAGGAAATTGGCATTGACACAATGTGATTAAAATATGGACTTTTACTTGGATTTCACAACTTTTAATAATTTTAAATATTTTAATATCCCTTTGGACTCTTATTCTATTGTGTGATAGTCAGCTACCATCATGATTCTTTTTGACACTCACTGTCTCAAATTTGGCCAGCAGAAACCCCTAGAAGCCAGCTCACGGTTCCTTTTAACAAGCCATCATCAATTTTGAGCTCTTCTGTGCCTTCTGGTACAAGATACTCCAGGTTCCAGACCTGTAATTAGTCATTCTCCAAGGAACCTTGGTTTCTCCACTGGGAAATATTGCTTAGAGACTGAGATCTGGGAGTCAGAAGAATGTGTACTGCTGGAGTTCAATGTTCTAGGCCCTTCTGTTGAATAAACTTGCATTTAGGCCAATTCCTGTAATTAAAATCCAGCACAACAGATTTACTCTCATCTTTTCCAACTCATGTTTGCCTACCCTTTCCCCTGGTTCCCAACGCCATAAACATGTGCCATTTATATATTATTTCAGCGCTATAGTATTTCAAAATAGTTTCAGAATTACTGTGTCAATATCATATCAATGACAATCTTCTGTAACTTCATCTTTACAGGCCTTTTCTCTTTAAGACTATCATTCATGAAGGATGCACAGTGAGAACACAGTGTTCAAAAGTTTTGGGTTAGTTATTTATTTTTGTATGGTTTTGTTGTCAGCTTGATATGTGGTCGCTTTCCTCTGTTCCACTTTGTATTCAGCTGTAAGATTTGCTGTGTATTCCCCCCTTACTGATTTGATTTAATTTTATTGTAACATACATGAAACATTTATGTGATTTATAAGTCAAATTATATTAAAAAGTACATTCAGAGAAGTCTCAGGGCCCCCCCTACCCTGCCCTCCTGCCGCACACCCCAACATGGGCAACTGTTTTCAGTAGATTCTGATTCATGCTTCTTGCCCTTCTTTTTCAAAAATAAGCAAATAAACATTTTCTTTTTATTTGTTTTTTTTCTTATACAAAATATAATATACTTTCATATCTTGATTTTTTGCTCTTAACAGCATACCCTGAGGCCAAGTATATTGGCACACACACACCTGTAATCCTAGCACTTGGGAGGCTGAGGCAGGAAGATTGCCCTGATTTTGAGGCCAGCCTGGGCTACACACAAAATGAGTTCAAGGACAGCCTGAAGGACATAGAGAGACTCTATCTCAAACACACACCACACACACATGCCTACACACACTCACAAGCATATCATTGTTTTAACATTGTACTATTGTGTGTATATACCTAAAATTATTGAATGTATTCACTATGGAACACCATTTAGCCACTTAACCAATAAATTCTAATGTTCTGTTAAAATAAATACCACCTCAATAAATAACCTCATCACACATGGTATTTGTTTCTGGAAGTGTATCTCAGAGTAAATGTCAACAAGAAGAATCATGAAGTCGAGGTTAAAATCGTAAGTTTGCAAGATATACCACGTTCTCCCCCACCAAGGCTGGTCATTCTACCCTGTCATCTCACAGGGGATTTAGGAGAACACCTGTTTCTTTACAGTCTCATTAAAACTGTGTGTTATCAACCTTTTGAATTCTGTCTACTGAAAGGTGAAGGATAGCAGCATTTGGGTAGTCTTATTTTGGCATTTCTTTTATTATGAGCATTTTTGAGTAATTTTTATATGTTCAAGGCATTTCCTGTATTTTTCTATGAGCTATCTGTTTCGTTTCCTCATGTTTCTTTCAGGTTTTTAGACTTTAATGTATTGATTTTCAAAATACTTTATGTAGTAGAAAGGTATAGTCTTTTATCTCTGGTGTATGTTGCATACATTGTCTCCAAGTTTATTACTTGTCTTTTGATTTTGTGATTTTCTTTCCACGTAAGAATGTTAGCTTTAAATATAGCCAAATTTATCAATCTCTTATTGAATCTGGATTTTGATTCATAGCTAGAGATACTTTCTCCAGACACACATTGTATAATAATTCATCTATGTTTTCTTCTAGTACTTGTACGGTTTCATTTTTTTCCATTTCAACCTTTGACTCATTTGGAGTTTATTTCGGGGTAGGGTGTGAGGCCTGGTTCCACTTTTGTACTTTCTCAAATGTTTGTCCAGTTGTCCAGCCCTTTAATATACAACTCCCACTCACACCCCAGGGCGTCTTGAAACTGGAGGCCTCCTATTCTAAACAAGTCCATACCCGGTATTAAAACAGAGTGTGGTGTGATGTGCCAAAATAGAAACCAATAAACAAATTATTTTTCTGTCTGTTCAATTTGATATTGATAGACCCCCAAAAGGAAGGGAAGACACTGGAAAAAGGGAGACCACCATTAAGAGTTAGGAACTAAGAGCTTCTAAACACACAATACACGTATTGCTTACTATTTTACAATAATACATGCATGCTAATGACAAAAATGTCAGGTAGTATGAAGAGTTGAACATTGAAAAGTTAAATCCTCCTGCATCAAATTACAGCCTCTGGAACAAATGCTATTGTCACTCTCTTAGGTTTCTACCCACAGGTGTGTCCGTATGCACTAACACCTAGGAAAAAAGGAGGAGAAAGAGAGTAGAATTGAAACGGAAAAGAAGGAACGTGAACTGAGATCATCTTTTGTATAAGTACCACGCACTGATCGATTGTGTCCCCGGAGCTCCAAAATTTCTGAAACCTCTTGAAAGACCTGACTGCAAGCCTACACCCCATTGGTCCTCTGGGTTCCATAACTTTATCCCATCTTACAGATGACAAACTGAGGTTCAGAGGGATAAAATAACTTGTCCCAAAGACTGTGGCTAGCAAGTAAAGAGCAAGATGCAAACACGCAGGGCACAGGTGCTCACCTCATGCAGATGGCTGTGGGGACTCTTAGAGGCATACCAAAAGGACAGACATTTCCCCCACAAAATGCTTGATAGCAGGAACAAAGAGGTGTCCCCTGCCAAGAAATTAGCATGTCCTGTTATATTCCTGAACTCTCTGACAGGGAGTTTCTCCTGACAGTTAAGGGTGCTTCATGTATCATGCAAAATCCACAAATATTTGCAAATATTTCATAAGCCTTACTACTAAAAGGAAAAAAAATCCAAGGAAAAACTGGATGGGTCACCAACTATCAACAGCTATGACTCAAGGGTACATGAAGGGCAGATCTGTTGACTCAGAAGGGCCCATTTCTGAGTCACTTAGCAGTTTTAACCACACTGATCTTCTAGAGAGTGAAAGATTTACAAAGTGAGCGAGGTAAAAATAAAGGATGGCAACAGAAGGATTTGCTTCACAACAGCAGTTCGCAGCAGCAGGCAAGGAAAACACAAAGAAAAAAAACACAGAGAAGAAAGCATTGTTATGCTATTACAGAGAGAAGGCTTTGAACAGGGAAGTAGATCAGTGTCTATTTCTGTGTATTAAAACATTCAAAACAGAGCTCCTTTCTCACAGAAATCCCCTCTATTATACTGGAAATCTCTCTCTCTCTCTCTCTCTCTCTCTCTCTCTCTCTCTCTCTCTCTCTCTCTGTCTCCCCCTCCCTTCCTCTCTCCCTCCCTCTTTCTCATCTCCTCAGATTACACTCTGGAGAAATGCACATGTTAAATGTAGGCATTGGGGGTGCAGCTCCCCTGGCAAGTGTACAGGCTGGTTTGGGTTTCAGGCGATTCTACTACTTTCAGACTCAGGTCCTTGAATTGCTCTTTTTCTTGAGACCCTGGAATGTTTGATTGAGCTGGGGCCTCCCAGTAGCAGGCAGTTTATAACAAAACGACAAACACCCCAATTCATCATCAACCTACCTCTTCCTACTTCATTCCATTTCCATTAAGAACCTAATTGTCACCACCACAACAAAATTTTGAAGGCACTAGAATTTGAAATTCCGCACCCAAGCTTGATGTGTCCAAATTCCATTCTGTTTACCAGCGCCCTGCGCTTCTCCTGCCTCGCCCCGTGTGTTCTCAGCCTACCATGCACACGTGTCTCCAACCTGATCCTCATCTCGACATAAGCGTCTGTGCCTCCATGGACGCCTCTCTCTGGATGGACACCCATCTCTGCATGGCTGATTATCCCTGCACAGATGTCCGTCTTTGCATAGACGCCCAGGCAATTAACCATTTACTGAAGGAAAACCTCCATCCCGGTGCCTAGACTGACCTCAGCCTTCTGGAAATCTTCCCTTTTTCATTCTTTCCCCCATTTGCTTCAACTTTACTTAGATTCTAGGTAAGAAGACCACGTGTTCTCCCCCCAGGTCTTTCCATCTCAGGAACATGTCTCTTCCATCCCTACCAGGGCTCTACCACCACCCTGCACTTAAAAATTCTATCAAAAGCCCATGATTCATGGAAAATATCCCTTGAATTTTTCTAAAGTTTCAAATGTTGACTGCAGGCCTACCCCCATTATCACAATTTATCATCCACTGGTCCATTCTCACCACTTAGCATCTATCAGTCCTTCAACGAGCATATTTATTAGCACTTCCTATGTGCTCCACACTGTGCTAATACCAGGAAAAGTGACATTTGGATAATGCTTTCCACTTTGGAAAGCATTTTTCTCACTTTTCTACTTGCTCTCCATAACAATCCCCAAGACAAAAAGGAAAGCAGCAATTACAAATCCGACATTGCAGATTTAAAAACTGAGGCGCAAAAAATCAGATATCTGCTAAGTAGTGAGAAAACCAAAACATTCGAACACAGAGCTTGTTTGAAAGCGTAGGTACCTGCCGCTGGCGCAAAACTGCACGCATGCGCATGTCTGTGTGCCGCTCCCCACCCCCACCCTCTCCAGTCTGTAGTTGTCATTAGTGGTAAGAATGGTTCTCTCCATTTTGCTAAAGTATTTGGTCTGTTTTCCCTTTAATCAATAAGTTCCCCATAGACTGGAGCCCAGAATGGCTCTGTGAGCTTGGTGCTGGAAGGTTAAGCAAAATCAAATAAATCCGCAAATCTTACGGACAAAACTGGATCAAGGTTCCAGCGTGCACAGCCCCATCTGAGACCGGAGCGCACAGCGTTGGGAGCTGACACAGGTGGGCTCCCCAGTGCTCCACTCATTTAATAAATATTGTGCGTTTTGGGGAACGATTTCTGTTTGTCAAGACATCAGCTTTTCAATCTCCTACCCAGTCACACTCCCTCTCCTTGACACAAAAGCCAGTGCACATGAAAAGCCCTCATAGTGGGCATATAATTATCATCAAACTGCAAACCCATTTCTCAAGGATCCTTCCCCATTGCTAGAGAGCTGGATTAATCAGCATGGCTCACAGTGGTTTTTGCATCTCTTAATTTACTACCAAACACTCCTGCTCTCCTGAGAGAAGATGTTTTGTTACGTGTAATTAGACCATGTACGCAATCCTATGTGGGGCTTGTTATTTTCGCACAGGAGGATTACAGAGCTGTCTCCAGGTGGGAAATGGTGACAGGCTGCAGGAACAAAGGTATGCTGCGTGTTCATTTGCAGACCTCCACTGGCGTGGCGCAGGCTCAGTTGGGGAGATGTTAGGGCTGGAGGCGCACACGCAGGCTCAGCTCCTCCACCTAATTGTCTGGGGCCCAGAGGTTTGGACGATAATGGCTGAAGCATATGCTCTTCACTGCCTCCAAGGCTTTCCGCCTCCTGAGAGCAAGGCCCACAGCAGCCACCACGGGGTAGAGGGCCTGGCAGTGGCCTCAGGGCCCATTCTTCCTAGGACACAGGCAGGCAGAAGCTGCCTCCCAATTCAAGGAACCGAGAAGTGGCTTCCGAGAAGGAACATGCTTGAGAGCCCCGAGCCTTCACACCGAGGTTTTTCCTTGTAAGTGCCTGACCCCTGCCTAATGCTCAGCATGGCCTGAAATGAAACTCGCAAAGCTCTCCATTAACCCGGAGCGAAATGGAAAGAAACGACTGAAGCACCCTCTCACCTGCTTCAAACGCTCTTTTCCCCAACTTGCTTAGAAGGTCCACTCCCAGCTCAAAGTATCCTGTACAGTCTATTTAGCATCAGTGTCAGTGGGCAGAAAATAGACTGCATTTACATTCTTCCTTGGTTGTCTTGATTTTCCCGATAATGATCCAGAGGCAGGTTCTCACAGGAGGAATGCAGCTGGCGTGTTTCACAGACCCCAGAAGCACACTGGCCAGGCAGGAGGAAGGAGATACTTGACACAGATCACAGAACACTGTTAGGAGGCACAGAGTGTAGACATGCTTTGGATCAAAGGTTCCCAGCTCCTGTTTTATCTTTCACTAGCTGTGTGACCTTGGGCGAGTCACTTAGCTCTCGTGCCTCCATTTCTTGGTCTCTCTGAGGATGATTATAGCAACAGTGTCTGACCTACCTCCTGGGGCCTTGGTGAGGATCAAATGAGATAATGGAAGTGAAAGAGCTTTAGCAACCATATTCTACAGTACAAAGGACCATCCTTGTTATTAATAATAATGGCTCTTCCTGCTGAGAATAGCTCCAACCTGCCGGTTGGGGTAGGTTGCTTTCCTGGCAGTATCCATCTCCGTGACTGCACAGTGCCTTGTGAAGAACAGCACTGAAAGGCAACCAGCATGAGCCCTGTCACTCACAGGGCGACATCTCAGGAGACAGCAGTTGAAGGTGCTAGAGGGGAGGTGCCTTGGCATCCCGTCCCTCAGGTTTGACACAGCCTAATTGTTTTGACATATGATAGAATTTGTCCTCGCATGGGTCAGAAAAAGAGCCCAATACTGACGCCTTTCATCTAATTTCAATTACAGTCATTAAAACCCTTACTCCTGAGTGAAACCTTTCCAAAGAGCCATCAGTGACAGCCCATTACAGATGAGTTATTTATAGTGGCACATGTTAATTTTACAGTACCACAGACCAATGATACATGGCTTGGCATTAGTGAGAGACATCATTCACAGGGTTGAGTGATCCCTGACATAACAAGCATCATGCGGTCTCTTCAAGAGGAGAATTCAAGGCTTCAGACTCTGGGACGGGACCCCAGAAAATGACCCCAGCACAGAATGATGGGAGCACCTGGCCCCAGCCAGGCTGCCTGAGGAGACATACTGCCCTAGGCAGGGAGCAACAGTATCATGTGTTCTGGGATTAGAGTGTAACCTCCAGAGGATTTCTAACCAAGGTGACATTTGGCCTGGGCCAGAGGTATTAGCTGGTTCATATTTACAGCCATTACTACAGGCGTTTAACAGACCTCATACTATTTGGTGAAGCTGCTCACCGACTCGGAGGGGATGTCTGCTGCACACCTGGACTTGATGGAAAAAGATGTCCCTGGAGCCACAGAAAGCCCAGGATCCTTTTATCCAAACGGCTTCAACCTCAAGTTCATAAACGCCACTTTGAGCGATCAATATTGGGCCTCTTGATTCTCCGTCTATTTGTAGCTGAAATTCTCCCCCGTGATTAAAAATTCACCAAGAGGCAGCCTGATGTGACATTTATGAGTTCCTGGAATTCCATAAATGTTGAATGTTAGAAATTAGCACCAAGTTGTTTAGATGATAGAAAGCAATAAGCAAGCAAGCGGCTAGTATTCAACACTCCTGTATTTTTATTGTCTGTCTGTGCAAACCAATAGCAAAGTGGAACTGAAACATCATTAAAACACCTGCATTATGGACTTCATCAGACCAATCCCTGACTCTAAATTAGACTCCCCCTTTCCAAATGAAGCCAAACTAGTTCCAATGAAACTGTCTGATACCCTATTTCTTCCCAACTTTGTAGCACTTTGTCAAGTGATAGCTTGGTTAAGGTCCCTGCTCTGTTTTAATCGTGACCAAAAAAATGCTGAAATTAATTACTTTTTCTCTTTTTTTCATATAATATACTAGCTCTGCAATCACTAAGAGGATGGGGTTTTGTTAGAAATAAATGTGTGATCTCATTATTTTGGAATTTTCTTCCATAGGACTGCTTTACATTCTACCCAGGAATACATGTCTTCAAATGATTTCTTGTCCATATTCTTGGCCTTTTCTGAGGTTTTGTTCCCTCCTTTAGTGATTCCTTCAAACATGGCAGTAAGGTTCTCCCTGTGGACCTGCAAGCCATTGATCATTGCTCTAGGTGCTGTGCACGCTTCCTGGGAGGCTTTGTCTAGTCTAAGCTGAGGCAAAGAAAAGACAGAAAAGGTTAAGTGGTGAAGACTCCAATCAACTGGCCCAACTGGCATTCTTCTTTTTTTACTGAACGTCCATCCAGACAGTGGTTTGTATATGGAATTCTAATTCTGTCAGGTTTCTGGTACACTTTACAAAATATACTGAAACATCCTTGACCTTGAGGGAACCGGGCAGTCTTAGGAAAGATGAAGGAAAGAACAGTAAGAGAACAAGACCACGTTCCTCGGG
This sequence comes from Hydrochoerus hydrochaeris, assembly GCA_004027455.1. NCBI lineage: Eukaryota > Metazoa > Chordata > Mammalia > Rodentia > Hydrochaeridae > Hydrochoerus > Hydrochoerus hydrochaeris. The sequence goes on along the minus strand of PVLA01001734.1, from coordinate 187,194 downwards.
TTGACTCCAAGTTCTATGATTTACTTGGCTCCTTGACCTCTCTCCATACCAATTTTGTGTCTTGCAAAATGGGAGTAAGAAGATACTCATCTCATAGCATTTTAGGTTTTTAAATAAGCCACTGCTTAAATAGCTATAAAAATTACATAGTAAATACTGTATATGCTAAATAGAGAAATTTTTAAATTTAAGACACATGTGTAGAATACCCATGCTCACTACACGAAGCAGTGTCAGATACTACGAGGAGAAAAAAGTTATCGAAACCTATGTCATTCTTGAAGGACAGTTTCTAGAAGGGGATAGATGTATACTCAGATGATTGAGTTGTCCCTTAAAGGAATAGTATGTCTAAAGGTATGAGGTAAGTGTACTGCAGAAGGCTGTCCCAAGTGTGCACAGAGTCCAATTTCTGTCCCCTCTTCACTAGCCCCAAATCTAGGCGTCTTCTCCACCACCACCTCCTCACTTCCCATGTCCACCCACCTTTCTTCATCCCTTTCTCTGCTTGGAAACTTCTACAAATGCCCTATTGTTTTCTTCTTGTCCCAGTCTGTCTTATAACCTCAAAAGTAATGCAGCCAAATGTGAAAGAAATAATACCAGAAGAACACAAAATAAAACCCAAATCTTCCATCTTTTACTCCCTAGAGGGGAAGGCTGTGGTGGTTACAAACCACGGCCACAAATTCTTGACCGTTCTCTTTCTGAAAGGCAGAGTTTATATTTCTCACTTTGAATCTGAGTAGGCTTAGGACTGTTTCAACCCATAGATAAGCACAGAGGTTACATGGTGTATCTTCCAAGGCTAAGTCATAAAAGGCTGTGAAGCTTCTACTATATTCACACAACCATCTCTCTGGGATCCCTGAGCTGTCATATAAAACCTCAACTTCCCTGAGATGGCCTTGCTGAAAAGAATACATTCTGAAGCTCCAAACCTAATCTCTCAGCTTCCTCGGTGCTTACATAATATTCCATTGTGCAAAAAAGGAATCCATTTATTTGCCATTCTAACAATAAATCGCTTCTAGTTTATTGACTTTTAAACAAAGCAGCCAAACACGTACTTTTCCATACCTTTGTGCATTGTATGGATATTTCTGCAGGACAAAATCCTAAAAATAAAATTGCTGAATCAAAGAATAGGCAACATTTCAAAGTGTCAAATTGTGCTGCAGATATGCTATGCCAGTTTAGGCTCTGGGGGCATGTAAGTGTAGCTGTTTCCCTAAAATCTCACCAACACTGGATATTATCACATTTTTCAGTCTTCGCCATTCTGATGTCTCTGTCTGTTATGATGAGTCCTGACTGTGTGCAGTATAAGAGAGCTAACCTAAGCATGGCTTGTCCCAGCCATAAACCCATGACCTGAGGTGCATATGGAAGTGGTAAGCAAATTCAGGATACGGTGAAGGACAAAGTTAATATAAAAGGGCAAGCTAAGGCAGAAAAATAGCATAGCAGAAATGAGGCAGAGAAGGACAACTAGAATTTCTAACATAGATGGCCTTGATAGGCTATATTGTTAATAGTGCACCAGGATTTAAAACCCACATTTCTCACACTACTCTGCTTAGATGTATTATATTCTGTTCCAGTCATTCTACCTCTACTAGATTTGAGGGTACAGAAAGTAATCCCAAAAATAACAGCATATAGTACAGCAATCATCCTTAATTTCCTATTAACTTAATCTAAAGTTCTGTAAAACCTACTTTGTTTTACCATGACTGATCGTAATCGAATCTGGTCTGTTAGATTGCTGTTTTGGATTGATAGATTTTATTCAAAGCTGTTATGATTGATAGTATCAAGTCTGAGAGTATAGGCAACTGCACTGAAGATGACAAGATCCACTAGAATATCCACTCTGGTTTGATTATTACCTGCCTTTGAAGTTTTATACTGTCTACAATGTTTTATTTTTACTAATATTGTTGTATACTGCTATATTCAACTATACTGCTATATTCAATTATGCCTGATGATATCGACAATTCTATTGAAGATGATAAGAAACAACACAGTAATCATTGTAAATCACCTTGTACTGTGGTTTAATACGACTTTTTGGTTTCATATTTTTATAGGAATTTGTTTTGTTTTGTCTTGCTATGTTTTATTTTACCCTCTAAAACAGAAACGATAGAAATACATGTAGAGACTCATGCATGCGTAGCAGTTCACACTCTCACTGTTGGAATATCTACTTTGTATGCTTTAATTTTGTAACTTGAACAACTATTTCTAAGAGGACAATATGTAATTTATCAACTAGTGATTTCTTATTTTTTATCTTTTTTGAAATTCTGTATTATCTCTACCCTTACATGCTCTTTTTTGTTTCTCTTTAAATAAATAAATAAACATCCTTTAAAAAAAAGGACAAGCTAGTAGCAGCTCAGGAGGCTGAAAGCTAATAAAGGTGAGCCACTGACCATGATATACGTACCATGCAAATGTGCCATGAATAATGAAATTCAGCTCAATGACATTTGGCTAATGGTAGGTGTTATCTTAAATCCAGAATGACCCAGTTGGAAGTAGACTGTTTGGGGCAGAAGGTATGAAGGAGAGAGGAAAAAGTAACTTCTCTCAGTTAATCAAAATGCTCACTTGGATATAAATAGAACATTTTTCAATGACTGATTTCAGCTTGGGTGTTTTCAGAGGATGGGTAAGAGCAGTGGGTCTCAGACCTGGTTGCCTAACAATGTTATTTATCTTTAGAAAAACATAGCCTCCTTCCACCCCCACTAAACACACACCCAGACAGCAGCTTCTGACTTGGTTGCTCTACATTTTCACTCCATCAGGTAGTTGAAGGCAGGACAAGGTTAAAAAATTCTTTCTAGAATATGAAAATTGACTTTGCATCGCAATCACCATGCAAACTTATTAAAACTGATTTCCAGGTCCAATTGCAGAGCTAGGCTTTCAGTACATTTGTTCCAGGCCTAAAGAATTTGCCTTTCCAACATAGTCCTAAGTGAAACTGCTTTTGAGGACCATTACCATAGCAATGCCTGTTCCCGCAACAGCAGCGTCACCTGGCAGCTTGTCTGAATATAAAACCACTGGCCCCACCCTCCTGAGACCTTCTGAAGCAGAATAGGCGTGTGACATGAGCCCTAGTGACTTCATTTAGGTTTAGAACGTGTTGCCTGACTGCTCTTCCTCTATTTCACTACACACTGTGCAGTGGGAGGGGCTGCACTGGAGTGGAAATTTGTAAAGAGTCCTGAGCTCAAGTTCCAGCACCATCCCTAATAACCTTTGAAATCAAACAAATCCCTTCATTTCTTATGTTTTCCACTTCCTCCAAAATAAAATAGAAAGATAGGGCTAAGTAAGTGTTTGGATCCCCCCCCCACTTCCTCTCTACAATTCTAATTTGGTAACCCAAGGGTTGTTATGAGCTGAACTTTGTCTACCCAGATTCTTGAGTGCTAACTCCTCCGACCTCAGAATGTAACTATATATGGAAGTGAATGAAGTCATCCAGGTGGGGCCTAACCCAGTATGAGTGCTGCCCTTAAAAGAAGCGGAGATTGGCATACAGATGCCCACGTGCACTATAGAAATGCCACATGAAGACACAAGGAGAAGACAGTTGTCTGCAGACCAAGGAGGGCAGCTTCAAAAGAAACCAGACTTTCTGGCACCTTAATCTTGGAATTTTAACTTACAGAATTGTGAGCAAATAAGTCTTCGTTGTTCAAGTCAACCAGCCTGTGATACTTGCTATGGCAGCCCAGCCGACTCACGCACTCAGGTTGAGCTTTACAACTGAACCCAAATAAGAGTCTAAATGCAGATCTCAAATTTCTTGTGACAAGCCACTCATGCTTAGGCAGTCTAGTTCTGTAGCCAATTTCTCTAAGAACACTGATCCTTCCACTTGTAATTCCCCATAATCTCTAGGCAATTCTCACAATAGATTCCATGTCCAAGAGCCTGGGACCTCCCATACCATTCAACACTTTCTGGTGGCCACTCTCCTAACTCTATCCCCACCTGCCTGTCCCCTTCCATTTGGATTTAGGTTTAAATTTTGAGCCACACCCCACTGCTCCCAGCCAACCTTGCACCATGGACTTCATGCCCTGGCCATGTCAAGCTGCCAATTCTGCATAGTCAGCATTTTGGTTCTCCTGAGCACAGAGCCACAGAGAGAATAATCACCCAAATGATCTTGTTGTAGACAAGAGAAATAACTCATGGGTCCACAGTGCTAGCACCACAATAGGATAGAAGTGAAAAAATCCAGTGCAGCACCCACCATATTGCCAGAGCCAGTTAAATTAGGTGCCTTTTAGGGAAGGGGTTGAATATATGGGACTGAGCCTCAGAACAATTACAAGATTTTCAGTGTTCCCCCACCACAGTGATTGGGTGGGAGACAGTATGAGAGACAGATGCTACAAGAGATCCCCTGAGACATCCAAGCTCAGGCCAGGAAGGTCTGCTCTCCTTGGTAGGAAGCCAGGCCTGGCAAATATAGTTGGGTCTGAAGGTGATGGCGCTGAGTCCAGCAGTCTACTTGAGTCCCTGCCCATTGCCTACATCCAGCGGAGACCGGTGGTCTGACTGCATCCCTGCTTAGCAATGTGAGCGAGGGCGTGCCTTGGCTTGGACAGCTGCCACAGTGTGGGGTTTACAAGCAAAGGGGTCTCTGGAGTAGGGGTGCCACCCCACAAGCTCACAGCTGGAAAGCTGGGCAGTAGGACTGTCACTTGCTACATTCCAAGACTGGAAGATGCTGAAGGAAACCATTTCGAAATATGGAGCAATCTTTGACCCATTTTTTTCTCCTGTTGGTTATTTTTTTTGGTTGCTGTTTTGTTTTGGTTTTGGTTTTTGTATGGTATTTGATGGTTTTTTCCTATTTTCTTTTTTGGTTTTTTTTTTCCTGCTTTTTTCATTCTCTTAAATTTTTTGCTTATTTTTTTCTTTTTGTCCTTCAGTTTGCTGTTTTTCTTCTCTCTCCTTTTTCTTGTTTGTTTTTTGTTGCTTTTAGCTAATATCATTAACTCCCTCTTCCTTCTTGATAAGATATTTATTTCACTTCCATCATCTCTTTTCTCCTCTTCCACCAGTTAACTTTTCAAATTTTGCTTTTTTTTTTTCAGTTGCCAATCTCCACATCCTCTATTTTTACCAGCATAAACAGTAAGACTCACTAATCCATACGTGGTTAAATAGATGCTATTATTGTTGAATTCTGGTCTATCATTAATGGAGATAAAGCCATTCCATTTAGTAGATATTGGGTTTGTCTTGGCGTTTATACTATAATTATGGATCTCTTTTCTATGATTAAGAGTGATACATTACTTGTTCTTAGATCTGTTAATATCCAATTTGTATTTGATGCTATTGTTTTTGCTGATTTTTATTCTATAGCCATGGTGACGTGGTTGTTGCTCTCAGCTGGTTTTCTCTGTATGTCAAGATGGGCATTATGGGCTGGGGATTTAGCTCAGTGGCATAAGCACCTGCCTGGCAAGCACAAAATCATGAGTTTGATTCCCAGTACTTCCCCCAAAAAATGGGGATTATGTTGGTGTCATTAACAATATTTCAGTGCAGGCCAGGGATATAGCTCAGTGGCACAAACACCTGCCTGGCAAGCATGAGATTATGAGTTCAATCCCTGGCACAAAAAAAAAAAAAATTTCAGTCCGTTCTCGAACTGGATACTGAGTCAAGTACACTGCAGCTTCCCCTCTCAAACAAACAGAAGTGGGTGGTTCCAGGACAGAGGCAAAGCCCATAGTGAGTTCCAGAGTATCACAGAAAAGTAAACACTAATTAAACAAGTCTCTACGCTGGTGACCAAGTCTTCCACTATAATCAATCTACAAACCTCAGCACACAATAAAAACAAACAAATAAACAAAAATAAAAACAAGAAGTCAAAGCAACAAAATGCCTCCAGATATTCTCAGCTCCTTCAAAACTGATCAAGAGTGTGAAAAATTGAAAGTCACACCACTGAATTTATCAGAAAGGATAAAAGAGGAGGTAACAAAACAGATTAATAAAACGTTTGATGAAATCGAAGAAAATAATAATCCTATTAAAAATAATCAACTAGGCTACAAAAGACACTAACAAAAAGCAAACTAAGCTAAACAAAGTGATACAAAACAGGAATGCTCAGCATGAAAACAATTAGAGTCCATGAAAAGGTACCAAACAGAAAACCATTAATTTTAAAGTTCTATTAAAAGTACGAGCAGCTGAATTGACCAACACAAGAACAGAGTATCAGATCTAGAAAACAAAGCTGTGATTGGTGAAATAGTGACAGATTTTTTTAAAAAAAGAAAGAACAAAAAAATGGAACCAGCTGTTTCCAGATAACGCAAAAAGAACTAATTTCAGATTAATTGAAATAGTGAAAATCAGAATACAGAAAAAATGGCTGTAAAAAGCTGTTTGCAAAATAGTAGAAAACACTGCAATATAGACAAAGAATTTAACATGCAGATAAGTGAGACATATAGAACCCCAAAAGCCAAGATCAAAAAAGAACCACTTCATGAACATCATAGTCCAAATCCCAGAAATCCAACACAAGAATAGAATCTTAAAAGTGGTTAGATAAAAGTAGCAAATCACTTATACAGTGATATCTTTTAAAATTACAGCTGACTTCTTAACACAGAATTTGAAGGTCAGAGGCACTTGAATGAACTATCTTAAGCTCTAAAAAGAAAACAATTTCCAACCAAGAATGATATAGCCTACAAAACTACCTTTCAAAATTGGTATAAAAATAAGATATTTCCATGATGAAGAGTACTAAAGAAATTCATGTCCAACAAACCAGCATACCAAAAAATTCTCAAGGATATCCTAGAAAGAGACAATAAAGGTAACAGTGCTAGAGGATCCAGTAGAATGAATGCACCTAGTAGGATGAGCAATTAAGCAGAAGAGAAAGGCAGGGAATCAGCAGTAGGAAAATAATTCAATAGCAGGAATAAATCAGTACTTCACAGTAATAGCTGCTAATATGAACAGCCTCAATCTGGTGATCAAAAGACACAGATTGGCAAAATGGATCAAGAACCAAAATGCAATGATATGTACACAAGAAACACATTTAAACCAAAAAAGAAGTTCACAGACTAAAAATCAGAGGGTGGAAAACAATATCCATGCAACAGGAACCCCAAAACAAGCAGCTATTCCATTCTCAGAAAAAGTGGACTTTAAACCAAAACTGATCAGAAGAGGTAAAGAAAATCACTATATACTGGCTAAGGGAACAATTCAACAGGAAGAGATAATAATCAGAAAGATATAAGCACTGAAATATAGCAACAACATATAAAACAAATAGACTCAAAAGATCATATAAACATTAATATAATTGTAGTGATAGACCTTGATATTTCCCTATCACAAATAGAACTAGACAAAAAAGTCAGTAAAGAAATAGTTGCATTGAGCCAAACCTGTGAACAAATGGGCTTAGTAGATTCTTAAAGTATTCTACCCAACAATAACACTCACATTTTTCTCAGGAACATGTAAGCTTTCTACAAAATAGACCACATACTAACTCATAAAGCACGCACAAGTAAATGCAAAAGAATAGAAGAGATAACAGTGCAATGAAACTAGAAATCACAGCAAAAGAAAGCAAGAAAGTATGCAAACATAGAAATTATCAGCATACTCTTGAATTATCAATAGGTCACAGAAGAAATTAAGGAAGAAATAAGATAATTCTTAGAGTTAAGCAATAATGCCAGTACCACATATCAGTATTCATGGGAAACAATGAAAACTGCCCTAAGAGGAGAATTTATAGCTAGGAATGCCATCAGCAAAATGGAACAAGCCCAAGTCAGTAACCTAATGATCAGACTCAAGTTCCTAGAAAAATAAGAACAAGCTAAATCCAAAACTAGTAAATAGAAGGAAATTATAAAAATCAAAGCAGAAATCAATGAAATGGTGATTTAAAAAAAAGCAATGAACTGAAGAGCTGGTTCTCTGAAAGAATAAACAAAATAGAGAAACCCTTAGGCAATCTAACTCCTCAAAAGGAAAGAAAAGACCCAAATTAATGCAGTTAAAAGTAGAAAAAGTGAAATCACAATGGACATTGCTAAAATCCAAAAGGCCATTAGCAACTGTATCATAAGGTAAACCAATAAATTAGAGAATTCAGAAAAAAATGTAGAGGTTCCTCCACATATATAAATTACCAAAATGGAAACAAAAAGATTTTAAATCCTTAAATAATCCAGAAACAGGCAATGAAATAGAATCCATAATAATTTTTAAAAATATATCAACTAAGAAAAGCATGGGTCCTACTGGATTCATGGCTAAATTCTATAAGAACTTCAGGGAAGATCTAACACTAAAACTCTTGAAACTCATCAATGAACTCAAAAGAAGAGTATTCCCAAAGTCTTTCCTGGAAACTATCATTACTCAGATTCCAAAAGCAGAAAAGGATCAAACCAAAAACATAAAACTATAGCCTAATCTCTTTAATGAACAGAGATACAAAAATTCCTGAGGAAAAACTAGCAAAAATGACCCATTAAATCATTAAATGATCATATGTCATGACTAAGTAGGCATCGTCCCAGGGATACAAGGATTGTTCAATGTATGCAGATCCGTAAATGTAATCCACCCATCCAAACAGGAGCAAGGGCAGAAAGACGATCATCTTAATAAACACAGAAAAAGCCTTTGACAAAATCCATTCATGCAAAAAACACTGAAGAGAAAGGATATAGAAGAATTTTATCTCAATTTGACAAAACCTATTGCCCAGTTTATATTAAATGGGTAAGAACTGAAAGCTTTCCTTCTAAAATCAAGGATAAGACAAGGACATTCTCTATCAGCATTCTTGTTCAATACAATTCTCAAAATATTAACCAAACCAATCAAGTGAGAGAAAGAAATAAAAGGGATTTTCATACAAAAGGGGAGAGATCAAGTTATCACTATAAGCGGATGACACGGTCTTTTACATACAAGACCCAAAAAAATTTACCAGAAGACTCCTAGAACTAATACTTAAATTCAGCATTGTAGTAAAATACAAAATCAACTCACAAATCAAGACTTTCTGTACACTAATAATGAATTCACTGAGAAAGAAATTAGGAAAACAATACCATTCATAATAGATTCAAGCAAAATTAAATATTAGTAATTAATCTCACCAAGGAAGAGAAAGATTGCTACAACAAAAAGTTACTCTGAAAAAAGAGATCAAAGAGGACATCAGAACAGGAAAAGTTTTCTCCTGTTCTTCTATAGGCAGAATAATATAGTCAAAATGGTCTTACTTCCAAAACTGACCATATAGTTTTAACACAATCTCAGTCAAAACTCCAGTAACATTCCTCACAGATATTCTTTTGGCACTAGAGGACACCCAGAATAACAAAAGCAATCCTGGGTAACAGAAGCAAAGCAGGAGGCATCACAATTCCAGATTTCAAGTTATGTCACAAAGCTACATTGATTAAAAAAAAATTAAAAAAAAAAAAAACAATGGCTGGGGATTTAGCTCAGCAGCATAAGCGCCTAACTGGCAAGTGTGAGGTTGTGAGTTCAATCCCAGTACCAACGAAAAAAAAAAAAAAACAGACATTAGGGTCAGTAGAACAGAAACAACCCCATGTATATCTAGCTATTAAATCTTTGAGAAAGGATCCAAGAATACATACTAAAGGAAATATTAGCCTCTCTAATAAATGATGCTGGGAAAACTGGCTAGTGTGACATGTAGAAAATTGTGTATGTATCTCACTATGTACTAAACTAAAATCAAATAGATCAAAAATCTAAATATTAAAACAAAAACACTTAATCTGCTGTAGGATAAAATAGCTACAACTCTTCAAGACATAAGGTGTAGGCAAGGACTTTTTGAACAGAACCTCAATGGCATAAGAAATAGTATGAGGAACCAACATATTGGATTATATCAAATTAAAATATTCTGCACAACCAAGGAAATAACCTTCAGAGTGAAAATATAATCCACAGAATGAGGAAAAAATGTCTAGCTATTCCTCAGACAGAAAACTAACATGTAGAATATGTAAAGAACTCAAACAATTAGACATCTCACCCCCCCAAAAGAGGCAGCTAAATGAATAGAAGTGCTCAAAAGAAGATGTCCAAGTGGCCAAAAAATACATGAAAAAATGTTCAACATTGCTAGTCATAAAAAAAATGCCAATTAAAACAAAACTGAAGTTCCAGAAAGAATGGCTGTCATCAAGAAATAAAATAATAACAAATGCCAGGAAGGCTGTGGAGAGAAGGAGCTCTTCCACATTGCTGGTGAGAATGTGAGCTAGTACCATGGAAATCAGTATGGAGACTCCTCAAAAACACTACAACTAGAAGTTCTATTTCACCCATTTATTCTACCTTTTCGTATCTTCTCCAAAGAGTTAAAGACATCACAGCACGGTGATACGTGCATACCCATGTTTATAGCAGCAGGAGTCACCATAGCTAAATCTTGGAAACAGCCTCTATGCCCAACAGATGAATGGATAAAGAAAATGTAGTATTTACATACAATGGAGTATGCCTTTGCCACAAAGAAGGGTGAACCTGAGTCATTTGTAAGAAATAAGGATGTACTGGGGGTGGTAATGTCAAGTGAATTACATCAGATGCACAATCTTGACTATCACACGGTTTCATTCATATGAGAACCCTAGATTAAAAATAAAGAGCAAAATAAAAGACAGACAACAGGGAATAAGGAGATGATCTGTTTTCACATGTGAAGAGGAACAAGCAATGAAGGGAGAGAAGAGAAAAGAAGGAAAAGGGATGAAAAAAGAACTGGAAAAATAGAGACAGAGCTTTTGCAAAATTCCGGGGATCTTTGACACACGGAAGGAGCAGGGTGGGGGGGAGTGAATTACCATTTATTATGTACAATTACCACCTCCTCACAGTAAATGTAATCATGCACTGCAAACATGTACCAATAAAAACAAAAATAAGAAAGAAGGTAAAAAATAAATGAACAAATAATTTCGACCTCTGATATCTGACATTTTAAACTTTTTCTTTTTATGAATGAAGCTATTTACATGTCTACACCCTGGTTCTGGTGGTTTCATACTCCATCGTCAATCCAAGAACAGATTTTTGCTTATTGCATTTTCATTTAAATCTTTTTTTTCTCAGCCAGACCAGGGATGTTACAGTACAAACACAAGGAGAACCCTGATGAGGGAGGGCATGGTCCCTCCATCCCTGGGAACCTGTAGACTCTCTGCAGTTCCAAGTGAGAGAGCAGATCTCAGAATTCCCCTAGCCAAATGCGAGTGCTCAGCATCAAAACATTAACATAAGAATTGTCACTAGTTTGAAAGCCCTCAGGGTAAGTCTGTTTTTTTACAAGCAGTAGGACATGGGCACTTTGGGTATTCTTTAGCAGAGATACAGAGGAGTCAAAAGATGTTTAGACCTTTTCTGAGCAAGTGGGAAAATGTCAGAAAGTTCTTTTCCCTCATCCAGGTGGTCCAAGCGGTGCCTCTCAGCTGAAAGTGCCCACTCGTGATATCTGAGGTTTCCCTGTAGTACTAATTCCCATTCAATAGGTCTTGGTCAGAGCCTTGAAGTCTGAATTCCAAAAAGCTCCTAACGGAAGCCCTCAGTGTTAGTCCATCTAATCCATTTTGAATGGCAAAGACTTAATGGTCACAGGAACATAGGCTGTGAAGTTTCTTAAGAGTCAGAGACAGCTCTAATTGTAAACTATGCTCTGGGTGGTGTTTCTCCCCTCAATGCCGGCTGGCTCTAGTGAGACACGAAACCTTGACTCAGCGTTTATTATCACCTGAGCTTTGGAGAGGCCCATGCACCCAAGCAGCAGCCTCCATTTGTCAGCTATAACATAAATCAGCCTATTCCAGCTCTCTGTCTTGACTGGTCCCAGACGGTGCAAGAACTACATTACCATTACCCATGATACCCAGCAGAAGAGCAATTACAATATTCTCTATTCTTCTCTGAGATTCTGAATAAAGCTACAGACCAGTGCTTTCCAAACCTGTCTGTGCATTGGGTTCACCTGGAGAGTTTAAAAAACTGCAGCTGCCTGGTCTCCCAGGAGCTGTGATTTAACTGCTCTGTGGCACGTTCTGGGCTTTAGACTTTCTTTTTAAGGAGCTTCCAGTGACTTTAACATCAAACAATTGACTTTAACATCAAACAAGTGACTTTAACATCACTGTTATATGCTGTTTCTGTTGAGTGAATGTGATGAGATAAAAACTGTAGTTTTCTGAAGACCTCAGAAGCTACCTCTTAATTGATCATTAGTTATACCTGTTCATTAATACCTATTCATGCGTGTATTTGTGCAACAACTAATGACCAAGGACAGACTTTGCGCCAGAGCTGTGTTAGATTCTTAATCTTCAAAGAGGAAAGACACGGTCCCTGCCCTCACGGGGTTTCTAGTCAGAGGAGGTGATGCACATAGACAACTGAAGCACCTTATGACGCCGTCACTTGTGAGTGACGGGAGAACAGATTATTAAGCTAAGGCTATGCCATCACCGAGTACTGTTGTTTCTTCTAAATATCACTCACATTGTCCTCTCATTTCCAAATACCCTAACCTGCTTGCTCAAATTCTCATCCTTAATGGATGTGACAACTTCTTAATTATTTCTCCTATCTTAAGCCATGACAGGGACACATTGTGAGATGTGTGTTCTTTGATTTTTCTATGCTGCACATATCATAGAGTACACTTATGCAAACCACAGCATCTATTACAGTGTGACTAGGTTCTGTAATCTTAGAGGACTGTGATTGTATGTGTGGCCTGTCACTGACCTTAATGTAATTATGAAACACAGCTATCGCTCTGTGAGACTGCTGTGGAATACCTGAGGGGTGGGCACAAGCCAAGCCTATGAGATTTCAGGAAATTGGGTAGCAATTCTGACAGAAGGAGAATCCTCTATTCATTCATCCAGTTTGTCATTCATTCATTTAACAAATATGTAGTAAAAAAAAAAAATCCTTCTCCCAACATTGAGCTAGCTGACCAGCAGGCTCTAAAGGAAGCAGTGGAATATTAGACTCAGTAAATATAGAGTCTCCTGCTCCTCCCACAATTTTTTAATTTTGTTAAAAAAAGTAGTTGATTTTTGACTTCACCTGCTTGTCAGCACTCGGAATTTCTTTTGAGAAACTACACATCCACTCGCATTCTATGGTACCTGTAGGGAGCTCCTCTACATTCTCTGGAAGCCTAAATCTGTTGGATTCTTTTGGATCCTGGAAATTAAACTGAGGTTTGAGTATAGGGACAGGGCTGCTGATTACCACCTTGTGACCAATAGGTGAAAGTGAATATGAAGACGGCCTGGGGAAGGGACCTAGGTAGGACAGGCAATAACTGATGACCCTGTTCACCTGGACGAAGCCATGCTTTTATCTCTGCTGTGCACCCTAATAATTTCCTCTGCAGCCTGATTCAGTTTGAGTTTGTTTTCTAGGTTTTGCAACCCAAGGATTCCCACCTCCTAAACCTAAAAAGTGTATTCAAAAGTATTTTCCTTGTGATTAATAAAATAAACCCCTCAATATCTGTTCATGAATTACTGTTTCCTGTCTTGTGAAGACATGCTGTTGAAACATCACATTCTAATAGGTTTAGGTGTGTACATGGGTTTTTATAAAACAAGGCAGGTCATGAGCTCAAGATGTTCTAAAAAAACAAAGTAATCAAATGATGCTACCCCTAGTTAGCAGCTGCCAGTAACAGCCCAAAAAGCAGATGGAGAGAAGTATTCCAGGTTGAGCTAGTTGCCTTCTAGCAAGCACCTGAGAAACCCCTTAGCTTTGAATAGATTGGCTTGGAGTTTTGTCTTTCGGGGTAGGACTGTTCCACGATTAGAAATCACAGATGTAGAGGCACTAACAGTATATTGGGAAGCTTGTGAGTGAACCAGAGGACAAATTGCTAGACTAAGGCTTCACCAATTGCCAATGGTTCTTCTTCTAAGTAGCACTCACGTTGTCCTCTCATTTCCGGATATCCTAACCTGCTGGTCCAAATTCTCATCATTAATGAACGCGACAGCTTCTTATTTCTCCTATCCTGAAGCATGGTATCTCTAGTCCTTCCCCTAGAACGTTCTAACATGATAATGACTTAGAAATCTCTTCCTACAGAACAAGGCCCAAGGCTTCTACCAGGATATGTTTGCCTCTACCTACCTATCAATGCCCCACAGCTAGTTCTCAGACTCAATCAAACTGTTTCAAGTATCTGTGCCTTTGCTCACTGCCTTCTCTCCCTCTAGCAGCAGATGAAGGTTTTAGCATCCTTCAAAACCTAATTCAGGTGTTCCCTCTTCAGGAAGCCCATTCTAGAATCCTTCCATCTCTAAAGTCAATTCTTCTTTCCTCTCTACTTCTAATTTCTACACGTTTGTATCTGCTGACATTCTGCTGTTACGTCTTTGTCCTTTTGTCTAAATTGGAGTCCCTTTTGAGTACAGCCAGCTTCTCAGTCAATTTCCTATCTCTAGTACCAAGCACAGTGCCTGACATGCAGAGGACACTCAGTAAACGTTTCATGAGTGAGACGGATCGGCTCAGTCTCCAGGTCAGTGTGGGAGGTGATTTAGAAAGGAGCATTCGGACAATCTAGGACAAGATCCAAACTGGGTTTCAGACACATGCATAGCTGCTAAGACTTAGTGATAAAGTTCTCCATATGCTGTCTTCAAGAGGTTATCTAATCGACTATGTAAAGCTTGCCATATTTATCTTTTGTATTAGAGGTAATACATTATGACCAATATCTAAAAAAACATGTATTTATGAAGTATGTAGGTTTCACTTGAAATCGCTGTAGAAACTTCAAAAACACATACATACTTATACCCAAATACCTTCTTGTTTTCTCTGAAAGAAAAATGGGATTCTAGTTGCCTCCCTTAAATTAAGTAAAAATGACTAAGAGAAAAAGCAATGCTTTTTTAAAAATATATGTTAAGTCCTAAATATTCAAAAATAAAATTAACTCATTGAGATGATGGGCTGAATCTCTAAGGGGCCAGGAGAACAGGGAAGGAAGTAGCCCCGTCCTCCTCCTGCGAGCCTCTGTGGATGACCTGCTTCGGCTTCCTGAGTGATGACTCCCAATCACCCCTGCCCAGAGCAGGGATGTGAGTGGATGGCCCTCGGGGTTTCTTCTGTGTCCCCTCTCACCCTGATGGATACGCCCTACTGGATTTGGGTTGTGTTCACTCCTAGCAAGAGTTCCGGGGGCATCGCTCTAATCTGACTGCAGCAAAAGCAAAGGAAAAGGCCAGAGAGAGGGACAATGAGAGACATGGCATTGGAAATCGACAAGGACTGTTGCTTGCTTTTTTGCTTGGTGCTTTCAAATCTAAGGCTGGTTTTAACATTCCAGGATCCCTGTTTCTCCACTAACTGACACTCAGTGAAAAAGGTAAGAAGTTTAGGGGCAAATTTCCCCGATTTACCTCCCTGTTTAACATTACGATTTCCTTGTTAACGCACCAAGATTAGCTGCAGTGAGACTGTGGCCTCCCCGTGCCAAGACCACATTCAGAAGCACAACAAATATTTTTTTAAAAAATCTAGCAATTAAGAGAAAATGTAGTAACCTGGGCTTTCTGGATTTTTCACCAATCTAATTGTAATGGCAGTGATAGGACACGCACCTAATTAAACTACCAATCATTCCAAAATGACATGCGTCCTATTTACATAAATATTCATTCTTGTGGCTGGAACCAGCCAGTTCAACAGAGGAAGCAACTGGTGATTAAAAAGCAAGTGGGATCATGTGTCTCCACAAACCACGTAAATGAGCTTTGCTTTACCTGGAGACTAAATCCTCAAAATTTTTAAATCTCTTCAATGAAAATGCACGTGTAATAAGTGTGTGGCTTATTACAAATTAAACATACCCATCTTCCCCTTTCAGTAATTCATCCTGCCCCTCCCAAGGGGAGCAGCTGTCCTAACTTCTATCAACAGAGCTTGATCTCACCTGTTTTTTTCATTTATGCAACTAGAACCCTGCGGAACACAATCTTTAAGTGTCTGTCTTCTTTCACTCAAAGTGATGTTATGAGATTCAGCCATAGTGTTGCTTTACATTATTCATTTTTATGGCTCCATAGCATCATTGTATGACTGTACCACAATTAGTTTATGCATTCTGCTGTTGGCATTGCAATTATTTGAGTTCTTTCTAAATTGTACCACATAACAACCTAGGACATGCCTTTCAGGCTTGTATGTTCACAAGTCTGTTGGGTATGTACACAGGTATCATAGTTTGGATCTGGAATGTTCCCCAAAGACCTGTATGTTAAAGACTTGGTCTGCAGCCCATGGCACTAGTGGAAGATGGAGGACCTTTAAGAGCTGGGGCCAGTGGAAGGAAGTGAGATCACTGGATATGTGCCCCTGAGGGAGTATAAGACCTGTTCCCCTTCTCTCTCTCTCTGCTTCCAAGGTGCCAAGGGGTAAACAGGTCTCCTCCACCATATCATTTTATATTACACTGGTCCTCCATGGACCCAAAGCAACATAGCCAAGTGGCAATGGACAGAGACCTCTGAAACTGTGAGTCGAAGTAAACCTTTCTTCTTTTTCAAGTTGGTTGTCCCAAGTATTTTTGTCACAATGATAAAACACTGCTTCTCAGAGGAAGGCTGTGGTGAGTAGATCATTTAATTCTTAGAGAGGTTGCCACCCCACTTCCCAAGGTGACTGGTGCAATTCATGGGGACGATAGCTACCACGTGGATGAATCCCACATGACCTGGTCGGGGAACTTTGCTATTTCACCTTCACAGTAGCCTATCTTCAAATCAGGAGACCCGAGGTAGGGAGACTTCCCAATAAGATATGAGGGGATAACGGGGCTCTAATCCAAATCCTTGTTTGTCCCTTGAAAGCTGGAGTTCATAGTCCCTGTGCTCATGGTGTGAGCTACTGAACACACCCTCTTAACTCACCTCTCAGCCTCCTTGTCCCCTCCTATCTGCCTCCTTGACTTTGTGGGGCTTGACAACATTCCTCACCTCTACCAATTAGCATTTTCTGAATCTTCTCAGTGCAGTTGGTGAAAGCTTCACTTGATTTCCAAGAAACCAAATGGTCTTTTCCCTGGTCACCTTCTCACCCCCTCAACTTCTGAATGCACAAATGAATGTCCAAATCTTCTACCTTGTGATTGTGGTAAGTATTACTGCTTTGTAATCTGAAAGTACCTGCCTCTCTGCCTTCAGTGCGTATAGCAGGACCTAGATTTCTGTACTTTCTGATGCCTCTTCTGCTTGATTGGGGCCATGAGGTTAGTTTTGGTCAATGATCTGCAAATGGGAGTGAGATGTGTCACTCCTGAACCAACGTATTGCATTGCTGATGCAAACTCCTCCGGAGCTCTCTTTGCCTTCTGTCTGCTTTTATCAGCCTGGGTCCTGGTGTAAGAAAAGATGAATCAGAGCACCAGTCAACCCATGTGAACATATAGTAGAAGCAAGAAAGAAAAAGCTGAAGGTATGAGCCACTAAGATTTGGAGGGTATTTGTTAAATTACGTGACCAAGCCCAATCTACCTCAGACAATGAAAACATTTAACTTTGTAAATTTAGATAGAGTGATCTATATTTTGAAGTTCCCATATTTTATCCCTTGACAAATCATGAACTTCAGGTTCATTTAACCTACTGTCTTCTGTGAAACCTCTCACAGAAAAGCAAATATCTATCTTAAATTTGACATTTCCAAACTGGACTTTCTGATCTCTTCCAAAATTGAACCCTCTTCAATCTTCCATATCCATATGGTTCTAAAGGAATAATAGATAGATAGATAGATAGATAGATAGATAGATAGATAGATAATAGATAGATAAGAGAGAGAGAAAGAGAGATTCATATATAATTATGCAAAGAGGTTTATTAGGTCACCTTACAGAACCAGTAACCGTCTGTGTTAAGAGTGAGAGAATTTGCTGCTGAGTGAGAGAATTTCCATCCAGGGAGTTGGAAGCTGGGGAACTAAAGGAATCAAGGACACAGTACCAGTCTGAGACTGAAGGCCTGGAAGCAACCTGGAGAGTTGCTATTACAAATCTTTGATGAAAGGCTGAAGAAACGGGGAACCAATATCCACAGGTAACTTCAGCAAAAGAGACACCCACTCAGGACTGGGGATTTAGCTCAGTGGCTTAAGTGCCTGCCTGGCAAGTGCAAGGTCATGTGTTTGACCCCCAGTACTGAGAGAGAGAGAGAGAGAGAGAGAGAGAGAGAGAGAGAGAATGGAGACACCCACTCAGGCAGGCAGAGCTCTTCAGAGTGAATGCCAACCTCTCCCTCTTTCCCTTTGTTATGCTTTAGACCTAAGATGTCCCACTAAAATTTCATGTGTTGTTTGGGAGGTGGTTGAATCAGATGGTGCCATATTCATCAGTGAATGTGTCCATTAATGACTAATAACTAAATATGCTGTTGAGTGGTAGGGCCTGGTCAGAAAAGGCGAGTCACCAGAGAAGGGATCTGGAAAGCATGTTATTGTCCCCAACTCTTTCCTTCCCTCTCTGCTTCCAGGCTGAGCACTTTTTCTCTGCCCTGCTTCTCCACTGTCCTGTTTCCCTGCAGGAGTCACCAACTACAGAGTGACACCGTGAGCCAAATAACCTTTTCTTCTCTCAAGTTGAAAGGATGTTGGATATTTTGTCCCAGACACAAGAAAGTAACCAAGATGCCCTTTTATGCCATCCAGGCCTTTGGGTTGGTACCAACCACAACCGGAATGACTCTTTCAGCCTCGGTTTGCTCGTGGACATACCAGCCATCTCTGGAAATACCCTGCAAACACACCAGGAGCAGTGCTTTACTGCTCACTGACATTTCTTAGCCCATTCAGTCCTTACATACTGCAATTAATACACTTGCAATAACAAGTGTAATGTTCTCATTGCTCTGACTCTGAACATAGTTTTGGTTTTTTTTTTTTTCTCTTTTCCTTTTTGCTTACATGTCATATTGAATCCACCAGCAAGCGATGCATGCTGGCTTACTTTCAAAATATATCCAGAAGCTGACCCCTCTACATCTCCCTTAGCTATCCAATTCTACATATCACGGCCTGCTCAGCAATGTATTCTTCTGGATATTGGCATTTTCACCACCCTTGCTTTGACATTCTCTCACAACCACCCTTCCTGCTCTGCCCCCGACCTCCCGGTATGACATTGTACCGTCTTGGCTCTCTTACACTCACTTCTTTATAATTCTCTGGCTGCCCTTTCTCCTCCAAGTTAGCTCTCTGATCTTTTGGATATTCTGTTTCCATGAGAAATATCTGCGCTTCATGGGGCTCTAATTTTCATTTTTATTCCTGTTTCACGAAATGTACGTATAACAACGACAGTGCTGGGAATGATTTTAGGAAGTGTATGGATGAATATTTCTATTTTAACAGTCATGATTTTATTTTAATGTATACTAGGCAAACTGTAACTAGCACATAAAACCTGAGATTTCACAGATATTATAGCTTAGCTGAAGCCAAATAAATCAGTTTAAGTCAAGTTAAAGTAAAATATTAAGTAAACAATACAACAGGGCATATGAGTTAGAGAAAAATATAAGGAATACGTAAATGAAACTTGAAGCAGTCGGTGTAGTCAGTTCTCTTCAGAGGAGGCGTAACTCTGACGGCCCCTGGGGAGGTCTGTTGGGGTGGCCCACTGTCCCGAAGAGTAACAAACACACCTCTGGTGGATTCTTTTTCTAAAAACAGTTTTTCCATTTAATCAATGGTGCCAATATTTCAGCAGGCCAGGCCCAGCAGCTAGAGGTCATTTTGACTCATCTCTCTCTTTTTTCCTCTTTATTTACGAAAGTTTTAAATCCGGAAATGCCTGTCACTTTTATCCTTTGCTTTTTCTTCTCATTAACATCATTCCAAGCCGTGACCCAATTACCTCATACCCAGATCACTGTAGTGACCTCCACAATGTCCTCCTGCCTCCATCTAAATTCAACTGCATTCACCCAGCACCATAAAATCATCATTCCTGTCTTCAGAACCTGCATTAGTTTCCTCTGAAAACCATGGCTGTGATCCCTAACCCCTGCCAGCGGTAACAAGTACCAAGGGCTGCGTGCTAAAAGACATAGGAACTTGCTTACTTACCTCTCGTGACAGCCCTATGAGGTAGACACCATGAGGCTTAAGTTTAGGGGTTAAATGATTGACCAAGAGCTGGTAAGTAACAGGGCCAGAGTTCTACCCAGTACCTTACTCCTTTTTATAAATACGAGTTCTTTTATTTATTCGTATATGTTTGTGATAGATTATAATTACATCATGCTAAGTGAAACAAATCAAACAGAGAAGGTTAAATATCACATAGATTCTCTTATATGCCAAGCCCCAAGTATAAATAATTTAAAGAGCAAAGTAAAAGACAGATGATAGAGAACGGGGAGGTGGAGAAGGGGAGGGAAGCTGAGGATGGGCGGGGTGGGAAGTCAGGGAAGGGAAAGGGAGGAAAAGACGACTTGGCCCATTGAGTATGACATCTTTCTCTTGAGCTGCCGTCTCACATGCTGACGGACAAATCCAGCATTCTTTCCAATCCATGCATCCTCTGCTCTATTTTCTTTTCCTTCATCTGCCCGAGTCTCACTTCTCATTTTTTGGGCCTTTGTCAAAACCCAGGTGGACCTTGATGCTCTACTCGCCCCAGCACACACCCTCTTCTCATACTGTCCCCAAACCGTGCCTGTCCACAGGAGCCACTGACCTCCTGCATTGTTGCAAATGTCAGAATTCCCACTGGAGTGAGTGGGTACCTGTTCTTCCAGGTCTAAGGCTGATGGGCCCCAGGACCCAAACTTCTACCCCGATACCAATATGCTGCTGTGGGTAAATGGCTGGAGGAAAAAGATCTGACACCCTCATCTTATATCAGGAAACACCTTCACCTGGGAATCAGGAGAATTTCAAGGTAATGCAAGTCGCATGGTGTAAGATAACTGACTTTAAACTTTTGGATGTTTTTGGTTTTCATTTGTTCATTTTTGTTAGTTTTGTTTTGTTTTCTTTTTTGAGACCGGGTCTCACTTTGTAGTATCGATTGGGCTTGAACTCACTATGTAGCTCAGGTAGCCTCAAACTCATAGCAATCCTCCTGCCTCAGCCTCCCAAGTGCTGGGATTTCTATTCAACTTTTCAAGGTGCATGAGATTTTTTTTAGCTCTCATTTTTTGTTGTCTAATAGACATTCACTGATCATAATAACACAGGCTTATTTCCAAATGCACCAATATTTCAGAGGGCAATATTTCAGGTATGAGGCCCACCCAGTGAAATCATGGCTTTATTGAACAGTGAGCTGATCAGGATATGTTTTGCTCACTAATCTTTCCTTAATTGGCTAATTTATTCTTTGTCACTGTCCACAGGGGGGAAAAAAGGGAAAGAAATAAAGATCATAGAGATAAGCTATCTCTTTTGTTCTTTTGTATAATAAAATTGTCACAGAAAAGACCTTAGAATTAGAAGAAACACTGGATGACTGATCCACAGCTAGAAACTAAGGTTTTGCATCTCTATCCATCAGTATTCCATTTCTGGGACAAAATACCTGAGATAAGCAACTTTAAAAAAAAATTCATTTTTGGCCTTGGTTTCAGAGATTTCAATCTGTGTTCCCTTGGGCTCTGTTAATTCCTCTCCTGTGACAAGACAAAAACATCATGGTAGAAAGTCACGGCAGAATAAAGCTGCACCTTCACAACAGCCAGGATTTAGACAGGCAAG
The DNA here is from genome assembly GCA_004027455.1 of Hydrochoerus hydrochaeris. Taxonomy (NCBI): domain Eukaryota; kingdom Metazoa; phylum Chordata; class Mammalia; order Rodentia; family Hydrochaeridae; genus Hydrochoerus; species Hydrochoerus hydrochaeris. The sequence goes on along the minus strand of PVLA01001734.1, from coordinate 165,318 downwards.
AGGACAGACAGAGAGGAGGAACAGGTCTGAGACTAGAGGACACTCTTCCAGTCTGAGTTCTAGCCATCTGCTTCCCCTAACCCGGCTTCTCCGCCCAACGGCGCAGTTAGCTACGAACCCATCAGCGGATGAGTCCACTGATAAAGTCAGTGTCCTTATGGTTCATTGACCTTGCTAGAAACCATTTCTGAATACTTCTTCATTGGGGATCAACTCCTCGGACCATGAGTCTTTGGGGGACACTTCATACTTAAAATATAACAGGATACCGGTACGGCATGTCACTTACTCTGAGGCTCAGCTTTCCTTCATTCCGCAATGGGAATAATATTAATGATCACTACAAGAATCCAACAAAGCCGGGTGAAATGAGTGGTGGCCAACTATCTTACACATATTTGCTACTGAACAGAGGTTCCTTCATTCTTCCAGTGTTTAAGGCAGCTGACAGCCACAAAGAATTTAGGAAAGATGTATTTTAGGGAGATGACTAACGGTTGAACATCGTATCACACAAAGCTTCTGGAAATCTGAGAAAGCCTAGAAATAGGATGGGGAGAAGAAAAGCAGAAGTGAGAGGGGGATGCTGAATGGGAAAAGTGTCTCAGTTGTTTGTTTTTAAAAGGAAAATGTGTGTGTCAGCTGGTTGACTCACGAAAAACACTAATTAAAATTTTATTCTTTTTATCCCCATAAAACAAACAAACTACTGTTAGCAATACTGAATTTTCTAGAGGCTCAAGAAAATAATTGCCTGGGTCTCACATTAATTGATTTTTAAAATTGCTCTTAGGTTTTAAATTTGGAGTTTGCTTTTGCGAACGTCAAGTGAGAGTTAGAGCCAAATCCTAAGTCAGGTGACAGCTTCTGATCTACACAGAAAGGCAGAGCCCAGGGCAGCTGCTCTTGGCTCTGACACTGCTTGAAGCCCAGATCTCAGACTCTCTGCCGGGACTGTAGAGCACTGGATGGGTACAGGGCCCCACGCCAGCTACCCAACAAGAAGTCACACCCCAGTCTACCCTTGACTTGCTGGGCTCTCTTAGGAGAGCAGCTTCTCTGAGCTCCTCTTCCTGCTTTCTCAGGCACAGGGTGGAGGCCAGGTGCGCTGCTACTGGATGGTCAGGACAATGGTAACCTCAAAATGTTTTGAGAATTGAAATTACCATATATTGAGGTGCATGTGTAGACATCCCATTCATTCCTCCTTCCTCAAAGGCAATCCTCACTTTGCAGGGGGATTATCTTTGTACATTTATTGCTTGAATCTCACCACTTATATAGTCATAACCAATGTATAATATTAATCTATTCTTAAGTTTTACATAAATGATGCCTGCACGTGTGTATCGGTAACTTGCCCTTATCTCTCAATATCATGCTTTTGAGATGTATCTATATAGATGATTTTAGACATTAAAATCCAGTTCACTTTATTTTAACTGCTAGAAGATATTTCTTTGCAGAAAAAAACTGTACTTTATGCCTTTATTGATGGATCCTTAGCTTGTTTAATGTTTTTTGTGATTCCTAATAAGACTGTAATGAATATCTTTGATCATAACTGCAATATGCATGTGCCAGGCTTTCTCTAGACTGTACATCTAAAAGTCAATTCCTTTAGAATAGGGTGCGCATATATTCAGCTTTACTAGATATTGATGAATCGTTCTCTGAAGAGCCTGTACTAATTTACACCCCTATCCACACAGGACAGCTCCACTTTTCTTCAATGCTTGGTATTATAAGACTTTTGAATTTTGTTCCTAACTGAATAGCAACACAAGTGACCACTTTTTATTATAAATATGCATTTTATTACTAACAAGTTTTCACACTCAAAAATATTTAGCTGTTTGAATTTACTCTTCTATAGATTTCTTGTTCATGCCCTTCATCAATTGCTCCCTTACTGTTTTGTTTCTTCAAAATGCATTTGTAGAAAAATAGTCTTAATATTCTGGAAGCAAATCCTTTGTTGACTACATGATACTGATTTCCATGCTCCTGAGTTCTCAGCTGTTTTTATTGGGCAGGCTCGAATGTAAACAGCTAAGAGCTGCCGGGCAAATTTTGAACTGGGTCATCATGGATTTCTACAGCAGTATGGCCGAGTGGCCAGAGATAGGCCTGGGGTTCGGAAAGCTTGGGTTCTAGTTTCAGTGTGACCCCTGGCTATCTGAGAGTTCTTGGGTCTTTTTGATTCACATCTGTAAAATCACAATATTAATAGCAGCTTCACAGGCTTTTGTGAGACACAAACAAGGTGCATAAATTCACCTTGCGAGATGCTATACAAACACTGGCCATTATGAGTAGCAGCAAGCAGAACCGTATTAGTTTGTGCAGGCTGCCATAATAAAATACCACAAACTAGAGAGTATGAAACAACAGAAATTTATTTTTTCACAGTTCTGGGGGGCAGCAATCAGATGGAAAGGGACATGAGAGAGAGACACAGAAACAGAGACACAGAGTGCTCCGGCTTTCTTATACGGACACGAGTCCTAACCTCACTTAACCCATTTAACCTCTACACCCTGTCACAGCTCTGTCCCTAAATACAGTCTCTTGGTGGTAGGGCACCAACACAGGAACTTAGGAGAAGACACAGTTCAGACCCCAGAAGCCACGGTAACTTGATGCCCAGCCGTTTATCCCTAAACAGACTGTGCTCCTTAAACGTGGACCCATGCATGGAGACTTGGACAGGAGCATCCCTAATTTTGTTACATCTGACTTGCTCCATTCAAAAGCATCATTGTCATCATACTAGGGTCTGACCATTTCTGTGACTGTCACACATGAGCAGCAATCTGATTTTCAGTCATTATCTGATTAGGAAGAAACTAGACCAGCTCTGCCCAATTGAACTGTGATGACAGAAGCAGTGCATAAAATGTTCTGCAAAATCTGCTGTGTCCATTGCTGTCACCATAGCCACATGTGGCCACCGGGCATTTGACAAGTGACCAGCGTGACTGAAACTTGGTCATGTAATTTAATTTTAATTAATTCACGTGTACATAGCTGCTTGTGGGCAGCAGCTACTGCCTCAGTGGTGCAGCTCTAGAACTTTGCGATTCCCCAGCTGGAAAGTGAATGCTCAAGCAGCCGATTTCTCCCCATTTACTGTGAGATTTTTGTCCTTGGACTCTGCAACCCTGCCCGGTGCCTAACTCTTATATAACAGAAATATGTGAGGATGAAAAAGAAAATGAATGGAAACTTGGTGCTTCCATGGGAGTCCTGACCCTACGAATGGATGGGAAGGGACTGGAGCTTTGAAAATCAGAGCATGGCACCATTAAGGACTTGTACAGAGTGAAAAAGGAAAGAATTCTGCAAGAAATGCTAAACAAAGTGTCACTCTGGTGTACACCTCAAAGGTCAAGCATTTGGAAACCATCAAGTTTTTACTTTTCTTATTTTCCTATTACTTTCAGGAAATCTGTGAAATAATCCTGAAGCACAGAGTTTCCAGATTTATGATGGAGAGGCCCCTTCACAACCACTCCGAACTAAACCACAGAATGCCTGAAATAAGAAGAGGAAAAGAGTGGCCACTTGTTACTTCAAAAGGTTTTAGCTGTAAAATGATTTTGCCATGGTCCCAAATAGGAGTGGCTCCTAGTAGGGGATCGGGAAGTTCAGAGCACTCAATCACCAGCTAGTCACCGAGACCTGCCACAGAGGTCCCCTCCCAAGCTCGGTTCTGCCTCTAGCTCCAATTAGGGTGCCCAGGAAGGCTGGGAAATGCAAGCTTCCAGAGCATCAGGAACCAAGAACAGCCAGTTTGCATGAGCAAGGTAGCCCCAGCAGCTCCTTGTGAAAAGGGTGTTTATGGAAGTCATGGCTCTGAATTACGTGTCAAGCTAGAAGACAGCATGGCCCAAATCTGTTCTGGAAAAGCAGACTTTAAAATACCAGCTTTTTGATAAGATGCACAGCTTTTTTTTCCCTAGAGAAGAATATTTAATGGTATATAATAATAATAAGTGAAAAATTTGTTTCTTCAATTATGTTGAAAACTTTGCTTTAGGAAAATTATTGGGATGCATCAGCACTTCAGGTATTATTTCATTTTCAGTTATCTTCTTAGTGAATTTGTTTTGGATTTTCAACTTTTCTAAAGTGTACATTTATTTATGTGATGGCAAAAACAAATGTGAAAATGCCTGGGATGAAGATATTCTGTTTATATTTTGCAAAATGTTCGTTTTCCATTGTGAGATTTTTTTTCCCTTGGCTTCCCTCATGGCATTTCTATAAAATGGCAGTTTTCTGAGAACTGATTAGAATAAAGGGAAAAACAAGGCTTTTAATTTTTTTTTATTTTCTGGTTGACAAACAAGATTGTGTGCATTTGTGGTATGATGTATAAGCTGAGGAATGACTAAATTAATGTAATTAACATATGCATTACCTCACATACTTGCCAATTTTTTGTAGTGAAAACATATTCAAGTCAACTCTATTAGCCATTTATCAGTACACAGGGCATTGTCATTAGCTAGTCTTAAACTGTTCCAAATCTTGAGAGCTAGTTTTTCAAATCCTGAGCCTCGCTTCTCAACACTGCCCTTCTCCTTGGCTCCCTCCTGCCACTCACCCACTCCCAAATTATGTTTGCTGTGCTCACAGTTGAGCAAATGCCTTTGTGTGTCTCACAACACAGGCATCAAATTATAAAAACTGTCTATTGTGCTCAGATCAATAGGGCAAACCCACACTTACTTTTCAGCTCAGCAAGGGCTTTCTACTGCTCCCTCCTCTGGTGGCCTTTCACATCTGTGCCAGTAACCATCAAGCCAGGACCCAACATCCTGCAGCTGGAGCAGGGAGGTGGGACAGGAGCCAGGGGACCGGGCTCACCTCTGTGTAACTCATCAGAGTCTCATGTGTTTGCAGTCTCAAAGGTAGCCACCTTTTCCAAAGCCTCCGTTCCTCCAGGAGGCCACCCAACCCTCCAAGTGTCCTTCCCGCCAAGGACACTGCTGAGAGCCACCGTGTGTTCGTGCCCTTTGTGTCCTGTGTCACTGTGGCTTCCCAAGACAATGTCAAGACCCAGATCACTGCGATGACATAACCAGGGCCCACACCACAAGGGAATACAGATGTGGGAATGCAGGTGTCTTCCCGATGTCCTGTTCTAGTCTTATTATCCGTTACTGGGCCTAAATGCATTGCGATTCTTCACCACGCATCCTGGCTTCCAATCTGGGAACAGGAGGAAGAAGCTGGGTTTGCACAGCTGCTTCTGACGAGCCACACACTTTCCTGAGCATGGATTTTAGAAGCCACCACACCCCTCTTCTTTCCCACTTTTACCGCTCAGTCTTGGGGAAGAGAAAAATCACTTAACCGCTCCTGGCCTCTGTCTTTCATCCATTCATGGCGATCATAATGGAAATAGCCCTCGTGTAGGTACTGGGTTATGTGATGCAGATAATAAATATATTATGTCCTTAAAGGGGCACCTGCTGAATTTGACTCCCTGTGTCTGTTAAAACTTAGAGGGAGGAGTGGGGTAGAACTGTTTTCTCACCACCTCATCTCTCACCTTGAGAACAACAAATCCTAACAGGCTTCACACTCTCCCTGGTGGCATTGGGGCATGTCTTGCACCTATAAATTTGAAAAAGAAAAAGTGTCACTCGGGCTGCAATGCAGAAAGTCCAAGCAGGCACTCAGGAGTGCGCTGCATCTCAATCCAGCCCAACCTGGGTCCCCTCCCTCAATTGATTCTCTTTTGAAATTGCTTTACAAACGCATCTGCATGACCATGTGGGTCCCTTACAAAGTGCACCGTTATGGAGCCCCATCCTACCCCTACCGCCCACAAGGGCTCCTTAGCTTTTAAATCCAAGATGTCTTCATCTATCCACAGAACCACAGACTCACAAGACCTTCCCGGTTTTAATGTCACAGCAGCAAAGCAATGACTCCTGGGGAAGACCGGAAGGACCTGGTCTCGTTCGTAAAATCACGTTATTGTGCAGGTTAGCAAGCAGCTGCAACATGTTTTCTTTGGAAGATATTACACGTGTCCTTCCCTCTTTCTATCCTCACTGGCTTTGGTGGGGGTGACCACCGACGACTCATTGTTCCTTCTTTCTGTCCATCCTAAACCTGTGCAGGGCCCACCAGTCAAAATGCTAATGCCTTACAGACCGAGCAGGACTGTGCCCACCTACTGGTGACAAATAGTAAGAGACCCTCAGAAAGGGCCCAGCAAGAAAACCAGACCAACATTATCAAAAGCAAACTGGACAAGGAAGGATGTTTTCAAAATGAAAGACAGTATATCAAAGCACAGAATTTGCTCTGAATTATCACTGCACATAGAAATTTTAGAAAGAATGTCTTTCCTAAAAGGCTTGCATTGAAAACATCAGATTCAGATGTATAAAAAAGGGGTAGGGAAATTGAGTAGCACAACAGAATCATGAGTGGTTGAAAAACGCATCATCTCCTGAGGTATTTTTAATTGGGCAAAAATCGCATGCAACTTACTTTTTATGGAAGTCTGGCCACAAGCAATGATTTGCAACTCAGTGTAAAGGTCCCAGAGCTCAGTCCCCTTGTGTGTATTTACCCCAATCATTACACACCTACCACATGCAAGAACTGTTCCTGATCGCAGAGCTGCAAGAGGAGAGAGTTATTTTTCCCTGTGCATATGTTGATGTGCAGAAAGGAGGACGGCACCACTTGGTGCAAGCTGTCCTATTGAAGCCTCGTTTCCTGTCAATCTTCCTTTTTTCCCCCATGAAGCTTTAATTTTTTGCCACAGCGCTTTCTGCATTTTAGTTTCCTGAAAACCTCAGGAAATAGACTGAAATTAATATCGTCAGATGCTTCTGAAAGTGCTGGCTTGGCGGCATTGCAGAAGGCGCTCAGATGCCATTCAGGATTAAAATATACCAGTTATGCACCGTTGTTAGCGAGTGAGATCTGGGGAAGGGACTGTATATGAGATTGGACCGAGCTGAAATACAGGTTAAAAAGAATGAAGAATAGAGACCTGAACTTTCAGAATAAACAAAACCAGCAGGGAAGTGAACTGGAAGAGCAAGCTAAGAAGAAAACACCTCCAGGAATTCTGGCAGCATCTCAGCATCCTGTCACTGTTGGAAACTGAGGCAGAAAAACCTTGCTTTTGGTTTCTGTGCAACATTTTAAAGATTAGGGTAAAACTGGAGCCTCCAAGTCTGACTCAAGAGAGAAACAATGTGTCACAAGAAATAAAAAGAGGCAGAGAGACCACCTATTAGATTTTAGTATGTTGAGGGGAGAACACCCAAATCCTAGATTTTCTTGTATCTCACTGGCCCTGTGAAGCCCAGCTCAGGAGAGAGGCTGGCTTTATCCCAAGTGCTAGCTCTGGTCTGGCCCAGTACTCTGGATAGCTGCCTGCCTCTTCAGGTGACATTTCTCTGTCCATCTAGTGGGAAGGATGACGCATACCTCATTTCACTGAACAAGGGCATTGTAATGATAATCTTGCAACAACTGTCTAAACATACTTTGGGTTTTGGAGGGAGCAGGTGTGACATGAATCAAAGTTATTTTTATTATTGTTGGCTTCTGTATCTATGGCTTCCTCAGACTGCAAGTTGAGACCACACACTATTTCTGCACCCCCAAGCATCCATTGAAATGTTTTGTAATTTCAAAGAATACTCAGTCTTTTTACTCTGTGTTTTCTACTCACCTTCTGGATCAGTCAGCTACAACTTTTCTACGTAAAACAGCCTCCATCCAATCGATCTGAGAGGCACGTTGATTTCACAGCCTACCCCTCTTTCCATGTCTCTATTTCTCTGGTTCAAGTTCTCACTATCTTTTTTTTTTTTACCTCTGCAAATGTAACAAACACAACACTAGCTTTCCTGCTCTGGACTCTCATTTTGCACATTTCCACCTGCCCTCTTCCTAATGCACTGGTCAGATTAGCAATCCATGGAGCTCATGATTCTCAGAGACCTTCTAAGAAAACACACGTTTTCAAAATGAGGGTGCTGTCCCCAGAAAATCTAAGTGAGCCACCTTGTGTCATCCAGCTGTCCCAGGTAGAACTGCACTAAAAGTCTCCAGCTCCCCTAACACCAACTCCAGACTACTAATTATCCTGCCAAAAGACAGAGCTGGGCTACACTGGAAGTTCCTTCTACCAGTCTACTCTGTCAATTAACAGGCTTCCATGGTTCCAATTCCTTACAGCATCAGCTCAAGAGTTAAGCACCAGAGTGGTAAATGCAGCTTCACATAACTGAATGATGAGTATCAATGCTTAAATTCTTGGGCTTTGCTTTTTTCACACAAGAAGAAGTTGGAATAATATTGCAAGGCAGACCTGCTGCTCTAGGAAGTTATCTTTTGCATCCAAATATAGACCTTTGCTTCAAGGTCACAAGATGCCTGGTCCCTTTACACCCTAAGTTCACATTCCCTCCTTCCCCCAAAGATAAGACCTAGCTGCCATCACAGTTCCCTTGCTTGGTGGGCACTCTGCAGGGCAAGGATAGGCTGACCGCTGCTGACATTTTTGATCTCTCATTTTCAAGGCTCATTATTTCCCAGGAAACATGGTACGAGATAGCAAGATGGGGAGAAGAGCAAAGAGCCAAAAGCTTGGGGTAGCTGAGGCTCTCTTACTAGTCACACAGTGGTTTCCCAGAACTTCGCCCAGTCAGTGCTGCCGGAGTCCAGCTGCGGCAGGGCTAGGGTTTCCCAAAGGTGGACAGGGAGTCGGCGAGTGAGAGACAGAAGACACTGCACACCAGTCTGTGAGTGAATCTGAATCCGCCTTTATTTTTTAGAAGCTGGAATATATATTTGCCAACCTTGGCAGCAACCCCCAGCCCCAAGCAGGAAACGCCCCAGGCCCAGGGCCAGGCAGGGACAATCCCAAACAATAGGTGTTAATTGACCTCAACTCCAAGCAGAAAGCGCCCCAGGTTCAGGGCAATAGGTATCAATTAACATTTTAATCTTGACATTTAGTCAGCTCGGGAAATGCAATCCAGTGTACCCGGACGCCCGCAGGAGGACCGGACGCCCACAGGAGGAAGAGATGTGTGAGATTATTAGGCTGCTCCCTACATTGCTTTTCTTATCATTTATGGGAGCGGCTGTCCCTGCGAGGACAGCGCCTGTCTTAGGTCAAGGACTCTTCACATGTATCCAACCAGGCCTTACCCGTCATGGGCCTGCAGGACAGCAATTGGTCCTGTGCCTGTCTTAGGCAGCCGGTGGCGTAACATATGGGTCCTAGTTGCCCGTCTCTGGCTGCCTGTCCGGTGTCTCAGGGTAATTGTCTCACAGGAATTTTGTAAATCCTCCTCCATGAGCTCTTTCACTTCTCTCACATTATTCACAGAAGGCAAAACCCCACAACCAGTCCTCACAAAGGGGTTATCTAGAGGGCCTCCAGCAACCCCCCTGGAGTCTCCACCCTCGACTCCATATTGAGCATTACATAAAAACATACACATGTGAACTACACAAATTAC
>PVLA01001734.1:80040-155700 GCA_004027455.1 Hydrochoerus hydrochaeris | reverse complement strand
CCCTGGAGAAGCGATTGTCACAAGGCGTGGATGGACTAGGACACGGCATGGACAGAAAAGGGTGCCGCACAGTGCCCTCTTACACGCTGCAGGAGAGGATCACATCACATGATCCTGCTAGCTGTACAGGTTCTGGAGGCGGTTCGTCGTTTCAAATGAGCGCTCTGAAGGGAATGAATGTTTTGTTACTGTGTTAGTCACCTTTCCGTTACTGTAACAAACACTGGTGCTTATCAGCTTCAAGAGGAAAGGTTTATTGTGGTTCACAGTTTTGGAGGTTCCCATCCATGGTCAGTCCATCTAATTGGTTTGGGTCTGCATCAAGGTAACACATCACAGTGGGAGCATATTGGGCAGCAAATCATTCACCTCCCAAGCTAGAGAACCAAGAGAAAAGAGGCAGTGGTCCTACAGCTCACTTCAAAGATGGGTCCCAAAGACTTCCAAATGTCCCCCATCTTCTGAAGGTTCTACCACCTTCCAGTAGTGTCACCCCAAAGAACAAACCTACTACACACTCCTTGAGGGAATATTTCCCCAAGCTATACCAGTAAGAATGCAGAGGAAAAGTAACACTCAACAGGCAGCTGGCAGTTTCAGCCCCAAATACCATAGAGCTGGTGGTCAGTACTCTACAGTCTAACCCTAAGTCATTCTCACTGTTCTAGCTCCCTTTCTCCTGCCAAAGTCACTCCTAACTGCCCTAGAGGTCCCAAACATTATATCTTCCCAAACATTAGCTGTGCTCCTGCCTCTTTTCTGCTTTTACCAACTTTGCTGCTCTCTACTTCTTAAGACCCTGCTGAAATACAGCTCAGCGTTCACAGTCAAAATCAGCTTCCAACTTTGCTGTGCTCCTGTAACATACTGTATTTACATCTATTAGAGCACTAATCCCTTCCCACTTGGAATTACAATTTGCCCTGCACATATCTGTCTCATCTATCAGAATAAGCTTCAGAAAACAAGGATCATATCTTGTCTATCTCTGTATCCAATACAAAATTTAAAATTCTGTGGGTCCCAGAGCAAATGCTCAAGCATTTATAATTATAGAAATTTTTTTACCACTTTGATTAGATGGCTAATGATAAATCAAAATACACATCTTATAGTAATGTGTAAAGTAAAAGGTGGTCACTGCCCTCTCTCTGGAATAGCCCACTATTATCTTCTTAGAGACTGCTAGAAGTCTCTTCCAAATTGTAGACTCTACAATGGTGTGAACAGTGAAAGAATCCAGGCTATGCAGACTCAGTCACAGGTAGCTTGGTCTGCATCCTTCAAGCTCTGAAGACCCAAGAGTCACATGGACAGCACTTTCTCTGTGCTTTAGCTTTGGTTCTCAGGCTCGTGCAATTCTGACGGGTTTCTCTGCCCTGACCTGTTTTAGTCTCTCGTCTGAATCCCCATTAGGTTGAAACAATGATGATGATAACAACTCTTTGGATCTGGACCATCATTACCACAGCCAAAATTCATTCTCTGACCTTCTTCACCTTTCGCGTGCCCTGAAGTGCTGACTCTGAGAAATTCATCCCCAGAATCCTTTTCCTACTGATTTCTGGGTGGATCAGGACGCACCAGGAGAGATGGGAGTGGAAGCATGAGAAGTGCAGGTGTATTTACTCCCTGCTCCCTCTCTGGTTCATGCTATCTCTGGAATAGGGTGCATTGTGCTCCTCTAGGACCACAGCTCCCACCAGGGGATCCTTTCCCAAGCACCTCAGTTCTTGACAAGCTCCAGGATCCCCGGTTCCTCTCCTCCTTATGTCCAGGCTGGGAGTGGTAAAGGCTCAACATTGCTCCCCAGCCCTAGTGATTCCACATCGTCTTGCACTGGTTTCCCTGAGCTCCTCACACGCTGTAGTCACTTTATAATCTTTGATTCAGAATCCTATCTGAGTACATCTTGTTTTCCACAGGAATCAGACTGACCTGGCTGCCAAGGCTCTTGCTCCGCACTTTCACTGAACTTCATCCATGTGATCAGAATTTGTAGATCATCTTCCAAGCACACTCGTTAGGGTCCTTTCACCAGAAGCCCTAGGTAGCACTTTCTTGCTGTTCTTCCACGACAAAGCGAATCTTCGCCAAAGACACAGAAGTTCTGTTTGTTTCTACAACTGCACTAAAATATCTTGCACATTCAAGAATGAATCTCCTTCTCTGATGTGAAATCCGCGCTTCCCCTGTATGTATAATTTGATTGCTTATATTTTGGAAGATGAAAAGAAGGCTAAGGGATAAAGTCCCCAAAGATACCAAGATCTCTGGTTAACTGGGGCTAAAATTAAATAAATGTAAGCAAGCTTCCCCAAGACTCACCCCACTCCAGTGGGGGAAAGTTTTAAATATGAAGAGCAGATCTAATAAACATCAGATGAGCATATGGTGCACTGAGAATAAACCCTTTTCTGCTTTGTTTGTGTGCTCTGGGTGACTGAGAAAATGAAAGCCTTGGATCTCTGTACAAGGGAGGTACCAGGAAACCCTGGCTGCACCCGAAGAGGCCAATGGGCAGAGAAGCAGTCTCTCCCTTCCTACCCCATCGTCTGTCTCCTCTCCCCCTTCCTTTCCATTCCTCCCATCTTCCCTCCTTCCCTCCTCCCTCTCTAGCCCCTCCTGACCCTCTCTACCTTCCTCTTCCTCTCTTTCTCCCTCACTTCTTTCCTACCTTCCTATATTTTCCTTCCCTTCTTCTCTCTTTACAGTGTAGGGACAGTGGTGGCAGGAGCACCACTAAATCATTGGCGCATCTTTGCTCGTAAATAGTGATCAACAACCATGAGCTTAATAGAGATTAATTGCTGGTGAAGACTACCCTACTCCCTGACACCAACCGCTTACTGTTCGCCTAAATGTTTCAAGAATTAATTATGGCCTTGCTTCCACTCCCTGTATTTGGGCCAGATTTAAAAACGAGGAGACTCACTGTGGTTCGTATCTCCCATCTTCACCTTTTCTTCCTGCCATCCTGGACAGTAATTACTGCTTCACTGGGAGGCTGGATCAGATATGGAAGAAAGAAGCTAGTCTTTCCTCAAAAAGCGGAGCACAAAAGGAAATGAATGCTTCAATTTCTGTTTCCTTCAGGCGTATTAAAGCAGAATATCATTGGGAGAAATCTGTGAGAAACACTGTTAAATTCAAGGAAGATGTAATTGCAGAATAATACATATTATGTGTCTATATGTGTGTATATAGGTACTTATCCTTATGCATGCATATAAATATATAGCAAAAGACTAGAAAGGTTCAAGCCAAACTGTGAGTACTGGTTATCTCTGGAAGTAGATTTGGGGTGATAATGAATTTAAAAATATTCTCATTTTGCTCAATATGCTTCTATAATGTTTGCTTTTTTAAAAATGAAAGCATTTTTTTTTAGTTTTGCCTATATAATATAGATTCCATCTCTAGTAGCACATTCCTTAAAACATTTTTTTAGGACTTTTCTTTGCCATTCTATAAGAAAAAACCAAATTATTCAAAAGGAAAGTTTTTTAAATTAAGATTTTTTTTCCACTTGAAATACATTCCCTGTCACTTTGGGGTGTCATTGTGCTTCCTGATCATGATTTAAAATAGATAGTAATGAATCATCTTCCACAGCAAGTTTGACTCAGTCAAGTAAAAATGGTTCAAAGGAAATCAAAATTAGGAATTAATCTTCCCTATTACCACATGATGCCTTTCCCATTAGCTTGTATGGCTTGTATTTTCAGGGGCAGAATCTCAAGTGGAATGTAAGAGGGCAAAGGATAGCAGGGTCTTGAATTTAGCTAATGTCACATTTGCACATTGTCTCTTCCTGCTGCAGAGGCCCAGGTAAGACCCTATGGGGAATCTTTCTGTCCACTCAGCCCCCAGCAAACACTCCCTTTTTGAATATCTGTAACACAGGCTCACTGTCTGTATCCAGGAAAAGCTTATTCTGCTGATACTAATGTGTACCTAAACTCTAAAGAGTCCCTTGGGGACAGAAAGTACCTGATCCATTTCTGTGTCACCAGTGCCTGATGCAAACGGGTGCTCAGTAAAGCATTTGGAGAGCAGACACCGAATGCATGAATGGGTGACTGGACTCAACAGTCACTGCTTCTGTCTTCGGTTGGAGTGGAAGGTGCCTAGGGCAAGGGTTGAAAACCTCTGCATCCTTTCCGGAGCTTCAAGAAAGGAAACATTCAACATGTTTAGTGATCATTTTCCTCAATTTGAACAGATGATTAAAAATGTTCACAGAGATTTAGATCTTGATTTGTTTACCAGCCTGCTGACAAGCACCGGGAGGACACATGCATTATTTTCCTCATTTTGCAGATAATTCAGAAGATGCACAGAAAGATAAAATGTCTGACAACTGAGGAGAATGGCAATTCACCTCACGATCCTTGGGGCTGCTCTCTCCGGATGTCCCAGCCCCTACCCGCCCCCACCCCCATCCCCACGCCCATGCAATGTGTTCCTGCTGTGTGTTTCTCCGCCTCACTCAGGGAGCAGGCCAAAGCTTGTCAAAGTGTCCATTGCTAGGTGATTTCTGAGTCTCAGGCAGTTAAAGTAGAGAGTGGCTCTTCTTAATTAGGCAGTAGTGATAGCATAATTATTTGAAGGTGCCTTACAATTATATCTCTCCTCCCCAAGCTCCTTTAGATGCATCAACCCAAATCTCCAGTTCGCGTCCTCTTCCTGTCCTGTGCCGGTGTAATGCACTGGGCCACTATTAAGCATTCATCAGAAATGGTTGTGTCTTAATAAGGGAGAAAATTTGCACTGGATTCTTTCTTAAAAACTCAGAGGCGGTTATTGCTACCTAGTGGCAAACTCTACTTCGAACCATAGTCTGTAGAGTAATGTATGGGATGGGAAGTTGTGGTATCACTGTGAAGCCATTTTACCTGGGAGCCTCTTGAATACTCATCTCAAAAAGCCTCTGTGCCCTTAGTACCACATTAAGGGTTCTCCACTCTGCCCTATGCAATTATTCCTTATTTCCCATTTCCAATCCCTTCAAAACCGGATTTCCTCCCTGTTCAGCCCTAAAAGGAACGCAGCACAATCGCCACCCACACCCACTGTCACAGAAAAACCCTGCACTCCTCTTTCCTCTAGAGGTGCAACGTAGCTCTAAACTGACAACATTTGAGCAATGACACCCCCAAGTATAAAGGCAGGGAGTGAAAATATCAGGAACAGAAAAGGAGCATCAGTCAACAGCACGCATCCTCCACAGTGAAAACCGATTGAACACCCCGTCTCAAGAAAGGAAGGACCAAGGGAGGCATTAACGAAAGCATGAAACCCAGTCTTACATTCATTCAAAAGACGGATTCACTGTGTTCCTCCCTCTGCAGGTGGGTGAGTTAGTTTAGTGTGGAATTTGTCTGCCCTCACTGAAAACTTCAGTTAGGCAATGAATTATTCTGAGTAAATTAAGTGTATCGATCCCCTCCCCTTTCTGACACTTTGTAGATACTGCCATCAAATCATGCTTCTTGCAAGTGTCAGTTTTTGCCACAGATATCTGAAGAAGGGAGCAAATATTCACTTGAGTTTCTCAGCATCTAGTCAGGACTGAGGGGTACAGCATAACTTGGGGAGGTGAGGCAACAGCACCATCCTCCCATGGTCCCCCTTAGAGACGTAACACATGGGGCTGATGAGAAGGGTGGTGAGTTGAGTCTTTGTATCCCTCATGTAGCATCAGGTCAAGGTCATGGTTTGTGTCTTCATTCTAGCCAATTTTCATGAAAAGGCAAAAGGATCCGAACAAAGCCCAGGCAGAAGACTTTGAATAAAAATTGTGACTCTATCACAATTCTAGGAAAACAACCAGATCACATAACCTGTGAGGAGGAGGCATAAAAGGTACTTTTATCAACCATAGAGTGTCGGGCTCTCTCCAGATGAAGACGTGCACCACTTCCTCAGGAATAGGTGAGACTTGTTCCTTTGATGCGATTTATTTCCCCTGTAGTTATGGAATAAATGCTTGCACTCCTTCAAAATCCATCTTTGGAAAACCTAACCCCTGTGGGATGGCAGGGGGAGGTGGGGCCTGACCTGAGGAAGTCACTGGGTCATGCAGGTATGTAGGATTAGTGTCCCCAAAGAAGACGCGGGGAGCTTCCCTGCTTCCTGTCATGGAGGCCACCTGTGAAGGAGGAAGGAGGCCCTCTGCAGACACCAGGTCTGCTGGCACCTTGATCTCCATCTTCCTGGCCTCCAGAACTATGAGAAACAGATGCCTGTTAAGTCACCTACTTTATGTTATTCTTCGGTAGTAGCCAAAACTAACTCAACAATCAGAATGATCAGATGACTCAACCATTTCCAAATAACACATTCTTGGTCTTGCAAAGAAAAAAATCATTCCCTGTATTATCTAGTTGCACTGTCATTTTTGACCAAAACCTCTCATTTTGAGGTTGTTGAGTAAATTCTAAGGATGATTTGCCAAAGGTAAAGGGTCTAAAGATGAGAGGTCTGGCCCAGACAGCCAACAAACATATACTATCCAGTATTCTTTTCATCCATGTTATCTCACATGAAAATACTTATGGATGAGAGGATATGATATCTGAATGTTCTTCAGAATGATCCAGTGGGGTGGGATGAAGCAGGGAAGATCAGTGAAATGGGCTCAGCCATATGGGGACTGGGTGATGGGACATGGGGTTCTAATAACCGTGGTCCTCAAATGTAGAAAGTTTTGCTAAAACAACAGTCCCAGGATCCTACCTCAAAGACTCTGATTCAGGAGATCCAGGATAAGGTGTGAGGGTCTCATGGCAGCAGGTTCTCAGGGGATGTGAATGCTGCTGGCCCAAGGCCACCATGCTGAGAAACACTGCATTATATTTACCTTCTGCTTTATGGTTAAAAAAAAAATCCAAATCAAGAGAAACTGTAGTCAGCTGGCACAACGAAGCAAGACGCAAGACAATGCACCTCTGCCCCTGCCTGCTGCCAATTCCAGTCAGCTGAAAAAGATGAAGAGACACAATCCCCAGAAAAACACTGCACCATCAACTCAATTCAAATTGGACCTACTGAGGAAAAAATTAATGTTGTTTTTCCTCGTTTACTTTGTGTAGTTAAGTGATATAAATCACTAGGGTTTCTTCTAATATTTTTTTTAACACAGTAGGTAGAGTTAGGTGGTGATTTATACAGATTGATGGCACTACCTCCACATTTGCCTGAGACCCAGGTTGGAGTCAAAATGTACAGTCAGAAATCTTTCTCTCCAGCCCTGCAGATGCAAGTTTTCCAGATCCAGTTGGATCTAAAAGCATCAGATGATGTATGAATACATTTTCAAGCTTGAGACTGGGTGGTCACAGGAGGACACCAGAAGTTTTAGTTAAATCTTATTTCCTTTAATCACCACTTAGGAAACAATTACTATGTGCCAGGCAGAGAGGTCTCTATGCTCGGTGACATGCAAATAAAGAGTTTAAAAAATTGTCTTTGTCCTCGAAGATCTCATATGTAGTTTAGAAGGTAGACAGATAAATAGTTACAATATTAACAGCTCTATCACAAGAGGTTGTAAGAATGCTACAGAAACCTGTTCATTTCTGACTGATGGAGAAAAGTAAAACACACTCTTTATGGATAGCATTAGCTGCGGTTTGGGTAGATGCCTCCAAAGGCCCGTATGTTAAAGGTCACCTGCCTAGGGTGGTGCTGTCGGGAGGTCCAGGGGTCACTGAGGCAAGCCCTCAAAAGGGATGGAGGACTCAAGCCCCTTCATGTCCTTTGCTTCCTGGCACAAAGGGACTACTTTTGTCCTGTCCTGTGCTCCTGCTAGGATGTGCTGCCTCACCATTGGTCAAAACAATGAGGCCAACTGACCAGAGACTACACACTCCAGAACCGTGAACCAAAGTAAACCTTTTCACACCTTAGTTCGATTCTCTCAGACGATTGTTGCAGTAAAGGACAGTGGACTACCATGACTTTCCAAGCAGTTCTGCAACAAGGGGCATCCATTTGTTAGATTAAGAGATGAAGGAAGGAGGAACAGCCTGTGGGAAAGAGGAAATATTATGAGAAAATTTGCAAAGCAAAAGGGACTGCTGCCTCTGATCAATAAAGCAATTTGGTAAGACTAAGTTTTGGGCTAGAAAGGAAGGAGCTGGTAGAGAAGAGAGGCATGTTGCTTTAACCTAATCTATACATTATAATTTAAAAATTATACTTTATGGTGGGAACTGCTATGCACTGAATTGTGTGTCCTCCTAAAATTTATCTGTTAACGCCTTATCCCTCAACATGACTGCATTTGGAAACAGAGCCTTTGAGAAGGAATGGAGGTTTAATTAGGGTTAAGGATTAGGCTCCAGTCCAATAGGATTAGTGGTTTTATAGGAGTGATGCCTTCCACCCAAGGAAAGGCTGAATGGTACGCAGTGAGAAGGTAGCCATCTGAAGTCTAAGAAGAAAGGCTTCACCAGGCCCTGACCATGCTGGACCTTGATCTTGGACTGACAGCCTCCAAAACAGTGAGATAACAACTTTTTGTTGTTTGAGTCATCAATCCATGGTATTTTGTCATGGCAGCCTGATCCGATTAAGATAGGAATCATCTACATTTTTAGTTAGGCATAGGGAAGACACTGAATTCCGGACAGACATAGGTGGTAGATATAGGCTAGAGAGTGGAAGCGGTCTTGTTAATCTGGAGATTACCCAATGAGTTGGAGGTGTATTCACTCAGATAGTCATGTCTGAAACCTGGTCTAGCATGAGGAGTTTGGAGTATCTGAACAGGAAGCGCATTGCCAGAGCTTATTGAAAACTTTTATGTGCATACGTATGTAGTTTTATACATGCATAAACTTATATAAGTTTGTAAGGTATAACTTTTCTATCTATATAAGTGGAAACATAATTTTATTATGTGAGGCTAGAAAGAAAGAACATGATGTGTAACAAACAGAAAAGAGAACATGAACTTTGTCATGGAGGATGAAAGCTTCCAGGGACTTGGAAGGAGATGCAACTGTTCCCTTGGCTGCCATAAAAATTTACTAATTTATGACACAGGGCTGGAGGGTGTGGGGGTTGGAGCAATGGGTGAGGGAGAGATGTGAGAAAGAATAATAGAGAAAAAAATAAATGCAGTATAATTTCTCTTACTTTGAGTATCACGAATGAGTCATATAAATGGTATCTCACTGTCTTCCAATATTTTCCACATAATTAGCCTATTCATGCACATAAAAAGAGCATAACGTACTCTGAAATGATACTAGACCTGTTCCAAGCCCTGAAGGAGAATGCTGGATCTTGCCTTCGGTGCCATCCTCAGAGCTTGGATGCAGGTCCTGGCCCAAGCTCTCAGCCAGTGATGAGCAAGGCACTGGGGCCCTGCCACCTCCTTTCTTTCGTAACATTTCTCCTACCTTTTCTTCCCTGCGAAGTGTACACTCTTCAGGCCTTTGCTGAGAGAGATAATACCGCTCCCATGTGAACTGAATCCTCAGTGCCCTGCATGCATGAGCGTGTCAAGGCTAAACAGGTCTGTTGTTCTTAACAGCACTGCCAGAGAGTCGTATTGTGCAGAATGATGCCAAAGAGATAAAAATATCTTTTATTTCTATAGTGCCATGCATCTTAAAGTGTGTTCCACATTTTGCAAACTATATATAGGCTCAATTCATTATCCAGCCCCATAAAATACAGCCAGAGCAATGGCAGGCACATGCCAGATGTTTGACAATGGCTTAATAACAGAGTGAAGAATAAGTTAAATTGGATTCAGAAAACAGGAAATGGAATGTGGGGCACTAGGTAAAGCTTACCTGTTCATTCACTAGTGTGTATTCTGCCTACCAGAGTAGGAACTGGAGACACAGGGGAACTAGAGAAACACTTCCTACCCTCAAGGCACTGCCAAGGTAGAAGGGCAGAAGACGCATGATTAGACACATTCTACATTAAAACGAATTCACATGAAGACGGAGAAAGCACCAAGACCTTCACTGCCTTTATATGAAGTCTTTCCCTCTTAGCCACTCTGGCATCCTCCTCCACTAATAAAAAGTTTGTATACTCTGCAGTGATAGAGTACATGTTGAAAAAAGTTATCCTGGAACCCAGAATCCAGTCTGGCTATGAGCACAGTGCTGGGAAAAATAAAGAATGGAAACAAACAGGTTGCATAAGTAGGAGAAAGACTAAGGGCACCTAGAGTAGAATGCAAATGAAATGGTTTGAGAGAACAGTAAAACTCAAGAGAACAGCGGATTTCAAGGTTAGGTAGGTCTGTTTTCTTTGGAGGTAGGAACTGATCAAAACAGTCTGCCTTAAAAAGAAACTTCCAAATCTCTCCATGCTGAGAGCTGCGGCCTCTGAGAAACAGGCAATACAATTCAGAGGGTGAGAAGACCCTCAAAGACTGGTTCAAACCAGTCACTTTATAAATAAGGAAAGACGTGCCCAGGTTCATTAAATGTCCATAATAGTCAGCGAGAGCCAGGGAAGACTCAAGCCTAAAGGCTCACCCTGACCCCCTGAATTGGGATGAATCTTGGATGAATGTTGCTCTTTGGGGGATGCTTCTCAAATGCTAAACATCTGGTTCTTTCTGCCTTTTCTGCCCTATAGAGAGACCAACCACAGCTAAAAGTGATCTACCTAAGCCAGTGATGGTGACCATGTGGCACACGAGCTGCAGTGGGTTGCTTGTTATTGATGGAAGCTCTAAAATATTCCCCATCACTGAATATAAACAAGAATTCTGGTCCAGAGAAATGAGAAAGAAATGGAAGAGAGAGACTGCCCAGGTCAGACGACTGCCACCCAGATAAGCCCTCTAAAGACCACTTGGTCTCTGGAAGTGTAAGTAGGTTAGTTAGTGTCCTTATTAACTTACCAGGAGTGAAGAGTCAGGTTACCCTAAACGCCCAGCAGAGACCTCTTCAAAATGTGTTAAATCTCTGGGCAAGGTTCTAACCAATACCGGAGGATGTATGAAAACAGAATGTGCATTATGATGTGTCTGTGCAACAAATACTACCAAGAGCCATAAAGTAGGAGATTCTCTGCTGGTGCTGACGGCCTGCTTCCCAGAAGAGGCACTCCTTGCCTTACCTTGGTAATGGCACACACAGACACAGGGACAGTGGGAGGAAGCCAGGCCCAGCACCCCCAAAGGCAGAGGGCGGGTGACAGACCAGACGTGGGGCTCAAAGACAGGGCCCTGTAAGACATCTCAGCCCTGCAGCCTACTGCAAGCCTCAGGCAAGCCCACCTAGAAAGGCCCATCTAGAAAGGAAGGCGGGCACAGACCACCTCCAGGGCAATTCTGTCTTATTAAAATGCCAGTGAGCCATTTTATATTTTTTCCACTCGTGTATATTTATATACCTCTCCCCAAGTAGGAGACCCACTTTCCAACCACGCGAATTCATGTGTTCATTCCACATGTTTTTAAGCACTCAAAGGGACCTTTGCAAACTAACAGAATAATAAATGCTGTTGACTCTGGACTGCCGGCCAAGAAGGCGGCTGAAAAGTGGGGATAGGACAAGGTCTTGAGGTCTGTCTGACCACCAGCCTGCTCTGGGCACTGAACAGTGCTCCTAAGTGCCACACGGCACTCACAACTTCCAGTGTCCTCCTTTGTGTCAGATTTTGGAAACTCGCGAGGGCCACGCTTGCCGCCCAGAGAACAGGGCTTGGACGCAGTCCCCAGGAGCCTTGCCTTTCTGTAAGTTCCTGGCCAGCAAGGCACAATGTCTGGAACAAGCTCTCATTCTCTGTGGGCTCCGACTTCCAAGGTGCTCTTCCGAATACCACCCCTGCTGGCCAAGCTGGGGGTGAGGTTGGGGGGGAGAGGGGTACAGAGGACGCAGAGTTGGGCACTGAGAGCGTGGGCAGGGGCAAGCGGGCTGAGCAAGCCGACCTTCCGGGCTACAGGCCTGGAGAAGAAACGCTGGAGAGGATGCCACCTGCTGGCGAGGGACCCTGGCTTGCACGGCGGGCGCTACAGAGACCTGCAGCTTGCATGTGCAGAAAACCTGAATTTGGGCGGCTTTCCGAGTTGCTGGTCTTCCGCCGTCTCCTCGGGGTCGCCAGCTCGGTCGGCGGCGCAGGGAGCCCCCGGGCTGCGCGCGCCCCCCGCCCGAGCGGAAGTTTCCCGCGGGTCGCCCTGCCCGGCCGCGCGCGCCGGGGGCCGAGGAGCCTCCGAGCGTCTCCATCAGGTGGAGCCGCGCGCTCCGCGCCGCCGCCGCCTCCCTCCCCGCGAGCGCACCGCGCAGGCCGCCGCCTCGCAGCGCCAGGACGTTCGCCGAGCCCCGGAGGAGGTGAGGCCACCGGCGGCCCGGGCGGAGGCGGTGGCTGGGCCGCCGTCGGGGCTGGCGCCAGAGCGCGGCCGGCTGCGGGTCCCGCAGGTACCGCCCGCGTTCTCCGCCCCACGTGGTGGCCGCCGAAGCTCGCCGCGGGTTTCCGGCTCTCAGGGTTGGAACGCCTCCCGCCAGGTCCTTTTAGAGGCGGGCAGCTCTGCACTTAATCCAAGCTTTTCCCTTCCTGCCGGAGGCCGGAGGCGGCGGAGAGGGAGCGGGTGGGGGGCGGGGGGTGGAGGGCAACAGGCCCAGCTGGAAGCGTTCCGGGGCCCTGAGGAGATCGGCGGGAGGGGGATAAGGTTCTTTCCGCCTGAGACTCCTACCCACCGCCCTCCGGCCTGCTCTCCTTCCTAGGAGTGTGTGTGTGAGCCCGTGCGCGCACAGGCTGCACGCGCGACCCCTTGCCCTGTGGTGCCCAGCCGTCCAGCCCTGTGACCCTGGTTCTGCAATCCTGCACTTACCTTGGGCTGAGTTAAACAAACCTGGGCCCTGGCCATCTAGGAAATAACAGTCAAACTTAAATAGCAGCTTAAAGGATAAATCTTTAGTTAAAGCATCAAGTGTTGCTCGTCCCATCTATAGTCTACTATTAGTGTTAGTCACTGCAAGACTTGACCTTATAAGGGTGACACCCAGACCCTTCATTTCCCCCTTTCTCTGTCGATGTAGTGCAAAGTGATGCCTCATGCTTCGAGTACTGTACATACAGTATTTTCAGCCTTAATGTTATTCGGCATATATTGTTTGAGATTCTTCTACATTTGCGTGTGGTACAGATGGGCCTCTCCGGTCTCCTTGTGTAATGGACTGAGCCTATGCTGACACGTTGCTTCTGTACCTGGTTTGTTCATTTAGCTGATGGGTTGCCTCTTTTGTGTTTCCTTACTTCCTCTGGCTCGGCAGCTCCCCCCCCCCGCCCCCACCACCAAGCTTGCTTACAAATTTCCCTTTGATATGTTTAACAGCCTCTAAGGGATGCAGTTAAATAAACTATTAAGTTAAGAATAGGAGAGGCAACAAAGCAGACGCCTCCTAATTTGCAGATCTTTGATGTCAGCTAGCAGGTGTCTCCTCCTGCCAGTGCATCCTTCAACACTGTGCCCCTTCTTACCTTCTTACCGGTTCATAAATACCCAGGGGCGACTTTTAAAAGTTAACATCCACTTTGAAAGTCGGAGCTGGAATGAGCTGCGCACTCAGGAAGGTCCCCCATCTGTGACAGCGAGGGAGAAAAGGCTAAGAGTTTCCCATAAGAGCTCCAGAAGGCCCAGGGGCTGCAAAAGCAGTGATTGATTTTATAATTGGACGTTGAGTGGTCTGCAGGAGAGCATCTTCCCTGATCACCCCACCCCTTTGCCCGCTCGGCATAAATGGTGCATATTTTTATATGCTGCTTTGCAATAGCTGTAGAGTTTGTCTTGTGTGCACACCCTGCTTCCCCTCTAGCTTGTGAGCTTCCGAAGGCATGCTCTGTGCTCACGAGTTTATTTCTCCCCAGTGGCCTGCTAATTCCAGGCGTGCCTAAATGTCTATCAGGTAAATAGACCTGGATAAATTCATGTTGATATCCTGGAGGAAATAGAGTTTGATTCGAGTGTGGGTTGCATGACAGGTAAAAGACCTGAAGGTTCTGGAGAGGATGTTGCCTGTGACCTTGGCCTCTCCTTCGCAATCAGAGTCACAGCACCTTATGGAGAAAAGACACAGAGTGATGAAGGGCCTGCTCCGTAGGGAAGAGGCTCCAAACGCAGGCAGGCTGCTCCCCGTGCTTGTTAGGAAATGCACAGACCAGGATAATAATAATAAATGGGTATGTGTCACAAACCTTCTTGTTTTCCCTCTCGCTCCTGCATTTTGTTCTCCAGGAGCAGTGCCAAGCAAACTAATATCCAGACATTCAGGTTATATTACCTAGCCCCCTAGGAAAGTCTCAGAAATGCAAGGCATGCGTCTCTCTCCAACTCCCGAGCCCCGCTGCACACATTGGCCAAGTCCTTGCCGGGGAGCCGTGCACCCTCCCTCCCCACCCCTCCCTGTAGGGCTCTTCAGCCCAGCTTCCAGTCCCCTGTGTACAAGCAAGGCGTGCACGGTCTAATGCATATGCACGCATATAGTCCCCCGTAACTTCTCTCCCTTAGACAACATTACATCTTGTGGACAAAAGTCACAGCTCTGCGCCGTGCTCACGATGCTTTTTGGCCAATAATGGTGACAGAAGCTGAATATCCTGGTTTAGGGACAAGAAGGCGCGAAGGCAGCCTTTCCCCCACCCTCCGCGGTGCAAAGATCCCCTCTCTCCAAGTGTTTCCTCTGTGATTATGACCTCTTTCCCCTCCCCCCCCACCTCCCCCGCCCCAGCTTCTGTGAAAGGAGCCGTTCTGTCCCTCGTCACTCGCCAGCTCGCGCGCTGTGGGAGGAGCCCGCCGGAGGGAGCCGTGCGCCCGGGCTGCTGAGAGCCAGAGAATGGATCCGCTCCGAGTGGGGACATTGCTGAGGATCCCGGCTTCCCGCGGTGGCTAAAAACGGACGATTTGTCTCGGCTGGCTGCAGAAACCCGGAGGCACAAAGAGCCCTAAGCCACTCGCAGGGACGGAGGAACAGACGGGCAGATAGATGGTCGGCGCTAACCGGAGAGGACCAGCGGCGGAGGCTGAGCACCCGGAGCCGCCGAGGCAGAGAAACTAACTGCACACCAAGTTGCCCCGCCGGCTTCCCCTCGCCGCGCTGAGGCATGAAACCTTTGCAGCTCGGCCTGCTCTTCCTCGGCTTCTTCCTTTTCAGTCAAGGTAGGACCCGTGCGCCGCCGCCGGAGTTGGAGCGGAGTGGGCCGGGTGGTCAGGGCGCGGGAGGCAGCGGGCAGGAAGGTGGGCAGGCTTGGAAACTCGGGCTGATGGATGCGTCTCTCGGTGCCCGCGGAGAGCCTCTG
The DNA here is from genome assembly GCA_004027455.1 of Hydrochoerus hydrochaeris. Classification (NCBI taxonomy): domain Eukaryota; kingdom Metazoa; phylum Chordata; class Mammalia; order Rodentia; family Hydrochaeridae; genus Hydrochoerus; species Hydrochoerus hydrochaeris. The sequence continues at coordinate 140,418 of PVLA01001734.1, read as the reverse complement.
CCCTTTGCTGCTTTCCCCTCTGCAAACGCAACAGCATGGCACTGTTTCTTTTCCTTCCGAAGAAAGGGGCCGGTTGGGCAGGGGAGGGAGGCGACCTTCTGCTCTCACTTGTCAACATCCAACTCCAACTCTCCAATGCAAATGAGGTCTTTCAGCTCCCGGTATGTTAATTAGGCTGAGTGTCTGCGGCCAGGGCGTTCTGAACTTCTGGGCACCTCCTGTCTGTCACTCCCAGGTTGGAAGAGACAAGGCAGAGAAAGGAAAGCTTGCTTGGGTGGCTGTTTCGACTCTAATAAGGTCTAACTTGCCTGAGTGTTCAACAGGAAACAGGTCCCTTTGCACAGCTGCAGAGGAGCTTGTGGTGACGACTGTTGGTGGGAGCAATTTGCAGTGGTGAGGGGAAGCTTGGAAAGTTTCATGCAATGTTACGGAGCTCTTCGAATGAGGTTGAGTACTGAGACCTACACAGCCCTGGGTTCACCCCTAGCGCCTATTGTTTTCTTTCTGCAGCCTGGCAGGGATGGAAAGGGGGTGGCCTTTCTCAGAAAGAACTTTACCACCACCTCTGGTCTTCTTGCTGTCGAGAGCCATGGGCTGGCCATGGTGGAAGGAAGGGAGGGAAATGCTGGAGAGGGCTTTGGAGTATCTGCTCAGCTCAAAGCCATGAAAGTTACCTGTGGAATTGAGTTTGAAGGGGAAAGAGAATTGGTTGCATCCCGCTCTTTGGAACGCCAGTGCTGTCTGTGCCATCTGGCATTTGCGCCAGCCAGCACAGCTCTCAGAGCGACAGGACTCTCTCAGAAAAATCCACAACAGAACACATCCATCTGTTGATTAAATGAAGGGTAAAAGTTTTCAAGAAAGCTGAGCATCGCCACGGGTGGCTGCCTCGGCAAGCAAACAGCGTGTATTCCTTGCTTCCCCACTCAAGAAAAAGCCACATGTAAGCAAAACCCAGCCAAACACTTCCACAGATCCTTGTGGTCCCCGCAGATTTTCTCCTCCTTCTTGCAGATCAAACTTTGCTATTGACCCTCCTGATTAAACTTGAGGGGCCCCTCCCCTGTGTGACTGTGTCCACCCATGTCTGTGCATGATGATTAGTGTGTATACACACCCGCACACTTGTGTATTCATATGGCTGTGTGTGTCTCACCAGGCTCCCTACAGCAGCAGGAAGATAAATTACCTTCCCCAGAGTTTTCAGGCTGAATGAATAAGAGCTATCCCAGAACACTAGTATGGAGACAGGTTCCATTATATCACTGTTTCGTGAGATTACCCTTTCTTGGATGCATGTGTGCTTGCTCACAGGCACACACACACACACACACACACACATGCACATATGTGTACTGACTCCCATTCTTCTTTGCCTGCTATCAATTCCCTCAGAAAGTTGCATGTAGAATGCCTGAGAGGAGAAAATCCTCCAACCATTCTCTCCACCCCGGCCTCACACACATACATTTGCATGAGACGAGAGTAAGTTTTAATCAGCTCTTTGTGTGTTAAGAAGCTTTATATGGAAACCTTTTCTAGATGGGCATAAGAAGCCCATGGGCATCTAAGCAGCACTCTGCCTCTTGGACTCATTACTGTGTCCATCTTTCCCTTTGTTCTGCCTTCCCTGAGTACCAAACTATTTCCTGACTGCCTCATATGGTTCTTTAAATATTTATCTCCAGAGAGTCAAGGCTGTGTTCATAGGACACTGGCAAGAAATCACAACAGCATACTGTTCCTAGTGCTTTGTTACTCCTGAGTGTTCCGAGCTACCGTCATACCAGGCAGTGACAGGTAGTTTATTGGACTCCAAAACAAAGCCCCAAACTCTGTGCCCAAAATGGACATTTCTTGTCAGAGAGCCTTTCCCTGCCTATCTTGGGTCCCTTGGATAGATGGCCCCTAACTGGAGCAAATGAGGCTCGAGACGAAAGACGTTTGTTGGCTCGTTGCAATGTGGTATGTGTGTCTTTTGACTTGATCTCTGGACTTTTTTAAAAATGCGGTTGTTGTCTGGAGTACTGTGGATTCCCCGAGATACTATGTGATGTTCTTTGTGTATCTGCTTAGCTCATTTAGTACGGCCCATTCCGCCAGCGCCGTGCATTCCTCAAGTTATTGGATACAGTGTATTCACTTTGAAGAGGTCGCTAGATGACTAGTGTGTGTGACTCTAGATGGTCTCCACCGCTGAGAACTAGAGGTGCAGCCCCACCTGTCACCCCCCACAGAGCCACCTGCCTGAACCTACCCCCCAACATGCTGCTCCGCTCCAAGGAAATGTGCAAGGCTCAGGTGCACCCTTCCTACAGAGAGAACAAGTGGCCACTGTGTCTCTAGGGTCCTATCCAGCCCTCCTGTGGCATGGCCATCTGCTGTCAACCACTTCTTCCAGTGGGAGGCTACATGTCATTTTGGGTTCTGGGAACATAGTTCTCAGGCTCCCTGCTCCAGGTATCTGCTTCCTGTGAGAATGGGGTGAGAGCCGTAGTGTTCTGAAGACTTTACCAGAAAACCTGCAGGTAAACACTAAAGTCCATTTCCATCAGGCTTCCTCTCTTGATTGTTTGACTATTTGCTGATTTTTACTTTTTCCTATAACCAACATATAATTAAAGTCAGTGTCTTTACTCTTTAAAGTTTGGGCTTTCCATGCTGCTTAAAATCAGATATTTCTTTATGGTTCTTAAGGTGGTAATAGAAAGGCTAAGTGACATTCTTCTGTTCCTGCTCCTGCCAACAATGACCCTGTGCTTGGCTGGCAGTGGGGGAGTGGAGAACTGCCAATGTGTGCTGCTTGTGGGTCTGTCCCACTGGGGAGGCCTCTTCCCTCAGCTGTCAGGATGGCCCTGCTTTGTGCAGAGAGGGGTGATGGCACAGCACAATTTGCCTCCTGCAGAGAAAAGGCATGTCCTGCCCCTGGGTGAAGAAGAGTCTATTCTCTTGTCATCCATAAACTTAGAACTTGCTGTATTTTACCCTGTGTCATTTTAGTTCACCCAAAACTATTTCCTCCCATACCCTCCTTAATCTTTAAGCCCCATCCTGATATAGGACTTGAGTTCATATAGAGGAATTATTGTAACTCTCAACCTGTTAGATGTCAGATATGTTGAGTTCGTGTTCCCCAAAATCAAAACAGTAGAGGTTAAGAGTGGGAAATATTTCTTGAGAGAGATAGATCCTGAGAGATAGGAGGGGACCCAAAAGTGGGTTGCCAATGAGCCCACTTCTCAAAGGAAGTTAGAGTGAAATCATGAGGTGGGTACAAAATCACAAAGTAGGTACAATGTGGGACAAAACTATGAACAACCAATAAGATTACAAGCATAAACACTTAGATAATATTGATCCAATGGGAAAACAGGTCATGTAGCAAGTGTACATGGAAAGAACAAGAACCTTTTTTTGGAAGAAATGGGTCAAGAAATCCTTCCTGATCACTCATGTGGGTGACTGATGTCTACTTAGACTTTATCAGAGCAGGTGATGCTAATTAGACTGTGTTCCCTGTCCCTTGGGGAGACATGCAAGCTTGATCATTCCATCTTTACCTTGAGGCCTGGCTTTCAATGGATGCACGTCCAGTCACAGTTGTAATGTATTCTTATCTTATGCACTGATTCCCTCAAGGGCCCAGTCTTGTCTGACTACTTAGAATATTGCTCCCTAGCTTAGCTGTCTGTAATTATCCCATGAGCCAGCCCATGCGCATCTTAGGTAGCTTTGGAGGAATAATGGCTCCGCAGAACTGACGACTCCCTGTCACCCAGTGCCTCAAGTCCTGAGACATTTTGGTATGTGCAATGGTACAGACTTGATGGCTTCTACTTCATACTCTAAGAAAGGTGTTTTTCTTGCTATCTGACACTATCCTGGTGTTCCCAGAGCATCCTGCCTCATGGCTTTGAGATCTAGAAGGCTTTAGTTCTGCTGAAACCAGATGTCTCATTGGCTTTGTACCTGTGCCATACTGCTCCAAACGTGGGGGAATGAAAGTGAAAACTTACATTTACCTGTGAATGACTTGGCTGAGTGAAGGATTAATCTGGGAACCATCTCCCTATTGGGAAGAATCTAGGCAACCCATTTGTGCTCCTGGTTGGCAGGACACATCAGAGAGGGTGTCAGATGGCAGGGCTCATGGCAACCTAAATCTCCAAGGGAATCAAAGCATCCAACAACCAGGAGGGTGAGCAGTGGAGGTGGAAAGAGCGGACCAAGGTGCAGAGAGTCACAGGGAGGACAGGAAGCGTGGGAAGAATAGCCATTGGGAAAAACATGAACTTGCCAGGATCCTCTCGGAGAGGAGAGGGAAAGAGGGTGCCTCAGAAGACAGCATGAATACATTAGAGGAGTCCAAGAATGAAGGAGGTGAAGGGGGTTCAGGCCGAAAAGGAAATTGGGAGTGAACAGCAACTTCCTAGTAACATTTACCCTTACCCAGAAATGTCATCCCACAAACCATGAGGCAAGTAGTGGGTTTCTCCCAGCCACCAGCAACCCTAGCAGTGTGACATCTCATCTAGGGGAGGAAGAATCACTTCTTTTGTCCCTGAAGGTCACTGCCCAGCTGCCAAGGGTGTGGGACCACTTCCTTCACAAAGCTTATGGGTGGTGAACCAGGATGTGCCTCTGGGTTACGGGGGAGTGGCAGAGTCTGACGCCCCACAGGGAGCCCTCCTTTGCCAGCCAGACCTATTGAGAATGCAAAAGAGAAGCCCCAGGAGATGGGGGTGTGGGTGTGGTCGGTGCCTTCACCCCACACTGAGAGGCTCCCATGGACCCCCCCGCCTTGGGTGTAAGAAGGAGGATCTGGCTTGGAGCATGGCAGTAGCAAGCTAGGCACCGTACCAAGGGGCAGCCCTGCCTGGAGCACGCCTGTGCTGGTGGAGCCAGGGCCAGCAGGAGACCGGGTGGAGCAGGGGATTAGGCCTGAAGATGCAATTTTTCTTTTTTGTTAAGCCCAGTGGGGGTGACTTAGGCAGTATTATATTGCAGGCCCCAAAAAAGCACATGAATAATCCAGAGTGAATTCAAGAGATTTCAATAGCAAAATAATAACAATACTAATGATACCTTTGATTTGCGGAGCACTTTTCTTCCAAGGAGATAAAAAGATAAACTGTTTTGGAAACATAAACGAAGAAAAGAAAATTGCTTGTGATGGAGGACTGGGAAGCTGGGCCAGCGCACTCTGAAGGTCTTGCTGCAGATGGGGGAGAGTGGGAGGGCTGAGCCAGGCACAGACATCATTTTCCCAGCCATAGAAATTCCTTGTCCTGGTGAGAGAGTGAGATGACGTTCAGGTGAAACATCAGTGCAGATGTTTTTCTGTCCAAGGCAGTTCAGAGACCCAGGAGCCCAGCGATATTCCAACCCAACAGCAGAGATGGTCAGGGAGATGATGAATGGACTGGATTCCACACTTGACTGGCACCACTGAGGTAGCCTCGCACCAGTAGTTAGTAAGCCTAACTCCTGAGCTGCTAGAGATGGGAACCCCAATTTCCCCTCAAGCCATGGGACACCCCAGAATTCACAAAGCAGGGTTCAGCCACAACTGCTGCTCTGGGGCTCTGTTCCCTGGGGGTTTATAGCCCTTCTCTGCTATCTACAAAGGAGGGGACAGCAAAACCAGCCAGTACCCTGCGCCCGCGTTGGCAGAGCTTACCCCCATGTGCCAGATAGTGAGGGGTTTTATTTCTAGGTAGGGGGGTGAGGTGAGAATCCTCTGCACTGAGACACAGGGCTGTTCCCCATGTCATCACATATCATTCCTTTCTTCCCAAGGGGAAAGCCAGCATTTACCCAGTTAGGTGTGCACGTCAAGTGAGAATCTAGATGCCTGTACATGGGTGAAATATTTCTCTGCCAGCCAGGCAAGGGATACGGCGCCCGCCCTGCTTTCTGCCAGAGCTTTGTTATTAAGCTCGGGAGGGCTTCAGCTTGAACCTTTTCTCAGAACCCACTCTGTGCCACAGAGCTAAGCGTCATAGGAAGGCTGTGGACTCCCCCATGTGACAGGCTCTTTCATTCACTTTCTGGGTTCGTGGAAGGAGCTAGGGATGGAGCACTGCATGCGCCCCCACTTTCCTCCTTCCTCACTGGTGAGAGTGAGTATTCTGGCTGGTATACTTCTAGAAGTCAGTAAATGTCAATATTAGATAAGTGTTTCCTTTATATCACTGCAATTTAGCATAAGCTGCTTGGAAACAAATGTCTTCCGTAAGCACATAGTGTTTCCGTGAGTACACAGTCAACACCACGATGAGGATTACATAAATGTCAGCTTTCCCTGGGTACGCGCGGTAACAAGCTGGAGCCTGGGAAATGGTGGCCAGCGTGGGCGAATCCTGCTCCTTGCTGGGTTCTTCCGTTGCAGCCCCTGTTGGACTGTGCAGAGTGGGCAGTGGACACTCATCCATCTCCTCCCTGGGAATAACTGCCAAGGAAGCAGCTAAACCCAGGTGCTGCCAGCGTTCCCTGGGAGCCCAGAAACCTGCTTTTGCCCTTCTGACCTACTCTGCACGCACGTACGCTCGCGCGCACGCACACAGGCACGCACACGCATGCACACGCACGCATGCGTGGATATGCTGCCCACTGCCGAGGCAGGGGATGTCTTCAGTCACTTTCCTCAAAGCACCTGCTCCCGCCAGGGGCTCCTGTCCTCAAAGGCAGTGCCACAGAGATTTACCTGAGACAGTTTTAGTTTAAAACTGCTGGGACCTAAGTGTGTCCGTCTTGGAGATGCGCATCAGGCAGAATTAGCCAAGTGGTCCACTCCGTTGACCCTCACGTCCCACTGAATGGTGGTTGTGAGGCAGATTCTTACCAGCTTGTGTCTACAGGACAAGGATTTGAAGTCTGATACCTGAGTTGTGGTGATGACGAGCACACGGTGCAGTTTTTCCCCAGGGCCTCTACATGGACCTCGTTTGGTTACGCCTCCTTTTATCTTCAGTGGCATTTTGTGAACCTGAGGCTCAGCTGTTGCCACTCAGCCAGAAATCACTGTGGACCTACTGTGTGGTAGAGACACTTGCCAGGGGCTTTTGATGTTGATGTGAACAGAATCATATGTCTCTACTAGAGCTCACTGGTTGGCAAGCAGACACTGAAATGTTACAATCCAGTGGCCTCAGAGCTGTCAGTGTTCTCTGCTGCTGGCACAGCCCAGGACATCACAGAGGAGGTGACATTTGTGCTTGACTGTGAGGGATGCTTAGGGGTTCTTCAGATGAAACATGAACCAGAGGTTTGAAGTTGTACCTTACAAGTGCTTGCAAAGGCAGGAAGGCAGAGCAGAATTTGGTACGTTTAGAAGTGCTGGGCAGTGCGGGTGGACTAGAGAAGCAGGCAAAGAAAGTCAGGAAGGGATGGAAGGGTCTGGCTGCAAATGGTCATGAATAGCATGATGCATCATTTGAGAATGGACTGAAAAAATTAAGTCCATGTTTTTAAAACACTTTTGGTAGCTTGTGGGTCTGGAGTCCTCTGAATGTCTTTGGTCTGGAAAGCAACATGTCCTTAGTTCTTCTTGGTATTCCATGTGTTTCATGCTGGACAGAAAAAAGTGGAAAATTGAGTGGAAGCAGACTGACTCTTCCTGGCTTATGGTCCTTCATAGCTGGTATAGGAACGGACAGAAAAGTGAGCAGAGGAAATCATATGGGGGAGATGACCCTCATTGTTGATCTGCATTCCAGAGAGGAGACAGGAAAAGGTGTAGATGCTTCAAGAGGCGTGTGGATAAAGAATGGGTGAGGACACACTGTGTGCAACCAGGGCTTGCTGTGTACACTCTGTCACATAAGTGAGGGGTGTACATCAAGGATTGGCATTGGCATGTTCAGGGGCCCCTTGCTGGCTACAGAGATGGTGGCAGCCTAACACTGAGGACTAGTAGTTAATCAGAAAACACGTAAGGAAGAAAGCAAGAGATACCTGGGATGTTTTGATGATGAGATCTTTCTTGTTCTCAAGAGGAAACTAAGCCATACTAGTTTTGAGATAAACAAGGTAACTAGTTAAATGATTCTGCTCACAACATATTAGAAATGCTTTAGAAGTTGCCTGTGCCAAGTAACATTTCATGCAGTAGGAGAAAACATCATCAGATCTACCCATGGGTTCCGACCTTTGGTTTCTTCTCTCCATGAATTGGTGGGAGCTGAGAGGACAAATTCAGGGGGAAAGCAAAACTCCCAATTCTTCTGCAGGAAATAGACAGTAACTATTGTTCTGCAAGACTGTGGATATCAAAGTCTGGTATCTAAGGCTGTTCCATTGAGCAGTTTCTTAGAGCTGAAAGTTCTGAGGAAGAACAGAATCAGGTCACCAGGAATGCAAGAGTCAAGTCCTAAGAAATGGATCAAGAGTCCAAATGGGTTGATATACAAAGTATCTCTCAAATCTACAGTTCCTTGCACATTGTCAGCAACAAGGCATCGGATGATCCTAAACTGGAGCATAAAACAAGGTATGTTCTTAGAGTGTGTGGGTATTCTCAGTGACCAGATGTAGAGAGGGATTTCAGGGGTTCCCTGTGCAAATCAAGGAGGGAAGTCTCAGAGCTGATCTTTGAACAGTTACCTGGATTTATAGCTCTTTCTTTTTCGAGTCCAGATTCTGAGTTGAGTCCTTCATCTTTCTGGTAACCAGCTTTATCTTGAGGGCTCAAGGTGTCCTGGCCACTCTAGCCTGGGGAAGTGACAGACCAGCCCTTTGTGTTGAGCAATCAAGGAGATATTGCTTAGGTAGTTCGTTTTGTGGCTGTCCTCCTCCCCTCAGTCATGCACGCACGCGCGTGCGCGCGCGCGCACACACACACACACACATACACACAGTAAGAAATGAAGGAATATTCTTTTCTTAATTAGTTGATTAAAATATCCAAGTCTTTGATGGCCACTGATGTCTGGTACACTGTTGGGCACACAGGAGGCTGTGAATAAATGTTAAAGTGTTGGGCTGAAATGTGTGGGATAATGAAAGGAGGAGAAGAAAGTACAACCTGGGCTAATCAGCACATGCAGAATTGCTGGGAGCTCCAGGCCAGAGGCAGAGGAAAGAGCCTGGCTATTTAAAGTTGGGTCTTTCCCAGTAGGAAGTTGTTCCTCTCTGAGGATGGCCTCCAATACCCATCGAGTCGCCAGGGATGCTGCGAAGAGAAACTTCCTCTGGCAAAGCCACTCACTCCTGGGCTTCAGCGAGAAGCCACCATGCCCTTCTGTCCTTTAGTGTGTGTCAGTGCCCATTTCTGTCAGTCACCTGCAGATGTCACAGGTGACTCCACTCTGTGCAGTGTGACAGTCCACCTGTCACCCTTGGCAATGCTGGGGGCTGTGACAGCTTCAGAGTCACGAGGGGACCTGGCTGGTTCCTTTTGTAGCCATTAGGGGGACAGAAACTTACAGCGTGCATCTGGGTACTGCACAGGAAGAGGTCCCCATCTTTCCCTGCCTTGTCTGGCCTGGCGGCTGAGAAAGAGAATCTTCCAGATAGCTCCCCAGTGGCTTTGTAACCACATTCTGGGACCTGCACTTCCCTGTGTCTCAGTCGTGGGTGCTGGGGTCCACCCCCCCACCCAGGAGTATAGCTTCTGAAGCCTTTATCTTGATAGGATGCTGTGCCGGTACAAGGGGCAGCTGTGGGGAGAGGACCAACTCTGTCCTGGTCACTGCAGCAGGAGCAGGCGGAGCGGGGGATGCGATGCCTGGTGTAGGCTGCAGTTCTCAAATCAGCCTGCTGGTGGCAGCAGTAGCACTTGCAAAACCCTCTGAGCTCAGAGCTGGCTGATGCCAGAGCCCACAGTATCAGCTAGAGGTGGCTACCAGGAACTGAGGCCACAGAGACCTGGTTGGGAGTGGGACATGGAGTGTGGGGTGCAGGAGGCATAGGTGGGGTGTCCTCATCCCAGCCCCCAGGTGTGGGTCCCTTTCACCTTGCAGGAGCCAATATACTTTTGCTACCACTGTTGCCCCCACCCCCGTTGTCTCTGTGCTAAAAAACCAAACTGACAGATGCTGAGATGAAGCTCTGATATTCCTGATCTCCCAAGCAGGCTTTTGTGGCATTTACTACTCTGTTTTCACCTTTGAACAGAGTTAGTTACTCGTTTCTAATGACACCATCAGGAAAATAGTGGCATGAGCCGGGGCTTGTCTGATAGTGTTTTCCTCTAGGCCAGGTCAACAGATCTCAGTGGCCGGAGCTGGAAACTGGTGCCCTGTGCTCCACCGGGGGGACAGCTGGAGAATTGGCCCTGTTTTGTTTTCCTTAATAGCCGAAGCTACAACAGCTAGTCCTTTTGTTCTTGAGAGTTGTGAGTGAGATGCACCCAAGACCCCAGAGTCAGCCCATATGCAGCATTAAATCAGGTAGCGGAGGCTGGCTGCTGGACAGATGAGGCCACCACGGAGCAGTCCTCTCCTTTGCCTGTGTGGTCGGTACGGCCTGAGTGGCTCGCAGCACTGGCCACTTATGTGGCCCGGAATCGACAGATGTTATCTGACCTTTCTGCGCGTTTGGGCTGCCAGTGGGATTTTCTTGGATCTTTGCCCAGACCCAAGCGGCTTCCCTCAGCTGACTCACATCAGAGTCCCTTGCTGCTGTCTCTAGAGTGAGGTGGACCGCCACCTGCTCCGTGTGGCTTCAACTCGCCGTGTCCTCGGGAGGGGGCAGTGTGGCTGGGGAGAAGGCAGGGTTGCTCTCCTTGTTGCGTGGATAGTTCTCCTGGCAAAGGGCAGGTGGCCTCTGAGCATCTCATGTCAGAGAGAAAAGCATTTGCGTGACTCTTGCCACGCCTCACTGCAGACTGCAGACCTGATGGGCTGCAGGTCAGAAAGGACCTGGAGAGCTCCATAGTCGGAGAGCTTGCTGAGACTGGACTAGTGCATGAGCTCCCCAAATTAAATGATGTTACACCAGTGGACCATGTGAACTTTGCTTTGCTTCCTTCATGGCCTCTTGATCTGGCCACTTGTGCGTGCCCACTCCTCACGCAAGCCTTAATTCCACAAGTACTTTGGGATCCCTTCATGGAAGACTGCACAGGGGAGAGAGCACAAAAACCAAGGTCTGTAGTGGCCTCAGTAGTCTGGCTTCCTGATGCTTCTCTGCCCCAGCCCTGTGCAGTGGCCAAAGCTGGACTGGCCGCAGGAAGGTGCTCTCCTTTGCTGAGCTTGCGTGTTCTCTTAGTCAGTCCTCCCAGAAACCCATTTGTCGATGAAAACCACTGAGGCTTAGGCAGATTCTGTCCTTGCCCGAAGGTTACACTGGTGGTAAGTGACAGAATGGCCAGAAAAGTACCTGAATTCTAGTCACAGTGGTGCTTTGGCATTTTGGTGGCTGTCAGGAAACCAGAAAGCCCTGGTCAGCTGTGGTTCTCCGCTTCATAACTTACAAGGCATGGGAAGAAGACCTGGTAAAACTCTCCCCAACATAAAAAAGCTGAGTAAGAATTTGAGAAGTTTCCCCGTGCAGCCAGCAGTTCCTGTTTACCACCACTACCCAGCTGTAGTTTAGCTTAAGGTTTTGAAAGCCAAATGCTGATTTGTTAACAAGAATCCATCACCTCACTTCCCTTCAGTGGGGTTTTTAATGCAACCCCATTCTGCTGAGGGAGAGGTTAGCCTTGTGTTGGATGTGTGCTATAAGGATGGAGCTATTCTACACTAAAAAAGGCATTCCAGGACATCAAAACCCTCCTTTTTTGTCAAGTCTAGAATAGTAAAAATGTCAGGAGACTACATGGTTCTGAAATGATTAATAATGGTCATTAAGAAGAAATTTTATAAAAGCCTCTTGGAACGCAGGAGAGCCTGAATGTCACTCAGCCTGCGATTCTCCACACTCTGGCTGCAGCAGGTGTGAGTTACCTCATGTCAGAAACCTTTTTGGAAGACGGCACGTATCTACCACAGCCATGCTTAAAATCATAACATCGGCTTAAGATAGACACTTATGATAAACTAGCAAGACATGAAAGTTCTTTGAAATTTTAAAAGCCCCCTTCGATGGAATCAGAGGAATACAGAGGGAGAACACAAGGCAGATACATCTCAGCCTCACATTCCTCCTTTATATTCCACAGCCTGTATCCTCAGCAGGTCACACTGGTCATGTCTGTGACTTGCTGTCAATTGTTATGGGCTCCAGATCCTCGTGGGCATCCCTTCCTGTGGGCGGGAGCTTGGCTTTGGGTTTTCTCTTCATCAGACTAAGGCTGGGGTATTCACAGATAGAAATCTAGGTGTCACAGGGGAAAATCACTGAATGCAGGTCAGAAGCAACAGATAACCATCCAGAAAAAAACTTATTACTGTGTCCAGTATTTTTCTGTGAAAATAGTAAGCTTACTTTCTGTGTCACAAATAACAGATATTCCTAGATCCATACCACTGAATACCACCTGATTCTGGTTGTTATTGTTGTTATTGTTGTTGTTGTTGTTTTAAAGCTTGACAGTGTAGACACTGTTGAATTTTTTGGGTTTAATTGTCGTAGATTCGTAATGTTGGCATGAGAAATGATATAAAATCTGCTAGATTTGCTTATTCGCAGTTACAGTGAGAAGAGACTCTTAGTGCCTCAGGATACTCCTCTGCCTGCAGACAACAACTTCACGTGTGTGCTCCCACCAGGTGTCTCTTGCATGCATCAAGGGTGTGTCAGGACTTTCACATGGGTCCCGGAGCCGCTGTCCATGGTACTGGAGCTCACTCCTCTTGGCAGCACCACCCTCACTGGGGAAATCGTCAGAAATGCAAAATCTTGGGCCCAGGAGCACCTTCCCACTCAGATACTCTGGGGCTCGTCCCAGAAACCCATGTTTTACCAAGCCACCCCCCAGCTGCTTCTGAGGTGCACTAAGCTTTGAGAATACTGCTTTATGGCACCTGGATCCCATTTATCATCTCTTGACGTGACACCTACAGGGGCTTGAGACGATCTTCTAACCAGAGGATTTAAAATGATTCTCTAATGCTTTTCATGTTGCACACCCCAAGGATGGTTTACCCAGACTGTGAGTGTGGATCGGGAACCATGCTCTCTCCTGGGCATAGGAAATCAAGGTAAAATCAAGGACACAGGGTGTGAAGCGTGGTTTTGCCAGCTTGTCATGCCCTCCTCACACCTGAAAGAAACCAAGAGCCCTAACTCTCAGTGTGACTCTCAGCCCTGTCCCATCTCAGCAGACAATGTGTTGACAGGGAAGAGGGCAGACTTTCCTCCACCTGCACTTGAGAATGTTTATTTTAAAACTGAGCTATGTGCTAGAGATGCTCATGTCCATAAAGAATAGATTTTCTGCTTTGTATACAGAAGAGATTCAAAATGTACACCATAGCGCACCCTGAGAATTTTAGTTTTCCTTTTTTTAATCTTCAAGGTCAATACGACCACAGACATTGATATTCATTTCATCGTGAACTGGGATCTGCTAGCTTCTTCCTGTCGTTTTATTTTTCAATTCATAAAAAAAGATGTTCTCATCAGTAGGCCTCTGGGCCTCTTTCTTCAACCCAAATCACCCAAGGGATCCCAAATGTACGAGTTTATGAATCCAGCAGCTGAATGGAGGAAGGGAAGCCACAGATGATTTAAAGGCACCCTTACTCCTGCTGTAGTTTGGATCTGAGTGTCCCCCAGGGACTCATATATTAAAGGGCTAGTCCCTAGGGTTCTACCAGGAGACAGTACAATCTGTAAGGGGTGGGGCCTCATGGCAGCACTTTAGGTCATTGGGACATGCCCTTGAAGGGGATCGAGGGACCCTGGCTCCTCGTCTTTCCCTTCCTGGGTAAGCCACACTTGCTGCCTTGACATGCTGTATCAGCACAGGCCAAGGTAATGAGTCTGCCCAGTCGTGAACTGGAACCTCCAATGGACCCAGACAAACTTATTGTAAGCTGATTATCTCAGGGATTTGTGATAGGCAGGGGAAGCTGATTCACACATACTGCAGTGGTTGCCATGCTTGTCCCCAGTGTGTTTCTAGATGTCTGAAGGACACAGGGAGAGCAGAGGATAGCAGAAAGGCATGGTGGTAGGGGAGTAGTGCAGGCTGTAGAGGAGCGGCAGGTGGACAGAGAGAAAGGCAGAGGGAGCCATGGCGTGTGGCAGACACAGTCTGATCTCCAGGTCTCACGAGTGTAGGGCCCATAAGCCACAACCTTACCCTCCTTAACACAGGTAGGGACCACGAGGACACTCCCTACATGCCAGAAAATTTTGAGGGTTACACTCATCCGTGAAATAGTTCAGTATCTTAGTGGGGGCCACTGCCAGATGCATAAATGTGGAGGCACAGAGGCCCATGTCCTTGTCATGGACGGAGACAGCTCTGGCCTCCCCCCTCCAGCTCTTGCACACCCTCTTGCCTCCAGCCATGATGTTGGGGTTCTTTGCTCTGCCCCCTTGCACCTCCTGGGTTCTTCCCCTCTGTAGTGACCACCCCTGTCCCACATGCTGGTAGAGCTGCCTCCTTCCCCCACTCAGCTTCCTTCTCCTGAGCTAGAATTTCCTTCCCCTCCCTCCCCTTACATTAGTGCAAGCATCTCTTCTCCTTCCTTCCATAGTCTTCTATTGAAACCCCATGTGGTTCCTGTTACAGCAGAACAAGATGGCTGGTTTCCTGTCTGCCTTCTCCTCCAGACTGGAAGCTTTTAGAAGGTCAGGGTTGGTTCTCTTCATTTTCTCGGACAAGTGCCGCCTTTGTTAGACTTGGGTGTAGAGTGGGTGTTCAACCAGTCCTTCTTATGCAGGGAAAGGGTGCTTCAGGATAACTTCATCTCTGTGCCCAGCATTTCACTTGCCAGTCCATGCGAGTGCTTTACCAGAGAATATGCTTCATTTATCATTATTATTGCTTTCTGCACCTGGAGTACCTGTGAACACCAAGTGCTCCTTGGGGAAAAGGTGATAATAATTTAATTCCTCCTTGCATTTTTATAGTACTTTATAGTTTCCAGAGTACTGTCACATTTATTATGGTCTTCCTCCCCAATCAACTCTCATTTTTATTTGAAAAAATAAAGAAGCCCAAGTTATATAATATGGCCTCTCTAAGGTCACAAAGGATATTAAGTGTGACAGCTGAAATGAAACCCCAAGAGTTCCTCCAGCCCCTTTGGGCCTCCAGAGTGTATAGTGGGTGGTGCTTGGCAGAAAGTACTGGGTTGTTTCCTGTATCTTCGAGTAGAATGTGATAGACTTCACACCTCCCTGGAGGAGAGGAACCCATGCATGAGCCAGGCAAAGTTCCTGGCTGATGCCAACTAAGGTGCAGGGATCTCTGTGCAAAAGCTGAGGGGAAACTGCTTTTGACTGAGCGCTCATTTGCAAATGAGGCATACTAAGAACATAGTAGCTCTAAGAACTTAGCATCAGTAGCAAGTGAGGAGGGCCTAGAAGCCCCTCCCAGGGCAGCCTTTCACTGGCAACTGGCTATAGCCCTCATTCACATGTACCTGGCAGGGAGTATAAGCCAATCACCAACCCATCATCCCCCAACTGTGTAAAACAAGCCCTTGATCAGGGCCCAGGAGGCCACCAGCTTCACCTCATGCCTGGCGCATGACTCCAAATGTGGCCTTTGTATGTGAAGGAGAATTGAGTCTTCTCTCGTGCCTCCTTGGCAGAGTTGTTAAAGATCCCCAGAGAACACTTTTAGGGGAGCCCTTTGAGACATTGGCGAGAGCACTGTTCAGAGGAGGTGCCTGCCCAGGGTCAGCCCAGCTCTGCTGAGAGTTTTCAGTCTCTTTTCAAGGCAGCAGACTTGGTGGCTTTTGGAGCAAACACAGCCTTGAGAAAACAGATGTGGCCTTGCAATTCTCCTCCATGGGATTCATCAGAAAATTAACCACATATGACCAAAAAAAAAAAAAATCCGTGTATGTAAGGAACTAAATTATTTTCTGTTCATCTAACGTGACCCTAGTTCTTTGTGATCTTCAGGAGAAGTGAAAAGACAGTTACTCAGAATATTTCCTGCGTTCTCTGGTTCAGGAGAGGAACCTCAGCTGAGAAAGAGTATGTAGGGACTCCCATGATTTCTTACTATTTGCTACTGTAACACATTCCTGCAAATGTACTGAAATCAGCGTAAATGTTTCGCAGGTAGTGGTGGAGGTCGAGGTCTAGAATGAGACCTGCAGACTGATGTCTAGCTGCTGATAGGGCTGGTTCCTTCTGGGTGCTGCAGGAAACCCACTTCTTTGCCTCCTCCAGATTCTGGATTCCAGCTGCCTGCATGTCTTGGCTGGTGGCCCCTCCTGGCATCACCCCAGGCTGTTTCCACCCTCACATCACCCACTCCTAATGTTGCTCCTCCTGTCCCCTTCTTAGAAGGAACCTTAAGATCACATCAGACCCAACAAAGTAATTTAGGAAAATCCTCCCCTTTGAGATTTTTAACTCAATCATATCTACGAATTGCCTTTTGCCATGGAAAGTGACCCGGTTGGAGTTTGAGACCTGGACACCTTTGGAAGCCATTATGTGTGTCTATCAGAAGGACCAAAGACAGAGCTGCATGGCTGATTCCTTGTGGGAAAAATGTGGACTATCCCACCCTCCATGTGTGTGTGAGAAATTCGTGCATCAGACTTGCTATCCATAAGTTAGAGAATGACCTCCTCTTCCTGCTGCTGTTTATATCTCTGAAGTACTTTGGGATTATTAAATAAAGGGTGCTTAGCCTGAAATGGTTATTATATTATTCTACTATGAATTGACATAAATTATGGTTTCATTAATCAATGGTGCCACTACTACATGCAGTTATCGTTGGGTCCCATAAGGGAGATATTAGGGGATGCATCTATTAGATTCTGTAGTTAAAACTTACTAAATGATTCTTAATAGCAATTTACTTTGACTTCATTAGTATGAGGATGAGAATTTGCCTTTAAAATACCATACATTCCCGCCTCCTTCTGTCTTTGGGGTAATTGAAATGAGAGATCAATGGTGTTAACAACAGTGTAAAAGAAGGGAGAAATGGGCACTGTGTTTTTCTACATTTGATTTGTTGCAAGGTAGGAGGTTTACTGTCTGCTCTTGTATTTGTCTCTTTGCCTCCATATATGGGTGATTTCTGGCTTTTGGCCCAGGATCTGGCTAGGAAGGAGTCACACCTGGTGGCCCCAGGGGTGGCGAAGTGGAGGAGGCTGGACTTGGAAGTGCAGGAGAGATGGCCCCTGGAGACTGGGCTTGACCTCAGAGGGTATGGAAGTCAAGCAGAGTTCCCTGCAGTATCATGTGCCACATTGCTTTGTTTAAGTCTCCAGACTCTGTTAATGTACTTTCAAGGTTTTATGAGGTGTCCTTCAGACTCTGGGAAGCCTTATGAATCTGGAAGTTTAACCTCTCCCCACCCACATGACCACCAGGAGCACTGAGTCTCCGTAGAAGGCGGGAGACCATGAGCCCTGCATCCCAGGAGCCCAAGATTGAAGGGACTGACCCTCAGAGGTCAGCTCCAGAGGCTCCGGGTGGGCCCCGAGCCCAACCTACTCCCCAAATCTTGGCCAAAAAAGGCCAAGAATCTATCAGTGCACCTTGATAGCATCTTTAAACAGACTTGTGAGATGTTCAGCTCTGGGAACACCTCTGTCAAGAAAGGCTACATTGCAGCAGCCCCCTGGTGGGAGCATAAGGATAGGATCTGGGCCTCAGGGCTCCAGGGCATTGAAGGAAAGAGCAGAGCCCCAAGAATGGTTCTAATCCTATTATGCAGAGCTCCCCCTATTCTTCATATGGATGCATTTGTATATATTCGCATTCTGTTCTATCTGATAATATGCATAGACTTAAAATTGAAATGACTTGAATAGATTTGAATATTAATGAAGCGTTTAAAGGCTTCCATCCCTGGTAGAGTCCCCAGGCAAGGGATTGTCCTGTGCAGCTCAGATGGCGCCGGCAGGCACTGCCATTGGATGCCCATGGGCACAGGGCTGGGAGGCACCCCAAAGGAGAGCCACCCTGTGGTGCTCAATGCTGCTCTCAGCTCTGCAGACCTGGAGCCCTGGCACTGATGGCAGCACTGAGAAAAGACCCCTGAGCATGTGTGGCTGGAGGCCTCCTCAGACATTCGGACACGTAGGTTTAATAATGCTATAAAAGCAAGCTGGCTTTCAGAGTAGGAAAAGCCATGTTACCTTTCCATTGTAGAGGTGGGAGGCAGGACAGCATCTCTTTTGGTGACACAAGGACAGATGTATATGGCTCTTCCTCAGTGACCTAGGAAGGTGCTGAACCCTCAGTCTTACAGCTAGAGCACACTTGGGGCCTCCCTGCAGAATGGTCCTACAGAATAATGGCACCAGTATGTTCTCCATGGGTCTTCTGGAAGCTCTTGTAGGAGGTCACTTGCTCTGTATCCTATGTCACTGTAGCACATCTGTGGCTTGTCTTGGCCCTGGGTTAAAACCTAAGAATAAATAAGGTTTAACAATTTGTGAAAGTAAGGAGGCTCACTCAGCTGACCGCCTTTTCCTCCCTTTCCTAGACATCTGAGTAAGAGGCTGATCCAAGAGGAGGCCTATGATATCAGGCTTCATATATTTAAATCTCAGCATCAAAAATTTTAGGCCAATGGTGGAGGAAATAGCATTTCGTAGTGATTTCCATAGATTGATAGTAGTCTGTGATATAGAGATATAAATATACCATCGTGCTTTGCTAAAGCACTGGGAACCTCTACTGAGCCCCAAATGGTGCTTTTTTTGGTCCAGATCTACATCTTGATTATTTCCAAGTTTATACTCCTTGCAACATTTTGGTGGCTAATTCTAGGAGTAACACTGAAAATATACCTAAAGGTCATTTAGTTTTCAGCCCTTGATCACTTTTAGTGCAACACTGTGAAAACCAAGCTCCTGATTTCATCCCCTGTTGCAGCCCTACCTCGGCAAAGGACATCACTATGCTTCCAATACCCATTTCTGGCTTCGGAGTCACCCCTCATCTCCTCCCTCCAATGCACTCTTTCTTCCTGGTGCATTTTTGTCTGTGCTGCCTCATAATTTTCTCTTCAACTGCCCTGCACAGTCTCCTCATTTTCTCCCAGACTCTTATGGCATCCTATCAGGCCCTTCCCTTTTTCCCAGTCATTTTTCACCTTTGCCATCTAAGGAGGATAAAAGTCATGCTTGCTGTCGCCACCTCAGCATGTGCAGGGGCTGCTCTTTACCCATGAATGGAGTCCACACACCTGAGTCTAAGATGACTCCCCCACCCCTACTGTGGGTTCTCTCCATGTGGCACAAACTCCTCCCAGCAACATCTTCTTCTACATCCTTCCTTGCTTTCCAAGTTCCTGCTCCAGCTTTTCTTTTACTGTTCTCTGGATGTGCCACTGTCTTGTGTCTTTGCTTATGCTATTCCCTCAACCTAAAATATCTTTTCTTCATCATTTATTGGTGGACGGTTCATACTTCAAGGCTCAGCTCGAACGTCACTTCTCCTGTGAAGTTGTTTCCTGTTTTCTGATCAGCATTGCTGTGTTCTTCCTTTTCCTTTGGCATGATGTGCATACCCTGTTCACCATGGGTCCAGTCCTGTCCAGCTTATTTATGGGATTTCTCTCCAATTCAATTGGGAGTCCTTGAAGGAGAGAGGCTGTGTTAGCATTTTTTGTATCATCCAGGCATCTCTTCCAACTCTCAACAAATGTCTAATGAGTGAGCAAACGAGTGTGCACAGAAGATGCCCTGACACGTACAGCTTCTGCTGTCCTTGATGTGTCCTCCCTGTCCAGCTCTTGCCCTTTGGAAGAATACCTGGCTATCTTGAAAAGACACTAACATTTTTTGAGCACCTGTTTCTCAGGCCATGATCTCGTTTACTTCTTCACAAAGAAACTAGGATGAAAATATCCTTATTTCTCTTTTGTAATTGGAGAAACTGAGTGTCAGTGAGATTTTTTAAAGGCAGATGCAATTTTGGAGATGAGAGCCAGAATGAAAGCAGAGCTTCTGCCTCTACCCTAGACCGCCCTGCTCCCCGCAGCTGCTCTTGGAGTCAGCGAAATGACAGCCACACTCTCTTCTCCCCAGACTCCGGGAGAGTCAGGCTTCAGTGCTCCCGGAAAATGATGCCTTGCGCATCAGTCCTGGACGCAGTTATTATTTTATAGGGGTGTTGTGAGTTGATAAGGTAGCTGTTCTATGCTAATAGCTATTGTAATGTTGTTCTTAAAGCCTATTACTTGTGCTAGTTTGTATTTTAATGTGTGCAAAGGTGATTACAACTTTAATATGAATGTTAAACAGATTAGCTGATTTATATGTAAAATAAATAAATAAAGCGAAACTCATACTCTCATTCCTATTCATTTCTCTCTTCCCTCTCTGTCCAAAGGCAGATGTAGTCCACGGGACCCTGACAATGGAGCAGAAAGAGAGTTTCTGCTGGGTGATGAACAGCGGTTACAGGCAGGGCTTTTGTTGCAGGTGAATTCCAACTGTGCCCTTAATCGCTGCTCCTCTGAGAGTTTGTGCTTCTGACTGTATTTGGGGAGGTCAGGTTTGTTTGAGCATTGCATGTTCACCATTCTCCCCCCCGCCCTTGAAATTGTGTTTTCCGCCTCTAGTAATCTCTTGTTTTCTTAGTGTATACTGGAAAGCTTGATAGAATTTCAGACAGACAAGTAACCCTGCAGTATCCAGAAGCCTGGATACCAGATAAGAAAACATGCAGCTAGAGAACGATGGAAACTAGGGAGATGTGTGTACATTACTTTTTGGAGAGCAGAGAGTAGGGATGAGTAGGGTTGAGTTCCAGGCCTGCGCGTGGGGTCACTCTCAGAGAGCACTTCCTCCTGAGGCAGAGTCCACAGATAAGCAGCAGCTGGCTAAGCCTGTGGTCAGGGAGTAGGGTGGGGTGGGGGTTAGTGGTGGGACCAGAGGCAGCAGATGGACATTTGAAAGCCCAGCAGGAGAGGAGTAGGGCCTGGCCTGATCCGAGGAGCCCTAAAACCGCTAGTAGTACCGAGTGGTCAACCCTTTGTGCATAGAACTCCTGTTTGCCAAGGAATGCAAACGGTACCATGGCTAGAAGAGGAAGTAGCCCGTGTGAGGTTGCCAAGTTGCCAACATGGTTTTCCTTAGGATATGACTGCTGCAAAAGAAAATATAACACACACACACATGCACGCACACGCACGCAGAAACACACAGATTTGGTACAGGGATTACACACACAGGAGTGGAGGGATTTCAGTCCACACACAAGTACTCTGGTGGTGGGGAAAATGAAAACCACACTACCCTAGAGGGCATCAAATATGATATGGAGTGAAGGACAGCAGAAAGAGAAATACATAGTGACCTTTCAAAGAAAGTGTTGGATAAGAGCGTTAGGGCTGGAAGAATTGCATAAAGTATGACATGCACAATGAATAACAATGGATTAAAGTAGCCTGAAAATCTAACTTCCCAAAGTGCTAACAGTAACCCCCGAGGCCTGGTGTGATGGGCTTGGTAGGAGTCACTTCTGAGTGGCTCATAGCGCTGGGGAAGATATTCATCCACAGGCAAGATATGAAGAGAAGCAGAGTGCTAGCACAGAGATCCCTAATCCGGAGGGCTTGGGGTGCATTGTGGACTGAGTAAGGCGATTAAAAATGAAGCAAGAAATGGAAATGATTTCTCTGGGACTGTCTCATAAACGGAATGTAGACACTTTGTCCTAAGCCAAAGCATAAATCAGACAAAGGAGTCAGTTATAGTCAGGGAACAGGGTTCTTGACATATTTTTTAATTGCCTTACAGGCAACTTGAAGGCCCAAAAGTTAAGAGAAAAAAAATCAATGAGAGTCTGTGCTACTCTAGGCTCGTGTCTAACTCACTTTCACTTTTTGAACTAATATGTATCGAATGCCCAATATGTGCCAGGCCTTGTGCCAAGGCATAAATTTCTTGATGAAGTCGACAGGTACATAACAGCATTCGATAAATTCATGTTGAAAGAGTACAGAAATGAACGGATGAAGGAATGAATGAATGAAAAGGAAAGCTTAAAAGAAAGTAGATACTAATCCGAGGAATTTGTAATGAAAACAGGACCCTAGGCCTGGTCAGATTCCTATTCTTTGCCTTAAGACTATCATTGGAATCCATAGCAAAGAATGACATAAAAAAAGATGGGCCATAAACAAGAAAAGTGTCTCAAGCAATATGGAAGCTTCCAAAAATAAAAGCGGGTGCTCAGCGTGTTGGCATATGCCTGCAATCGCAGCTCTTAGTAGACTAAGGAAAGCCAAGGCCAGCCTGGTAGCTTAACAAGATTCTGTTTCAAAATAAACTTACTTTGACCTTATCAGACGAATGATACAGATGCATCAGGATGCAGAAGGGAAGGATGGTGGTATCTAAAGAAACCAACAGACACCTCTCCCAGGAGCTCGGGTTTGAAAAACCCCCACACATACAAAGGCTGGAAAGCTAGAAGGCCAGACATCTGGCAAAGGGTGAGGACAAAAGAGAAGCAGGCACCTTTAACAAAGGTGTCCAGTAACATGAGGACCCAGAGTGAGCTACAGCTAACAGAAAAAGAAACAGGGAAAGGAGAACTGTGAGGAACAACAATAAGAGAACTTTTTACAGTTCAAGAAAGGAGAATAGAAAGGGAAGTTCTTCTTGAAAATGCAGCATGATACCAATCAGGTACAGAAAACTTCTTGGCCTCTCTCTCGGTGCTTTGCTATTATGCTTCCCATAGTTGAGGGAGAACAGCCTTGCTTGAAGAATTAAAGACTGAGACAGGAGATGTGATGGTAAGAGATTATGGGCAGTGGTAGTTTAGAGTCTCCCAGGTCAAGGATTAAATGCTGTCTTCACCATGTAGTAACTCCTCCTGGCTCAGTTTAGTCTTCTGTAAAATATAATAACAAGAATGTTATTCCCAGGATACCAAAGCAATTTGAAGATACCCTGGCACTAATCTAAGTGAACATTGGCCAAGAAATATTGGAAAAGAAGAGAGTCTGGAAAAGATATTTTTACAGTAGAGGAATAAATGGCAGTAGAGTCTGGAAACAGCAGACAGGGATACTTTATATAGATCTTCAGAAATAAAGTCTGTAAGAGATTAATTTGATGGTTCATAAAACACCCTTAAAATCATTCATGGTCACTGTAGCTACCTCAAGCTCACCAAGATATCTCACTGGACAACAGAAAGTGTGTCATAATTTCATAATGTTCCTCTCCTTTGTGGTGTGTTCTTCTCAGACTTGGTAAACAAATCTTCTGTTTGCTGCACTCCAGAGTCCTAACAGAAGGATTTGTATTGCACTGTCAACCTGAGCCACCAGTGTGGTGGTTACCAATAATGTGCTGTTTGGCTTCCTGTACTAAAAGCAGTGCATTCACACTGAAGATGTTACCCTTCCGTGGTCCCCTCTGCAGGTGTGGCCACATCAGGAACGCACGTGCTCCTGTCTGAAAGTGATATCCTAGAGACCCGTGTACAAACTAGAGCATGGCAGAAGGCTTGGAGATGGAAAAACCTAGGGATTATATAATGTGGGGAAGAGTGGAGGAATTTAGCATTATTTAAGCAGAAAAGGCAGGATTTAAGCATTCTCCAGCTTTACTGTGCATGAGATTTATTTAAGGTGCTTGCTTACATTGCATATCCCAGTGATTCCAATAACTTGGATATGTAGAGTCTGATTCATCGATCCCAGGAGAGTCAGGAAATTGTACCTGAAGACACATCCCAGATGATTCGCACTTGGGTGGCTCAAGGCTATACTTTAAGAAATACTGGTTTAGAAGAGAACATCGTAACTGCTCTCAGATCTAAATGGTACACTCCTCCATGTGCTTAGGAGGGCAAAGTTGCAATCTGCAAGTTCTCAACTTGACTGGCAGCTACCTGGAGGGTCAGAACTCTGCATCTTGAGCACCCCAAATATGGCATATGACAGAGAGATGGTCAGCAAATACATTCAGAATGAAGTTACAAGAAGGCAGGAAAGAAACCTTGCAAGGATAAAAGCTCCCTAAAAATGAAGCAGATGGCCTTGAAAGATGCAGGCCCACCATCACCGCTATCTGTCTTTATGGGGAGATTGGATAATAAGGTGTCAGAAATGGCAGAAAGGAGATTGCTGAACTGGAAGAGAGGTTCGTTGAAGGTGACCTCCACATTCTTAAAACTCAGTCAAAACCATACAGTGTATTGAAAAAAATTCTTTGATGATAGCACAGAGGTAATGAAGTCAGAGAGGTACAGATAGGGAAGGAAAAAGGGTGGTGAGAGCTACAGAAAAGAATCAGGCTCAAACATTTGAAACAGATGATCAGGTCTTCAGAGATGCTTAGCGTAAGGTGCTGTGTTTTATTCACGGACGTGATACATGGCACACCTGACTTCACATGCAACTTACTTCAGCCCCACAATGCACTGAGCTTCCTCCGAGAACTCACAGGATGGCCAAAGAGATCAGGAGCCCTGGTTTTGCCCCCAGAATCACAGAACATGAACCCCACACTTCTAGTAGGGGAGTAAAATGAGAAATTACTAGGGAAGGGCGTTTGTTCTTATATCGATTGTGGTATTCCCAGCACTGTAGGTAAGACATGGCACAGTGAGAGTATCAGTAAATATTTGCCGAATGAATGCGTGAATGAGTAAAACACTTATTGAGTCCCTCCCTCTTGGACATGCAGTGTATATTTTGTATATTTCATTACTCTAATGATTCTAAATGCAATAAAAGGTGTCATTTTCCTTATTTTATAGATACTGAAATGAAAGTACTGTGCAGTTACTTGCTCAAAGTCCTAATGCTCCTCATGAGCACAGCTGAAGTTTGTGAACTTGCATTATCTACCTCCTGAATCAGTACCCCCCTGTTATACCACACAAGTGTAGACAACTTGATTTTTAAGCATGTGAGCTGAGACCAGAGAAGTCAAATGACTTTCTCAGGTGTGATAGTTTGCAACAGAACTGACTCTAGACACAAGCCTTCAACAGTGACCCAAAAAACAGGGAGAGTAGTCAGCGTGTCAAAGTAGCCATCTGGGTCCACCTACTGACTTGTTCCCTGGCTTCTCCCAATCTCATATTTGTATAAAGAAGCATGTGTGCTATGGCCAGCTCTCTGTGTGACTCAGTAGTAGCCCCCAAAGCTACGTTAACATAGGCTGAATAGATCTGAACTTGACTATTTGGGGCTGGTAATCTTGGTAACACGGCATCTCTAAAAGAACCTTCTACCATAAAAATGAGTAGAATTACATGCCAAGGGGTATTTGGCCTGTTACTCAGAAGGCCGTGACTAACATACTGTTGCAGACTGGCCTCGGGATTCAATTTCTGTCCTCCTTTTTCAAAACTTAGAATTGGCAGTGAAATAAGTATGCTAAATTATTCTCCAGTCTCTCTACACTGAGCCATGCCCTTGGTTATACAAATATAATTCCCACTGACTTTGGCAAGGTCTTGCTTGAGTGAAAGGGTGGGTGGAATTTAAGGCTATCACCTCAGTCAGAGAAGCACATTGTTACTTCTTTTCTGTCACTTTTTATGTGGATGATGTAGGAAAAAGAAACGGAGGCTTTTCTCACTTCTCCACCATTGTTTTTAGGTAGCTGCACTGTAACACTGATCAAGGAAAGGAAAGAAGATTGTCTATCACAGGAGGAAAAAGTGTGCGTGCGTGCGTGTGTGTGTGTGTGTGTGTGTGTGTGTGTGTGCAGCATATGTGATTCATAGGCAGGCCTCATGAAGTCAAGTCCTTAGGAGTAAGCCATGGGGCCATCTTGCTGATATAAATGGAAAAGAATATTTGCTAAAACAGTGGAACTAGGCCCTCAGGTGGTCTAAATGATATCCCAAGCAATCCTCAGAATGACTGCCTTTGCCTTGTGAACACAGCTGATCCCTCCATCTATCTTGTCACAGCTGCTGGCCTTGCTAGAAGGGATGCTCTGCCTACCCTTTTTTCTCTCTACAACATTTTTGGGAAAAGATCAGATCAGCACTGACTGACAAGATTGTGGGCTTGTGCTGTAGCTGCAAGGGAGGCAAGAAAAACCAGGACTTGAGACTTTTCATCTACATAGAATGGGAAGAATCCTTCTTCTCACCAAGACTCTGAAGGAAGGCTACCCCTCCCCCAGTACAAGAAGGGTTACCACCATGCAGCCGCCATAAGGGATAGCAAATATTTACCACCCACACACCCAGAAGACTTCCACTGTGATCCTTGGGGAACCTCGGTGCATGCTGGAATACATGTCCTTTCTCTGTCAGACTTTTCTGCACAGTCTCTGTGTCTAGGGAAGGTGTACAGATTGATTTTAGCCTGGGGTATTTTTCAGTGAGATGGCACACCAGAGTTCCCCACTTTCCAAACCAGAGAAAGCAGAGTATGTCCATATCACTTCTGCAGCAGTGAATTTTAGTCATAAACTGGAGAAGGAGCCTTGTAAATTCATGACCATTAATCTGTCTGTCCTAGTCTGATTGAATTCTCAGACATTGCTTTTACCTTGTTGACTTCAGTTGCTGGTCATCTTGTCTGTACCATGTACTCAGCCTAAGCCACCTGGCAGAGGAATACTGTATTTGGAAAGTCATTGCAAAAGAATCATTGGAGTCCTTTAAAATAAAGTAACCGGACTGCATGGCCTCTTCCCTGCAAGTTGTACAGGGTGAGCTACACAAGAGATGCACAGGAGCACTGTGGTGTCTTTCACTCATCCCAGTTAGGGACACAGATTTATGAAAAGTGCTTTCCTTTATAAAACTTTAGGTCCAGTTCAAAGCAGAGAATCAGACTGAGGATGTGTTTTTTAAAATTCCATGGTTCCTTTCTGAGCTCTTACTATTGTAAATCCCTCTCCCAGGATTTCTGAGTTAAGGCAATGCAATCTTATTTTTATGGTTGAAAAACTCAGTAAGGAAGAGATTCGATGATGCCAAAGGTCAAATGACAGTCTGAGCAGACGGCACCTAGAACAGAACATAAAATCCTGTCCAGCTCCCGCTGGCTTCTCGTGTTTCATTTTCACACCTGGCTGTCATTGCTTGAGAATTCCCAAGCAGTTTGTAGTGATTACAGTCGTCTAGATAAAGATCATTATGCAGAGGTTGGAGCTGCAGAAACTGGGCACTGAACAAGTGACTTCTGCAGATTCCCTTCAGCCAGAAATCCGACACGTACCTTGATGATTTTCCACTAATGGCTTAACCTCCAAAACACTACCCTTTTTGTCATGTTTATATGTTTTTTTTTTTCCTAGAATCTGTGTCAGTAGAAATGTGAATAATGTTTTCCACCTGTGAATCATCAAAAAAACACTAAATAAGAATCTATGTCTTAGGAGGAGATGAAATAAGGAGGAACTAAGGAAGGCAGATTTATCGTGTTGGGTGGGCTGGATAATAGAGGAAAACTGAAAAGCAGTGTTTATCTAATACATCAAATCCTAAAACTACCTGTGCTCTTTGAAGCCACTGTAAGGCAGGCAGATAGGGCCCCTGGAAGCTGGATACAGACCACAGCAGCACGTGTAGTTGTTTATCCTCCCATTGCCATGTAGATAACATGTAGGCAAATGACCCTCATCTGGTCCCAGCTTGCAAATGTTTCTACAGCTCCTGAGAGATCACCTATCTGGAGTCTCAAAAGCCCTTTTTTTCATGAAATCAGTATCTTGAATTAAATTGGGTTCCTTCATCAGGTCACACAATTTTACCTAACTAGGAGTGTGGCTGGAATGCTTTATGTTTATTTACCATTTTTACATATACTGGAAAATAATTGTATCATAGTATCAGTGAACTCATTAACAACTCAATGATGCAGTGAAGAAAAGTAAAATTAAAACTGTTAGGTACTGGAAACAATAAAAATTGTATTTCTTTAGAACACATTGGTATTTTACATGACTTTTCTGGCCCCTCTGAGATGTTAACCAGGTACTTTTAGGGAATTAAAGATATTGCTTTATGTCTAATTTTGTTCAAAACCTATCTTCAAAAAAAATACTTGTAGCTATATTGCTTAGCTTTATACTTATCTATGACCATTAGAGCACTAATAAAAAATGTGAGAGAAGAAAAGTAAAGGAAACTTCTTGAGAAAACTGAGTTAAATTAAGGAAAAGGAGACAAAGGAAATAGGACTAACCAAGAAAAACAGTGTGTGAGATGGACTTAACTAAGATGTGAAGAACAAAACCAGTTTCAGAATCAGCTTGGCAAAGAGATGACATCTGAGAGGAGAAGAGTGGGGTAGAAAGGCTGCGTTTCCCATTCCTGCCTCTAGGGGACAGTGACAAGCTAGGGCAGTTTGGTTGTCATGTGACTGCTAAAAGGCTAACTTCATCCTGGTTTGTGTTTGTAATGTGTTGTCTTAACCCAGGTGGCATCTTCCATTGACTCAAAACTTCCTTTTCCTCCCCTCATTGGCTCAGCTGGAACTATTTTATGTATACATCTGGACCCCAGTGTTTTGCAGGGCCCATGTGGTATAGAGAGGGAAAAAGGCAGAAGGCAAAGAAAAAAAAAAACACCAGTGAAAGATCCTATCGCCTCTCCTTACCGGAGCGTCCTGGAAGGCACCCATCTCCAGCTCGGAGAGAGCCACAGAAGGGAGCCATGGCTAGAGCTGACGTGTCCCACTGCGCAATTACCTGTGTCCTCCGTGGCTTCAAAGAGAGAGCCTCCTGGCTACAGTCCCAGCTCACGGGGCCTCCATCCCCTTGGAGAGAACGTGCCGTGTGAATGTTTCACTTTTCTGCTTGCCGTGACGTGGCTGTCCCTACCACGTCGTCACCCTAGCCGTGGCTCCTGCCAGGGAAGAACCTTCTTATGCCCACTTCTGGTCACACCCGTTCTCCCAAACTCAGCTTGGAGAGCTCGAGCAGCTTCTTTCCCTCTCCCTGAGTGCCCACATCACCCTCTCCCTCTACACACCGCACACCACACAAAAGTGCCCGCACGCCTTCCGGGCAAACAGGCATCCGAAGGATAAGCTGTTTTAGCTCTGCACTCCCAGTGCTCTCCCTGGGTTCTGGGTAAGTGTTTACAGGGTGCCCTAGTGGACGCGACTGTACTGCTGCTTTTGTTCTCAACCTGGTCTTCCCAGCTGAGAAAGGGCGTGGTTGGCACCTTGGTGCCCTCTTCTGTCCGAGTGGTAGAGGACTGAGCAGTAAACATGGTCCACTCTACCAGGACCACAGGTGCAGGGGCTTGAACTACCCCTCCCTTTCCTTCTGAGACCTATTCAGGGCCAACGCAGGGCTTCCGCATCGGAAGAGCTTATCAGAAGCATTTCTGACCACAGCTGGACCCTCTTAGCACTGAGGGGGCCTTAGCAACAACACCCCCCATCTCACTCTCTTGCCTCTTTACAGATGAAGGGGCTGAGTCTCAGAGAAGTGCAGTCCCTTTCTTGGTGACACACAGCAAGCCTCCTGGCAGGTCTGCACCTGGAATTCTCACCCCTTTTCCCCTCCATTGCCAAGTCCCTCTTCTCTGCAGTTCCTGATTTGGGATGTTCCTCAGAGAGCCCACTCCTGGGCTGAGTGGTTCCAAAAGGGGTGCAACCTTTTAAATGGGCTAACTAAATATTGTTCCTCCATCTTAGAGCCGTTTTCTTCAGGAGAAGCTTCTCGCATTTCACAGGGTGCTTGCAAACAGGAGCAATTTGAATAGTTTCACTGGAGCACAGTTAACACTTCTATGGGCCCCATTTCATCTGTAATCTGCTTTTACAAGACAGTGGTGAGCCTTGGATGATAGCAGTGAATGACCCAGACGGCTTCATCCCAAATGTTCAAACTGAGCAGAGAGTTTGGGAGAATCTAAGGTATTCATCTCTGTAAAAAAAAACAAAAACAAAAAAAGTTGACTAGAATTGCTCTCCTCCACCCGGGTAGGTTAACTCTCCCCTTCTCCTGCTTCCCTCCCTGCCTCTCTGCCTTCGCCATTACCATGTTCCGGTTATTGCCCACATCTGGAGCGTGGCAGCTGTCCTGTAATGTGCAAGCTGCGGTCTGTAATTTGGAGAACTTGAATACAAATATCTGTTAATTAAAAAAAATACAGAAGCATGTTTGTCAGCTTGTAATTATGTAAAGAAGAACACCAACTCCCAAACTAATTTAAAAAGCAAAATGAAAATAACTTTACCAGCCGCTTTACAAAAATACAACAACTCTACATTTAGCTATTACCTCGCTTCGGAGTATCCCAAAGTCCTTTGCAAATGCTTGTGAAGTTTCTTTGGGGGAGGCGGATGGGCCCCGTAGAACAGGCAGAAAATCAGGACAGGGGTGACAGTCGGGTGACTGGGTTATCTTGTTTGTTCCCTCATGATAGTTGAAGATGGAATTTGTGTGGTACACTTCTTTGTCGTGAAAAGTGGTCTTGTGACTGCAGTGTGTCTAGCAGCATCTTTAGCTTGTACACGTAGTTTCCCAGCACCAGTAGCCTCCCCAGCTGTGATAAACAGAGATCCCCACGCACAGAGTTCGGGCCATACTGCCCCCAACTGAGAACAATTGTCATTTTCCTTTGCTGTGTAATACGTAAAACAGAGGCCACGGTTTGCCTTCCAAAGACTTGAAGTAGATATTTCATCGTTCCTCTGTGATCCTGGCTGAATCCTGGTTCTTCTCCATGCCTTGCTCTTCATGTCTCCGGTGGATGTAGCATTTCACAAGGTTGCTTTGACAATCAGATGAGATAGGAAGGGTTTTCATGTAGAAGAAGTGGAGGTTTCATCATCATCATGATTATTGAAAAATGGCTCCTGAAGAGCAAGGCTGCAGTTGGAGGCCAGGGCCAGATCTTCCCCTTGGAAAGCACCTTTTGACTTTGACCTTATGAACGCTCTTGCTTACGAAGGCTCAAGGGGCAGGTAGGACTGTAATGCCCAAGAGTCCTGAGCACAGGGACACGCTTGAGAAAAGCCTAAGGAAGCTGGCATAACTTTGCACACACAACAGAGGGCTGGATTAGAGCCCCGGCTTCCCCCAGACCCTGAAGGCACCGGTGCTGCCCACACCGCCGCTGGGTTGTGCCAGCGGAGGTCTTCAGGCCAGAGAAAATGTCACCGTCTTTTTTTGTTTGTTTGTTTAATTTTTTATTTAAAGGGATAAAACAGAAAAAGGAAAGAAATATTACAGAATTTCAAAAAAAAACATAAACAGTAAGAAATCACTAGCTGATAAATTACATATTGCTCTTTTAAATATAGTTGTTCAAGTTACAAAATTAAAGCACACAAAATGGACACTCAAGCAGTGAGAGTGCAAGCAGATCTGTTCAACAATCAAACAAGAACCTAGAAATATGGGTAACAATCCTGCACACATAAATATACATGCAGTTATATCTTTTATGGCACTTCCTATTTCCTCTTTTTTTTACAATAGCAATTATACATTTTTAAAATTTTATTTAAAGAGAAGAAAAACAAAACAAAACAGAAAAAAAGGGTTTCACCGTCTTTTTAAATCTTTTATTATGTCAAAAGATCGCATTGTATCCTGTGAATATGTTCAGTTATTATCTTTCCATTCAAATAAAATTTAAAAGACAGCAAAGAGATTGGCAGCTGTCTGCGTGGCTGATGGGATGGCCAGTGAGTGGGTGGGCGGGCTACCTCCTCAAGAATTATGCGTTTCTGGTCTAGGGAATCAGTGTTCTGAAGTCTAGACCCTAAGCTTATTTGATCCCCAGATTTCTGTGCACAGCATTCCTTAGTAGCGTAGCTGATACTTACCTGAGGACTGCTCAGTGCTAGAACATATGCCGGTCGTTTTAGATTTATGGTCTCACTTTGTCTTCCTGGCAGTAAGGGAGGTTATCATTCCCATTTTATAGGCAAAAAAGCCAATGCATATGAAGGTTAAATACCCTGCCACAGAGCGTTTCCGTCAGGACCTCCTCGAAGCTAGTGAAAGGGAGAACCTGCGACGGCTCCAGACTCAGAGTACCCATCACCTGGGCAACAGGCCCATGAGTGAGCCCTGGAAAAGGCACCGGGCTGTCACCCTCAAAAGGTTGGTGTGGCAGGCACACCGGTGGGTCTCCTCCCGAGAGCCGTCACAGCCTTGGGACCAGGGACGGCGAAGCGGTCTTCAGAGGCCTAGGAGGATGCTGCGATGTAGAAAATAAAAAATAAAGTAAAGACAGGAGGGGGAAACTGATGGTTTGAGTGGTGCACACACAGTCAATACACCCAAGATAACAATTTCTGCAGAATAGCACCTCGCTTACTCAGGTCCCCAGGAGACGCACACTGCTCTGACAGTCGGCAGAAATCTGACTTGATACAGATCTTTTCATCTCCAGCCTGCTTTTGCCGACTTTTTCGTTTTACTTTATTAAATATTAAACCCTGTAAACACTTTCATTTGTCAGTACCATACTGTCAGTCAAATTACCCTCTGTGACTGTATCAAATCACACCAGCGTCACTCACTTCCCTGGGCCACAACTGCAGTTCCAGCATCCTGCTATAGGATGCGGTACCAGGCACCTGGGGTCAGGGCTTCTAAATTCCCTTTCCCGATCCTCGCGTCAGCTTTCTGTTTACATCTCTTCAAATAAAATTGTTCCCTTTCTGAGTGAACCAGAATGGTCATGCTACCAAGACTCCGCTCCTTCCTTCCTTGGATTGAAAGTAGATGACAGTAACTGAAAATTCTAAATTCTGAAAGGTGAACTCAGTCCATTCCAGTACCAATGTGGGGGTTACATAAAGCTCACATTGAGGCTTTGGTCTTGATACCCAGCATGCTTCAAATTCTGCTCTCTCTCTCTCTCTCTCTCTCATTTGCTGATGCTCTGGAATTGCTCATTATTTCCTAATGTTAAATATCCACAGAAAAAACATAATGAGGCCAGCATGATACATGGGGAAATAATGTATTCCATAGTCAGAAGGAAATAAGATCATTGAGTTGGCTGATGTTTTGATTATCCATGGCTCTGTCCTCTCCATTAGCAAAGATAACCAAAACTTTATAATGTTTAAAATTCAGTTTTGAGATATTATAAAAGAAAAGATAATTGGATCCATATATTCAAATGTAAATTACTTGAATGAATTTATGTGTTCCTCTGCCATCATCCAAAGACCCCAGAATGAAAGCCAAGGAATTACTGAGAATTGAAATTGGATGATAACTTTTGTGCAGACAGAACAATTTACTGTGAACCTTTTATCTCCCAGTGACCACTAATATACTCTTAACAGTTGAGAACCAATGTCCAAAGGTAAAGCTTGTAATGCCCAGATCCCCCAAATCACCCCTGTAAATAAGTAATACTGTTGACCAGCCCAAGCAGACTTGTCAACAGTAGGAAATAAATTAACTACATTGAAATAATCCAGTCAAGTGAATTTACATAATTTTATCAGGAACTTTAAAGCACTGTCTTGTAGATACTTGTTAGTTCCCCTAGAGCTTCCAGCTCACCTTTATTTATCCCCATCTTTTTGTCCCAGTGCTGTTTTTCACATGGTCTAGGTAGAATTACTTAACCTTGTTTTGCCTCCAGTGACCCATGATTGAGTTGGGAGGACCACACTTTCATGCGTCTGGCAGGGGTGGTGCATTGCAATGAGTGGAAGGTACTGCCAACATGCCATGCTTGTATTAATACTGCCCTGGAGAGCTAATGAAGTGTTATCTTAATCTGTGTCACAGCTAATTCATTTTGGAACTGATTCTACTATATACAGACTTCAGTTTGGGGGTCACCAAGAAGCTCTATTTGCCTTGGGGCAAATATTGACCTCTGAGGCTCTATCAATATGTACTCTTCAGTCAGTAACTCTCAGTGTTGACCTTGATAAAAGTCAACATCTCCACGGAAGCTCAGGGTCTTCCTCATCCGTGCAGCCGTGGTTGTGAGGCTGTCACTTGACTCTGTTCTAATAAATTCTTATTTGCAGGAGTTTATCGCACAGCTGTCAGCATGCCCTCAGGGATCAGCTTGCTGACTGTGCCCCAGACATTTGTGCAGAAATGCTGAAGTGAGTTTCATCGTGTTTCTGAGAGAATTTCAGATCTTAGTTGTTTACTTTTCTTCTTGTGAGAAAGGGCTTTCTAGAAGAGTCTCCCTGAGCTAGAACAATAGAATCTGTCAAACTGAGCATCTATACACAGAACGAGTTGGAAAATACCTGTTTGGGACAAGAGGGTGCTTCCCTCCTGCTCCCCAATTTTGTGACCCATAGACAGTGGAGTCTAGACCCTAATGTGATCATGCTGACTGTAATCAGTAATCCTATTCATGAGTTTACCAGCCATGGAACTCTTGCTCCGAACTATGAGTCTGCCCAGAATCATCTATCACCTCAGGTGGATTTCACTGTTCTAGATACAGATTTTGTTGTCCTCGTACAGATTTAGCCATTTAATAGTTGTCTTTTGTAAGAAACTACTATGCCAGGCCCTTGGTACAAATGGCATTTCCTCCTCCTTAAACCCCACAGTTGAGGTTGAGAATGCAAAAATACCTGAGCCTTACACTGAAGGAACTTTTGATCCAGTGTAGACACAGCTGAGTGACTGTCCCCACCGTCACATAGTCACACACATGCCTTTTGCACTATACTCAGTTAGATAGTGGCAGAGGGCGTGTGTGTAAGCATTTAGCTTTAGAATTGTATCCTTACTCCAGCGAGGAGAGTCACACACTCCAGGAGTGTCCCCATGGCCTCCCTCAGGTGTTGTCAACAGCACACGGTCTGTAGCTTTGCACTGGTCAAAGGTATAAGAAACAGGTTTCGTGAATGGGAAGCCTCCACTTCTGCGGGTCATGGAGATGTTTGTTATCCAAGAGGGGGGAAGGCGCTGGCAAAAGGCCAAATCAACAAGCTGACTGCTACATCCTTTGCATTTTGTCTTCGGGGTTTGAATTTAATAGTTTTCCATGTAGATCCGAGTAGAAAGGATGGTTCATCACAATACATTTTGCACAGAAATGTTTCCCAGATAAACAAATTTCTAGAGTAAATGCATGTAAAAGTCAAAACCCTATCCAACATGTCTTACGATAAGTGAGACTTTTTATGCATTTCGCATTGATTTATTTGCTTTTAACGGGCCCATTTGCAAGCAGCAGTGCTTCCAAACTTTCAAAGACGTGGTGTGTGTGCGCATGTCTGTTTCTGTTGGGTGAAAGGTACTGAGGAAGAAGACCAGTACTTTGTTATTTATTTTGGAAAACTAAATGTTCCAACGCTGGATCCCTCCTACAACCCTTCCTTTCTTCTCCACTGTTTTATCAGCCTGATCAGCAATTCAGTCTATAAAAACCTATTTTTGTCTAGATTTTTCCAAATGGTTCAGGAATACACTGACAAGAAGATGAAAGGGAAAGTGGTAGGACTTTGGAGAATTTGCTAGTTGGGTCCATGCAGTCTGAACTCGACTTCATTGGCAGCTTTTTCCTGTATTTTGTGGGTATTCTGGGCTGTGTTTTCACCAGCAGCCAGCTCAGCAGTCTGGCCTGGACTGTTATTGGCTGCCTGGAACCACAATTCAAATCAAATCCATCTTGATGAGTTAGATTAATTGAGCTTCAGACGGTTTGCTCTGTGACATCGGCCCTTTGAATCAGAGCCTTAAGTTAGGCCATGACCAGGCAGCCAGTGTTATAAAATTTTAAATATACCCAAGGGCCTCTTTAGAAGGATTGGGGTTGCCTCAAAGTTCTTGGCTGGACTTCTCAAGATGGTAAACAAAACCAAAAACAACAAGCAAATAAAACCCTCTTCTAGCAGAGATGTTTTTGTAGCCCACAGGGGGTGCTTAGTTTGTTAGCTACCCTGCTCTTAAGATAAAACTGCTCATTTCTGTTTTTCTCATTTCAAATTTAATCAAGGAGAGGTTGCCTTTTGTTTATTTCTGACAAACAAATTAACTTCTCTGTTGCTTGTCTCCCTCGAGTGAGGCCGAGGTTTGCTCATTTGCTCTGCCTTTTTCCCAGTACCCCACGGACTTTCAGTGGAAGTCATTTGTTCATGAAATCGTTCATTCAGACAGCGATCATTGATTAAATATTGGAAAGCACATGACTGGGAATGGAGAGATTAAAAAATGGAGCAGTCAGGATTCTTATCCAGAAGGAGCACAAAATCTAGCACAGAAAGACAAACCTAATAAATAAGAGCAATAATCATGAGAGATGGTGAAGAATGACCTACAGCAGTGCTAGTGGACAGAAGGGAAAGGTGTAGACAAGAGAGCAGTCAGGGCGGTGGAGTCCCCAGTCCCTGAGCACTGGTGGGGCTCTGTGAGTGTGGGGGACCCATGAGGCTGAATGACGGGGTCGGGGAACTCTTCCTGGCCTGGCAAAGGAGCAGCAGGTGCGGGTAGGCAGTCCTCCTGATTTCCCTGCACAGGCTGTGTGTGGAAGACCTCTGAGATGTGTGGAGAGTGATATGCAGATGACCACTGACTATGTGAGGTTGGAGCTTGGAGCTCTGGGCTGAGAAAGGTTGGGATTTTAGGATAGAAGCATCATAACTGGAGCCATAGCAGTAAGTGAGGTTAGTGCAAATGCAGCACACAGAATGAGAAGAAAAAGAATTCCAAGATAAAACCCTGGTGAAAACCAGCATTGATAGATGGCTTAATCAGGGTTCTCCAGGGAAGCAGAACCAGTAGGATGTATATGTGTTTGTGCGTGTGATGAAAATACGGATGAGTGATGATGAGATAGATAGATAGATAGATAGATAGATAGATAGATAGATAGATAGACAGGAATTTATCTTAAGGAATTGGCTTATGTGATTACAGAGACTGAGAAGTTCCAAAATTTGCAGTTGCGCAGCTGGAGATCCAAGAGAGCTGCCGCCGATGTGGTTCTGACCAGTGGTCATGAACCTCAAGAAATAGAAGTTTTCAGTTGCACTTTAAAGATAGAGAAAAATGAGTGCCAGGTCAAGGCCATCAGATAGGAGGAGCCCCCTCTTCCTCGGGAGAGGGGGAAAGAGGTTAACCCTTTGTCCTCTTCACTCGTCTCCCTGGCT
Source organism: Hydrochoerus hydrochaeris (assembly GCA_004027455.1). NCBI lineage: Eukaryota > Metazoa > Chordata > Mammalia > Rodentia > Hydrochaeridae > Hydrochoerus > Hydrochoerus hydrochaeris. Next base: position 103,370 of record PVLA01001734.1, on the reverse strand, counting down.
GGGTGAAACCCACCCACACTAAGCAGAGCAGCCTTCTCCTCTCAGTCCACAGAGTCACCTGTCAATCTCACCCAAAGACGCCGTCTCCCTGACATACCGAGAATAAATTTGTCCCGATGTCTTTAGCAAGGGGATAGAAGAATGAGAAGGTAAAAAGAGGCAGATGTGAGGCCATTTGTGTGAATAGTTCCCCACCTCATAGTAAGCATCCTTTGCCAGGGAGGCTTCAGGTGAGCATCTGAGTGCATCTGTGGATACCCGTTAGCGTGACAGAGCAGAAGAACCATGAGAGAAAGTCTCCATATAGCTGGCCACTGTAGGTGAGGTCACAGATAAACCATTCCATACCTTCATACCCATGAGCAGAGCAGAAGAGCACATGGTCATGTCATGGGGTAATTAATGCCTGACATTCAGTTGTCCAGTGGCAGGATCCTGAATCCAAGTCCCTGTCAATATTGTCTCCTGCTGTGACCAATGGGAGAAGGGTCCTGTGAACCAGAGAATGACCATGGGCACCCATGGAAAGGACTAGCACAGATGCTTGTCGAAAGTCAGGCGGAAGCTGTTTTCATGGAGAAGCAGCCCATACAAACTCATTTAGGATCTGGGCTCCTCGGGGACATCCCCACATTTCTAGCATTCTGTCTTTGCACTTGATGAATAGTTACAACCCCACAATTATTCTTTCCTAGTCACATTCCCAGCTGTCCCTTTGTTTCATTGTTTTAAGAATTCTTGACTGCAGCAACTGGAAGGGATAAACTCACGGTGTTTGAGTGCCAGGCACTGTGCTCTACACACATCATCTCTTTTAACTCTTGTTGCAACCATCGTTTGAGATGTTCCAGCAAAGTCAAAGTGTCAAGCCATATAAGGTCATAAGAAATTGCAGCATTTTTGTTCATCGTCCTTTGGCAACTGTATAGTAGCACAAAACTGAGCAGTATGATAACTGAATGAGGCAGCAGCCCTTGGGATAAACAGCACCATGCCCATTTTACAGAGTAGGAAACCAAAGTTCCTTGGGATGATTTGCTGGTGATTGATAACGCTGATACCAAACGCAGGTCTCCATACACCTCAGTCCGCTGGTGGTCCTCCACTTACCCTTACCTGTCTACATGAGCGTTGTCAAGGTGACTTGGTCTCAGACCTCTCTCCTGTCTAGGAAGAAGTCAGCACTGGCTAAGTAGGCAATGTGTTACCTAAAGTGGGGCCAGCTGTGCCTCCAGCTTTGCAGAAACTTCTCCCATCCAAGAACACAGTCCAGCCTTTCTTTACAGCTTTTGCTCTTCCTTAGACTCAGAAATTGCAAGCTAACCAGGCTAGAGGTCCTATTCTCAAGTATGCAGAGTATCAGGTAAGATGGGTCTGAGTTCTTGCCTTCCCCTGGCAACCTCTCACAAGCTTTTGCAATAAAGAAATTAAATATTAATACTTGGCAATTCATCTCTGACTTAAAAGAGCCATATATACCATATGTGTAACCCCTGGACATTTCAATTTCCAATCTGCGCAAGTAAGATAACATCCTGCAAATGAAATGTAATCATCAATTAGCAGTGTTCCTCAGGACAGATGGATCTGCAGCAGTGAGCAACTTTCACGACCTGAGTGATGGAGGATTCGCAGGGAGCAGCAGGACAGTCAGAAGGAGAAGAGAGATGAGCCTTCTAGCTTTACAATAAGCAGCAGAGGGTGGAAGCTGGAAGGTTAGCTTCCAGGAAGCCCGAGCGAGGTCTGCCTCATGGCGCTGAGCTCCGTGGATTCTCGCGGCCACAGCCACGGGCCTGGCCAAGCACGGTGGGGTGAGTTGAGGCCCGATGTGGGGGAGGCCCCAGAAGGGGATGCTGTGGCTCCTGCTCTGGGGATTTCGATACTGTGCTGCACCATCAGGTCACGGGCACAGGAAGTGAGGGAGGGCCCAGCCAAGAGGCGCACACATGTACAGATTAATACAGGGCCAGCGGTCTTGGGCCTGTTCTCCAGTCTCTGAGTCAGCAAGGGTGACAACTAGAAACTGCCGGGCAGTGGTTGTAAAAAGTGCTTGTAGATCCTTGGCGAGGAGTCATCAGACCAGAACAGTGCTTTGTGGTTTCTTATTATATTTAATGGAAAATTGAAGCACTTAGATATTTCCAAAGTGTAATTTGTTCTGATGGGTAGGCCGACAGTGGATTGGGCTGCTTCACTGGGGAAGAGGCAAAAAATAAATTAAACAAATTAATGACTGTGACGCATTCCGGGGGAAAGAAAATGCAGTTGACAGTCCACCCCCACTTCCATCCCTAACAAAAATCATCATTTTTATTGCAGTCACATCTCCTTGGGCTGCTGCTTCTTGTGGGTATTTTTAAAGAAAACCTCCCCTCCAGTCGTTTTCTTTAGCCCAATAAGCACAGTTGCTAATTTTCTCTCATTTGGAGATTTCCCCCTTGGAACCATATGCCATTAAAATACTTAGACATGTGGAAATGGGCTGATGAAGATACGAGGAGACAGGGAGTTTCAGACGAGGAGAGACTTTGTCAGATGGCATGACTCTGACATCAGATTCCTTAACCAAAAGAGAAAGATGCTGCCACAGAAAGGGTGAGGGACGGTGCCGAACCTCAGGGAGAGGCCAGGAGGCATCTGGAAAGGGAGGAGGGAGGCTTTCCATGTTCCTGGGCTCAGCACAACGCCTGGCCTTCAGCAAGTGCTCCTGTGCAGAATGAATGAATGAATGAATGAACGAGATGGGTAATGAGCAACTAGAGCTGAGAGGCTGACTGAGGCTAAAAAGCCGGAACTTGTGAGAAGGTGAGCGCATGTGACACGACAACAAAAGACAATCTGAGAGCACGAGCGGACCTTGGCATGTGTCGCTAAGTGAAAGTGTGGTCCCCTAGTTCCGTACCCTTTTTTTTCATTGACTTTTTATATTTCACATATATTTGTGTAATCATTCCATTCATGCTTCCAGGGTAATATTCAGATATCTATTTGTTAGTGTATTAGTGGCACTGACCACTCAGAACAGGTATGGTGAGGATGGACACCAGCGACAGAATCCCAGCACTGCCATCCAGAATGTCTTCCCTGAATGTGTATCTCTCTCTAGTGCTAAGCATTGTGAGGTTGTGTATCATCTTTGTTTTATACTTTATTAAAGCATTTAGCTCAAAGTTTTGGTTGGCTAATTGTGCCTGCACCAAATATGTACAGACTTTTTTTGTCATTCCCTAAAGAACACAGAATAAAAACTATCTCATAGCGCTTATATTGTATTAGATAGTACAAGTAATCTAGCGGTAACCAAGAATAGACTAGATCTAGGTACTATGACAATTTATATAGGATTTTCAGATTTGGGTATCCGTGGGGGTCCTAGAGCCAATCCCCTTTGAGTATCTAGAGCAACCATGTGTATGGCATGAGGACAGAATGGTGTAAGAAGGAGTGGGTTTGGGTGGGGTGGAGTGAGCGTCTTGTGGAAGTCTCCCAGGCCTACCCAAACTTGGGGATGAATTACCCTCCCTCTGGGGTTTATCTAAGTCTCCCTGGGGCCTATGCAGATGCAGGCCACAGGCAGGCAGGACACTTCTTGCAAGGCACTTTCCTGGGCTCGGGTAAGTAAATCTGTTAATGCTTTCCAGCCTCCTTCCCTTTGTTAGGGAGCCTAGTGTATTAATTAAAAACTGCGGGCAGCTGTAAGTATCTCCAGAACAAGGATTAAGCCAGCTTTCTGTCAATTGCTTTCAAAGCAATTGCTATTTGCTAGAGAAATGCTTTCTTTAGGGGTTAAAGCAACTAGCTTTTCACTCTGCCATGTCCTCCATTACCACATTACCCTGCCGGCTCCCTCCTGTGTAATCCACCCTTCAAACCAGCTGCAATAGGAGGATCACATGGAAAGGCACGTGCCAACGCCAGGCCCTCCTGCTCCACCCAGACACAGGTGTGCCTCTGGGCACTCATGTGATCAGTACAGGGACTTGGTAGGACAGGACCAAGCCAACCTGCTTTTACCAGCCCCTCCACTGTGGCCGAGTTAAGGTTCAAGTAATCCGTCTGTATTAAGCGCTGCTTAGGCACACCGCTGAAATGGAAAGCAAGAGGGGTCTCCTACATAATGTGTTGCAGGTATCTCTTGTGTGTGTTTGTTTCCATGATCCAAAAGTTGTTTATAATAGTAAGTGGGCACAGAGGAGGAAAGTGGGGGCCTTACATGAAAGAAAAACTTTCCATGGAGTTGTTCACGGGTAGTAGGACAGGCTACTGCTACCAATGGAGACGACACTACCGTGGTCAGCGCTCAGCTGACTGTTCCTCAAAGTGAACTGCCTGTGGGATTCAAGAAGGCAAAGCTTTAGGGCTCACGTAGGCTGGAAGACACTGCTGTGAATCAAGCTGCCTTGGCATTGTTGGGAAGACTGGCCCGGCCTCCATCACGAACAGGCAGGGCTGTGCACTTACTTGGCCTGGGTGAGGGGCCACTGAACAGGAGAAAACAGGGCATAACTGAGGATCTCTGAGCCTCCAGACAATTTGTAGCTTACAGATCTTTCATGTTGTCAGCAATAAATATTAAGTAAATCAATAAATTCTCCATTGAAGTGATAAATAGTCAATCAGTTATAAGAGCACAAAATAAGTCTGAACTGAACTCTAATGTGACCATAAAATGAAATGTCAAATCTGAAGCAGGCATTATTATTATTTTTCTGGGAGGCCTGAGAAACTCTCCAGAATTCTCTTTAATTCTGACTTGGGTCCAGACCATGGCTGAGTCTGCATCTTCCAGTGCCTACAGCGACGCCTTAGTACTTCAGTGCCACCTCCTTTGAAAATCTCTAGGGACTCCATGGGATATGACAGATGCTCACAGCTCCTGGAGGAAAGTTGGGCTCTGCATGTACACATGCATGCACACTGATACATATGCACAAGTGTCTCTATGCACATGTGCATATATCCTCACACACAGGCAGGGTAGACACAAGCATGTCTCTACATGGGTGCGTGCTCTTGCAAACCTGTACAGACACACACCACACACACACACACACAAATCCCCCACAAATGTGCATCCTGTTGATATGCCACTCTGCAGATTGCCCTGTAAAACCCAGCCTCAGCACAGAAGGAAAGGGGAAAAGATCTAAATCAGGATAACATAAATAAGCCTGTGGCAAGGAGAGAAAAACCCAAACAACTAACACCACCAGGGAAAAGTCACTGCAGAATTTATATAAAAACAGTATATCAGAAAAGCTGTTTGAGAGACCTCAGAGAGGCAGAAATCATGAAAAGCTCTTGCTTGCTAGTCTGTGGTTTAAATGTGTAAGAATTACTCTTGTGAAAAATTGGAGACCTATTTCATTATTTTCTACCAGCAATCAGCTCTTTTGTCTTACCATCATTCCCATTCCCATTCTCTCTCTCTCTCTCTCTCTCTCTCTCTCTCTCTCTCTCTCTCTCTCTCTCTCTCCCCCCCCTGGGGTGTGTTTGCCTGTGAGAGAGGCAAACACACACCAATCTTAAATCTGACCCAGTCTTAAATCTGTAATCTGTTTTTACTCTTTTCTCTTTGAAACATCAATATATTTAATTCATAAACCAAAACCAAATTCCACTTATTATTAGACTCTCATTTTCCCTCTATCACTTATATTTTTCAGCCCCTTTCAGGACAGGTATATAGGATAAACAGATAAGTATCTGCCCAATCTAATTTTGAGCCTTTGTGAAAAAGCATAATTTCTGTTCCTCTTTCCCCTTGCCTTGGCTCACGGTTTCTTTCATCAAGATGAGCTCATTACTACAGACTTTCGTAACTTGGCAAGGATGTCCAGGAAGCATTGGCTTGTGTCTCTGCCACTTTGCAGGACCAGTTGGACCACTTGATCTATGGCTTCTGCCTTTCTTTCCATCACTCAGAGGCTTGGTTCTCCTTCTGGTTGCTTTGGTTCAGTGTCTCGTATGTCAACAAAACGATTGGCCCAGATGCCTTGACATAATGCCTGACACTCCAAGGCAGCGAGTCACTTTGTGGGGAGGAGGGCACAGGCATGTTTCTTCCTGGAACTGTAGCCTCATATCCCAGTCTACCTGATACAATAAAGTCCTGTTCAGGATTATTTGCTTCTCTCTGTCTCATTCCTGAGCAGACTCTTCCCACACCTACCATTAGCACCTACCTAACTTCCTGCTAATGCCTAACACTTACACTGGTCGGTAAGGCATTACCGAGCATCTAGCGTGTGGCCGTATGTCTTACCCACCTTCCTCATTCCTCAGGCAAAATACCCAACCTACACAACTTAAAAGAGGAGAGGTTTATTTTTGGCTCACATTTTAGTTATGGTCAGTCAGCTCCCAAGAAAAAAAAAGCATGGCAGAGGGGCATGGAGAAAGAGAAACTGCTCCCCTCATGGGGGGAGGGAAGTAGAGAGTGAAGGGAGGAGGTAGGTAGAGAGAAGAGCTTTTCAAAACCATGCCACCAGTGACCTGCCTCCTCTGATGAACCCTGCCTTCTAAGTCAGTTGGAAGCTCCCATAATCCAGCCACTGTCCAGTGGCCCCATATATGAGTCTGTGTGACTCTTGGGGGACATCTAGACATAAACCATAACACCTTGCATGAGCCAGATAGAGGGCCAACATATGGGAAATGGCAGACATGGTTTCTGTCCCTCTGAAGCTTATGCTCTAGCTAAAGAAAACTTAGAACTATGAGACCCCATGATGAGACATGCAGAGCATCTCAATTGATGCCCCACCTTCCTTTTCAATGTAGATATTTTCTGTTTCTTCAGTTTTGTCTTAAAGCCACAGATACACATCGTTCTCCCTTCCACAGCACTTTTCACCACATGCGTTTTACCTCCTGTGGCCGGCAGACAGCCTGTCTGGGCTCCTCCCAGACGTCCACATCCTAATCTCCAGAGCCTGTGAATATATTACCTCACCTGCCGCAATGTTTGGATTGTGGGATGTCTCCTAAAGAGCCATGTATTAAAGGCTCGGTCCCGAGGCAGCACTGTCTGGAACCTTTAAAACACGGAGGCTAGTAGGACAAAGTTAGGTCATTGGCAGTGTGTCTTTGAGGACCATTATGGGAACCTTGGCCCCCCCTTGTTACTCTTGCAATGAGAATTTTTGCCCCTTTCCCTTTCATTAACATCTGGTACCCAAAAGACAGTGAATCCATCCAACCATGGATTGGAACCACTAAAATCATGAACTACAATAAATCTCTTCTCTTTATAAATTAATTGTCTCAGGTATTTTGTTATAGTGATGGGAAACTGACTAACGCACATGAGGAAAAGGACTTTACCAACATGATTAAGTTAAGAACTTGAACACAGCTCTCTCGGCAATCAATATTGAGAAACTTTTCTGGAAAAAAAAAAACTCATATCATTGAACTTTCTTTTTCCTCTGAGTAGTTCTCCTACTTATGAGGCATGAACTCTCACCTTAACTGAGCTGATTTTGACTCCCCATTCAGTGGAAGGGTCAAACTGTAGTCCCCGGGAGACTAGGCTTTCAGTGTAGTTCTGTTTCCATCTTTTCTGTCGAGGAATGCAGGTGCTCTGTGGAAATGGAACTCCTGATAAATGAGTATTTCACAATTCCTCAGGTAAGCAAGCACCCCAGACTGATGGTCTCCCCAGCCCACCTCATCTCTGTCCTGGGAAGAAGGAGCAGCAGCACAGGGCAGCACTAACGGACCTAGCCATCACCTCAGGCTAGGGCATCTCATTCAGATGAAGGAGAACCATACACATGTCTCCTGAAATGTGGGAACCATAAGTAGACACATGAGAGAAAAGAAAGAACGAATGACAGGAAAAAGTGGTTGTTCGTAATGATAAGACCTACCTGGTAGAGCTGGAACTTTTGTAGTACCTGAAATTAGCCAAGGAAACGGGCTCAGATCCTGAAAGATCTTAACCACCAGGCAAACAGAGACCAGCCTTGGTGTTTTGGGCATTGCACAATCCTTGTGTATTTTAAAACTGGAAAGTGATCTAATGCTTAGGATAAGGAAAATGTAGCCAAATGTCTTACATTGCTCTTGGGCCCATTGCCTGAGTTATCTTGGGCCTCAAACACACTGACATATGCAGATTTTCTTGGATTATTTATTTTGGTTTCAGTGTACACAGTGGAGAACTCGATGTGAGCTTGGCTGGGTGCTTCAGAGGAAAGGGCTGTGTTGTATATGCATCTGTTGATGCAACTGGTATCCAGACCATCTGTGGGTGGTTCCTGCCGTTCTTAGCAACCGTCCTCTCATGGAGAATGAAGTCTCTTACACTGAGTCACTCGGTGACCACTGAATTTTATTTTAAGGACGTGTCCTAGATACAGCAGGCTTCCCACTCACCACGCAGAGGAGAAGGCCCTTCTAGAAGAGGATCCCTGTGTGTTTAACAACCGCAGGCTGCTCAGGCTAGCTGTCCTTTTTGTCAGAGGCTGAATGAGGAGGTGCTCACCCTTTGATCTATGCCAGAGAGAGCATTCAGAGAAAACTCTAAATCACTGTGTTCCAGTGTGAAAGGTGTCATCTTGTCACTCCATGCACAGTGCATGTGCATAACCATTCTGTGTTCCAGAGCAATCAGCATCATAAAACTGCAGAACTAGAAAGGAGCTGAGAATCCAACTGCCTACAAATCACATGAATTTTCTTTATGCCAGTTTTGAGAAAGGGTCATTCTGCTGGCTCTCTTAGCTTCCCCGACAGCAGACTCACTACCTCACGAAGACATCCAGTTCTTGGTACCCAGTGAGCTCGTATATGGCAACGAACAGAGTAGTTGTAAAGCTCACCAAATATCACACCTGTAGACGCAGCAAATTTATGTCAAGGAATGTATCTAAGGAAGTAAATGAATAAATAAATTTATTGGCTTCCTTTCTGTGCAGAAGGGAATTATTTCAGTGAATTAAAGAGCATGCTGTAGGATGATGAATAATATAGCCCTATATTAGCTAACATTTTCAGTACTTTCCGTGTGGCAGATTCTTTCCAGAGAGCTTTACATATGTTATTTCATGTATTTTTCACTTGGCCTTGTGTGTTCTGTGGTGTGTGTGCACATATGAGCGTGTTGCTAGAAGCTTTGGGGCTGAGGATGGTCTAAGCTTGTGAGAGATTTTGAAGACCAGCCAGCAGTATCTCCTCTTTCTAGTGACTTTCCTCTGGGCCTCTGCCTCCCACGAGCAGCACAAACCACTGTACTACTTTGCTTTTCCCTATTGGTGTGATCATTCAAGCTAAGTTCCCTGAGGAGATGAGAATTTTAAGAGGACTTGAACTGGGCGAAACTGGGAAGCAGGCAGCTGAATCCCTTGGGTCTTTCAAATACATATCCATGCTTAATTGTTTCTGATGTTCTTTGGAAATACTGAATGTCACACTCATGTTTTTGTTCTCTCAAACCTGGGGACTATCTGTATCACCTCTCAGGACGCTGCTGTGTGTTGAGGTCCCTGCATGGTATCTCCAGGACTGCTTAACTGTCTAGCTGAGAGCGTGTCACTTGACTTTCCTGGACCTGGACTAATTTTTGAAGGATGGAACAGGACTGAAGCCCCCACATTCTCAGCTGCACTCAGATCCTTCTAAAGGTGTAGACAAGTTCACTCCAAAGTAATCTTTCTTTTTAGTGCTGGTCTTGAAACTTGACTGATTTTTTTTATTATAAAGTATGATTTCAATAATATGGAACTAGTTTCTTATTAAAGCAAAAGAGAAACATACCAAGCGTGGTGAGTATTGTACTTCAGGTTAATTACAAAAAGCATTTATTAAGGGTTACCACTAGGAAATTGATAGAAAATCAATTACACAGTAGTTAAACATCCAATAATAATGTGTATTAATGAACAATTCCTGTTTAACATCTCTTATGAAATAATGGGCTGTGTGGGAGATTTTGGGTAGCCAAGCAGCAGCTGGGAAATCTGAGTTAACTCTCCAAAAGCCCGACGGCAGGTTTTATCAAACAGCTCCATGTTCCTATACCTTATTAGCATCATGCATCATGACAGCCTAGATAACCACGCCTTCTGAGAGTTTCCCATCTAGACTGGGGTCACAGGCTGTACCTGTGTCCTCTAGGTCTGTCTAGAAGAAGGATTCAGACCAGCTTGAGAGTTCTGTCAAAGGGTGCTCTGTAGGATGACATTGACATTTCTAGATTTCCTAGATACATGAAAAACCACGGGATCCTTTCTTACTCCTGTCCAGCCCTTGGCTGCTAAGGAAATACCTGCTCTTTGTTAGTGGCCACATTATCTCCCACATGCTATGTGAGAATCAAAACCAGAGCTCTGTGTTTTGAAATGATGTGTAACTCAGCTCAGCTATGGGCCTTTTTTTTTTTCCTTGTCTGTTTGAGACAGGGTCTCACTATGCTGTTCAGGCTGGCCTTGAGCTCACTTTGTAGCCCAGGCTGTTCTGGAACTCACAATGATCTTCCTGCCTCAGCTTCCCGACTGCTGGGACTACAGGCGTGAACCACCATGCCTGGCTCAGCTGTGGGTCTTTGCTTTTTGCTACACTGTCAGATCAAATGTGATGTCAAGACAGGAAGAGGGTGTCTGGTTCTAAACCTGCCTGGACACCCACATTTCCAGCCTCACTGAGGGTTTGTCTTGAATGCCCATCTCTGCTTCTACAGGCTGTGTAGTGTGCAGCTAATGTTTTCCAAGGAATTCACAGCTTGTTCCTTTCAGATATGACCATGGTAGAGTCCCTAGTTTAGCCAATTCACAGATACTTTGCAGAGTTATAGGAGAGGTGAGGGAGAGAGCAAAGAGTCAAAGACAAGAAGCAAATAGCGGTGTTCAGACAGCAGTTCAAAATGAGAACCAGGCGAGAACCAGGGGATTTAGAGAAGAGACCTCTGCAGGAAAGGATGGCCCAGAAGTGGGAGGAGCTGAGTGAGCAAAGGAGCCTAGGAGTAACGAGCTCTTGATTCAGAAAACACTGACTTTGGATTTCATGACATTGTCAAGTCATGAAACCAAGGAGATGGGTGTGGGAATTAGCAGATGGGAATTCGGCTCCAATGCCTGGCAGACTAGCTTCTGGTTCTTTTCTGCTACTTGTGAGCTGAGTAGCTGAGAAATCATTTAACTCCTCTGCACCTGAAGACGTGATATCTGAGTGGTTGTACCATGTGCCTGTTACAAGGCCCGCCACACCCTGGTTACACTAGAAATGAATTGAATGATGTGCGTACAGTGGCGTTTATCTTACATGCATTTTGGGAGACTAAATTGCACAGATGTGCATAGAACGTTTAATACCTTGCCTGGTACACAATGCATACAAAATTAATAATAACAGTAATTGTTGCTACCACTGCTATTAGCATATACAAGCATTTGCTTTTCTGTAGCCATTTAATCTTATTAGCTAAGCAATGCTCTTCGTGTTACAGATATTGGGACGTGTTTTATGAGCTCTTACCCTACTGACTGCCATAAAACATGTTCTTAAGGTGTTTTAAATAAATGAATCGATTAATTCATAGAATTTCAGAATGGAAAGGAACCTTATCTGAACAGTTACTGTAGGTGCAGATTTTATAGACATAGTCCATTAATCCTTTTTGAGTATGCATGACTAAATAAAGGATAACAGCGTATTATTAATGGCAAAGCTGAGACCCAGAAAGGTTAGGTGGTTTGGGTGAGGTGATTCTGTGCAGAAGGATCAAACCAGAATGATAGCTCAGGTTTGCAGCGCCCAAATCTTCCCTTGCCAGAGACACGAGTTGCTAGCTGAGCTGCGAAGTCCCAAGGCCACAGCGTAGCAGTGGTGGCAGAGTTCTGACGTGGATGCCGCAGTGGATGTGCAGAGCCCTCTCCATCAGCGTGCAAGTTGCCCCAGAAGTGGAGCATCAGATAAGAGTTGTGTTCTCTAAACTAAAGCCTCAGTGTTCAGATTTAATCATGGTGTTGATATTTTGCAATAAGTAAGTGGGTTTTGTGTTACAGTTTGGACATTTGGTCTCTAAAAGGTTTGCCACCAGTGATCTGAGGTGTAACTACGCAGTTTGCAGCTTAGGGGTCTTGTATTCATTTCCTGGGGAGGAATACAACTTGAGTTCTGGTGTCTCACCTCAGGATTTTGTTCTTACAAGGAAGTGGATCCCTCATTCTAAAGCACTGGGTTACTACTCTGAAATCTTAGCTGTTCTTGGAATTTCCCAGTACCCAGGTCTCTTTCTGGGACTTCCGGTGGCCTCAGTGGAGCACCAGTCATCGGAGGCTATGGAGAGACTCCTGAGCAGCACCGGCAGACGGAGAGGGAGGACAGCACATTTGGCGAGGGGGACGACGACTTTGCTGTGTGGACAGCACAACCCTGCCAACCTTGTGTGGTGGATTGGCCCAAGGGGATGTGTATAGAAACAAGACAGAAGGAGGGAAAAAGTGGTCCCTGTGATACCAGACATGGAATCTTCTGACACAAAGATGGTGGAAACAAGATTGGGCCGGAAGTCACAAGCACGTGTATACCCGTAGGGCAAAGCTCTATTGGAATTGGAGGAGGAACTTCAGCCAAACTGGGCTTTTAGGACCAGGGAGGAAGTCAAGAAATGGATGGAGCTGCTGCTCTGAAAAAAGCAAACAGCTCATTTTTATTAATTTGCTGGAGCGAGCTAAAGTAGGGTAACTTCCATTGCCCAGGAGCATGGTTCCAAAAGATGTTGCTTTTTGTGACAGATTTGGAACACCAGGTGGTCATGATCTACTCACCCCGGAAGTTGGCTGACTCCATCATCTTGTATAAAACGTGGTGGCCTTGTGGGTCTGGGCTGTGTTAGGGGCAAAGGATTTCAGGTGCTTGGGCTTGGTAGCTTCTGAAGAAGCACAGGTGAGGGCACAAAAGTGTGGTGGCAGGGGTGGGGTGGGGTAGGACATAAACCACTCTCAGTGAGCCATGAGGTCAGAGAGAATCTTATACCTTTTGGACCAAATATTTCTAAATGAGCAGCATATCTACATTCATATCTGGGTAGAATCTAGCCCAGGGTTTAACACAGCAAAGGGGATGCCAGAATTTGAAGAGGTGTGAAGCCTTTTATCCGCTTTAGTCACCCATCAGATCTCTGCAGGCTCAGGTGAAGGGTCAGTGTTTTCAGCAAAAGTGGCCTTCAGGCCCCTCAGAAGTGATCTCGGCAGCTGTTCTAACCCACACATCAAAAGTGTTATCTACAGCAAAGCTAGGGAAGCTTACCATGTGCTGCCCAGTTGTGTGATTTACAAAATCAAGTGATTTTCAAGTTGACTAAAGGCAAATGAGATGAGAGGGCCTATTTACTCCCCCTCCACCCTTGAAAATGAGTTTTCATTTCATATGGACATTCTGTTTCTGTGTCTTAGCAGGATCTCATCACAGGTCTGCTGAGCTATGCCATGCTACAAAGGATAATAGTTTACCACACCCAGGGGCTTAGTCCATTGTCCCAGCCTCCTGTCTCAGTACCGTGGGCCCTGTCTCAACTGGGAGGACACTGATGCAAGAAGTGAGAAGGGTATTTGAGGACCTGCATTTTTGGTGTTTTCTTCTCTCTTGTCCTTTGCTGTAGCCCCACCCTTTCAAAACTTCAGTTTGAGGAGCTCTTGACATGTAACAGATACTCAATGTGTGTTTGATGAATGAATGAATGAATGAATGAATGAATGAGTGCACCACTGAATGAACAGAATTTATAATTAAAAGGGACCTTACTGGACTTCAAGTAATGAATGCAACCAATATCACTACAGTTATTGGTTCCCACAAAGCACTAACAGAACTTGGAAATGCAGAATTGATAGACATCGGCCTGCTTACTGTTGGCACCACCTGGATGGCGGCCACCTGGGATGTTTTCCTCTTCTCTGGCTTCTACCGGAAATGGGAAGGCCTCTGTGTGGGAGGCCGGGGGAGGAGGGTGCATCTGTAGTGAGTCTAACGAGGCAATTAGGGTAGAGGCAGGTTAGCAGCTTCCCCTGAAGGCACTAGGGAAACTTGAGATCTGTTTGCCCACAGCCTGAAGGGACATTTCTGAAGATTTGCTAAATTGCAAGCACAGATGAAAATGGTTACCGAATGGCCCCAGGCCACTTTCTTCTAGGGACGTGCGGAGAGGAGGGATGGGGCAGAGACCTCTGTGAACAGAAGTGGATGTGCGGGCTGGAAGGAGGCTGAGGGAAGCAGCTTTGAAACCATCCTGCGGTCCCTCCACAGGCCTTTTCCCTCCTCTACCCACAGAACCGGCAGAACTGCTGAATGTCACTGATAGAAAGCCGAGAAGCTGCAGATCCTGGGGCACAAGACGAGGATCACAGTGGCTTTATCCTTACAAAAATCACACTGGACAGAGGAGAGATTTGGAGTGGGAGGGCTGAGAACGCTGGCTGAGAATCTGCAAATGTGTCATAGCAGTTTTGTCATTGCCAAAGCAAAACCCAAAGCAAAGCGTAAAGGAGGGCCTGAGCAGATAGACCCTGCCAGTGAGATCTAATTTGCTTCAGAACAGAGAAAGTTACAAGGGCCCCCACTCTTGATTGGAGTGAACAGAGGTGAGGTAGAATTGTGTAGGGCTAGAGCGATTCATTCCAGATAGGAGTCTGGTAAGCCAATCAGATAAATCTCTTCATTAGGATCTTGAATGAAAGGCAAATGGGAAGAGGGCAGAGCACAGCCTCTAGATTAAATCTGGTCAGAGCCAATATTCGAGGATCCCCCATGCTGTTATCCAAATGGAAATTAATGCAACTATGAATTAGCAGCCCCAGGAGCAAGGAAGGAGGGAATTCAACTCTGTCCTGTTCTGCTCTAGCCTGGATGGAGAGGAGCCGCAGGAAGCTGGTGTGGCTGTCTCCAATACCCAAGTGTTGGGAGGGAATGGCGGGGTGCAGGGCCCCCCACGTGGATTTCCCCACTCACCTCTGGGGAGAGACTACAGCAGTGCCTTGTCTCTGCTTGGCCAGGAAGGCAGATCTCTGGCTCGATGGTGACTGGCAGATCAGTGACCAAAGAGCCCCATCCCTGTTCTTACCATCCTTCTACCAAACTCTGGGCAAAGTTCCCTGGCAGGCACTTAATGTCTCCATCAAAAAGTGCCTGCCCACCCTGAATCACGTGCTAGCGTGTGTCCCCCAAAGCTTGACATTGGCTCTTTCCACACTTTGTTTTCACACGTCCAAACAGGGTCACTGAAACTAAGAGGACAAAGAGGAGCTTGGGTGGCCTTCCTTCACTTATGGAGATGGCCTTTAATGCTTTCCGTGGAGGACATGTTTGCCCTTGACGCTGCAGGTCAGTCTTTCTGGTCCCGGTGACCCTGCAGTCATGCCCTTTGCCCTGCCCTCCATTCCGGAAGCCACTTCTGCTCTGCGATGTATTCAGTATGAATGAGTCACTGTCCACTTATCTCCTGTCTGCTGACTTAATCCTGCCCTCGGCTTGTCCTTTACCCCTGCTCTGTGGCATGGAGCAAATAGGCCTGTACACTCCTCAGAGGCAAAGCCAGCAATGTCTAGGTGCTTCTGAATGTGCAGTGAAACCTCTGACAGGAGCCTCCTTCTGATGGTGTTGGTCACAGTGGTATCAGTCTCTATGGAAAAGGGCAGAGCAACTCTGTGACTAGTTCCAGGAGCAAGGCATTCCATGTTTTAAGTGGACTCTTCCTTGTCCCTCCCCAAAGCAAAAGCACCGGAGACAAATCCCAAGATCCCAAAGAGAAAGGCCCAGCAGAACAGGGCCTGAGCCACTGGTACTGATGGCATTCATCAGAGATCTTTGTGGGCACAAGTGCAGAAGCAGAATCTTGTAGCCCTTTGGGTGGTGAGAGGAGTTCACAGACTTGGCTTTGAGATACTCGGAAGTATTCAGTTGCATGAAGAGCAGGAGGTTGACCCCCAATAAGCCCTGGGATTTCAAGGTGGAGCCCCCAGAGGAAGTGTCTGTTTGTGTGGAAGCTGCCTAATGAGAGCAGGAGGACAGAACCATGCACAGAGACCTGAAGTTTCATTGCACTGAAGGACCTCATTCATCACAATAATAATGCAGACCACCGTCCACCACGCACTGCATGGCTCTCGGGGTGAATGCAAGTCTCTGTCACATATGGCAGCTGTTGGTGCCATATGGCACTCGGTGGAGCTCAAGCCATCCCCTCCAGCTGGGAGAATGAGTAGTCCCTGGGCCCAGCCATCAGGTGAGGCCTTCCATGGCATGGGTCGGCTCTTGTTCTCTGAATCTGTAGCTAAGTGATACCCTGATCCTCTGTTACCTGAAGATTCTTTGCTGCCTTGTCAGGTTAATACAGTGGCCAGTGTGGATTGGGTCCTTTGGTACACAGGAGAGCATGTTTTTGATGATGATGGTGGTGGTGGTGATATCTTGTCAAATGTGCTCAATGATTAGATGCATTTATTATTGAACCTTTACTCAACTATCTGATTGAGAAAGCTGTTATTTGAATTTCACTGAAGAAACAAAACTAAGGCTCAGAAGTGAATAACTTGGTCACAGTCATGCAGCTCTTTAGCCATTGAGATACATGATTTAGCTATCATGTATAAGACTCCACTGGATATGCTGTGTTCCAGAATACCTGAGCTGGAAGAATATTTAGAGCTCATTGGACACAATCCATATTTAAAAAGAAAAACTAAAATGAATAAAAAGTCCCTCTACAAGGCTGCCACCAGGAAATTCCAAGCTGGTATAAAGTCTGTCCCTCCTGAATTCTAGTCCTTTGTTTTTTCACCCTTGGAACGCACATCATCACTTTGTCTTTAGCTTGGAATGCTGCAGTATTTTAATTTTTAGGGAACTTGTTGATGACTTCTCATGGATTAAGCACATGATGAAGCTGATGTCTTCTAAAAATAACCAAGAGGGAAAGCTTGGGTTCATCGAGCAGTTGAACTCGTGGTTACAGAGATTGATATGGGGGGAGTCCTCTGTCCTCCCCCAGTGCATCACCTGTCTTAGGGACAGCTACCTCTCCCCAGCTCACTCGGTAAAGACTGCAAGGGTTGGAAGTATCATGTTCTGATCCTGTGATGTTTGCTCAACCCAGGCTTGTGCTTGAAGTCTGAGAAAGGATGAGGAGGAGACAGTGGAGAAGTGACCCAGTGCAGAGCCTTCCCTCCCCCACCTACTTGGACCCATTGTCCTGGTTCCATGTCCTGGTTCCTGGCTGTGCAAGAGTACTTCTGGCTAAAGAGGGATTTGGGGTTAGGATTCATTAGCATGTTTTTAACCCCTTCCCAGGCAGTTCTGATTATTGGCCAGACTGCAAGGCAGTCCCAAAGGCTCTGCTGTCACTAGGCAGTTCGATCAGGGAGACCCAGTAGCAACCTGGACAGGTGAATGAAAGATGGAGATTTTTTTCGGTTAGTCTTTTCCTTAACTTCTAGGCCACTGCCAAAAATGATGCTGAGGATGATTCCAGCATTAAGGGACAAGAGAAAATGGACATATGTACACAACCCATTAATTTCATGCAGATGGAAATCCCGGTAATTACTCCTCCTTGTCATACATGAAAGCTCAATTGCAATAGAATCACAAATAGTGTCTGAATTATCTATATCGTGTCCTCTGTCTGTATTGTCCCTGGTACTCAACAGATCAAACTTTATCAATCTACGTAATTACCTGAACAAGTGAGCTCACTAATAATAGCAAAAGCCAGTCCCGCAGCAGCCCAGCCACAGGAGAATTCACTGCGGTAGCTCCAGCTGATGGCTGGAGAAAGGAGCAAACCAAGCAGAGCACCACCTAGCGTCCCAATCGTCACATCCAATCTGGTGCCGCTGGCACCGAAGGACAAGTAACTACCCACAGGCACAAAGACACGGGGACAGACAAGTCAGGGAAATTGTGAGGTCCTCTCTCAGTTGACCCTAAAGTGAAGCATGAAGGGCCACGAGGTTGGAATGACTGTGACAATTTCAATATGAAAAACATGACCTTAGAATTTAAAATAAATGTTTGGTCTCTTTCTGGTTTGACAGAGGAGGCTGAAAATGCATGTGTGTGTGTGTTAAACACACAGACACACACACACACACACACCATAGGAATACAGGAAAGTTACTTGTCTCTGTTGTAAATTTAAATGAAGTCCGGAGTAGTGAAGGCCATTTGTAAGGTCTACTGAGCTAATGGATTCATAATGACTTTTAAAGCTTCACTCGGGTAAGAAATACTGTTCATTTTTTAATTGCATATAATTATACTTTTTCATAATCTAGGGTGGCATAGCAAAAGTAAATCTGCTGGCTTAATTATAAATCTTTTTATTATCTGGAACCCTGCTGAAGTAAAAGGAAAAAGAAACAACTACTGTTTTTCTAATCTAAGACAAAGGATTTAAGCTGTATATGCCCTCGATGTTAAATGAGTTTCGATCCTTTTGACGGGAGGACACGGGTCCATTCCCACACTCCTCTGTGGAAGGCTGTGTAGAAATGTACAGGGCACTCTGACCTGCCTGGGCTCCAAGCTGCCTCTTGTCCTGGGGCATGAGACATCAGTAATCTGTTCAGTAAGCTTGAAGAGTCCATTTTTACCTCTACAGGTAGACTGTGGGAAAAGCTTCAAGTTGGAGGGGGTTGGAGGTTGGCCGGAGAGGGTGGAGGAGGTGGTGAGAAGTCAGAGAAAGTGAAGCATCCAAGAGTCTAATCAGATTTTTCTTTCTACTGGGCTTCTTGTAACGATTCCCCCCAAGCCCTTGTAAGACTCTGTGGTTCATGCAAGTTGCCAAGAGTGACCCTGGGGAAGGAGATTTGCCTCTGAGAGGCACAGCGTGATAATGTGGATAGGATGATGTGCAGCTTTTATGGATATAGGACTTGCTGAAATCTGTTTCTTGGAAGGTAGAAATGCTGAACCAACCCTGTGTAGGAAAATCGTGCCATGTGGGAAGATGAAGGCAAGTTGGGGTGAAACACTGGTGTCTGCATAGCTTTCCAAGACTGACTCACTTTGCCTCCTCTCCCAAATGGGAAGCATGCTTGCAGCCTGCCTGAGGAGCCCGCCTGTAGGAAACGGCCTGGGGTAGCCGGGAGAGGCCCTGAGCAGTGCAACCTGGAGGGCATGGTCACCTGGCAGGTGCCACCACTCAGAGCCCTTGCTGAGAGATATAAGGCTGGTCATTTCCTTGGCTCAGAAATAGGTGATCCTTGTAAAACTCTCCTTCATCAGTTCTAGATGCCCCTTGCTAAAGTAGATCAGTCCTTCAGTCATGGTGGGGGAAGTTGGACAGGAAATCCAGAAAGAAAAACAAACTAAGCTCTAAAAGTTGAGCAACTCCTATGGGCTGGGTAGAGATGAATGATGTTGCCACCATGTCAGAATGGGGGCAGGGGGGAGTTTTTGAGGAGAAACAGCAGTTTGCAATTAACACCTCCAAATCGCTCTGCACAGCTTTCTGCCACCTTCTTCTAAGTTTAACTCAACAGTTAGAGACCCCCAGGACCGCTCAAGCATATGACAAGCTACTGCTCCTGTCAGTGGCTAAGCAGTGACAGCCACCACTGCTGCATGCTGAAGTCTTTGCACACTGAAGCCTGTGCCCCACTGGCCAGGTAGGCTGGCCTTTACCTCCTCCCTCTTGCTTGTGCTGGGCCCAGACTGCTGTCCCTAGGCTTGGTGCTGCTGAAAAGCATCTTGTTTTATTAATTACAGTGAATCCAGACTGGAGCATGCCAGGTAAGTGCGCTACCACTGAGCTAAACAGCAGTCCATAGGGTTTTAACGTTTAACCATCTCTCTAAAAAAAGCACACTCACATCTCCAGTGAAAAGCTCCCCTAAGTTCCCCTACATCCTATAGGCAGTTTGGACTTCCTGGAAGCAGTGGACTTGAAGGTACAAGGTGCTTATAAACAGTGACAAGACTGACACATACTCAGGAGCATCCTGTCTGTTAAACTGCAGCACACACAAATACTGTGAGTTTGTCTCCCTAACTGGAATCCACCTAATGATCACCCAGATCCAATGTGTTAGTATGTGGGAGAGACACAGAGGTGCAAGTTATCGCTCACAGCAGACAAAACACATGTCAGTGTAGAACACTGGTCCAACCACTTGGTAAGATCTTGAGTAATTTATTTGACCTGTTAGCCTCCATGTCTGTGAAACAGGGATAATAAAACCTTACCTGTGCAGTCATGAGAATTTAAGAACGTGGAGGATTGTTCGTCCATGATGAAGAATGAAATCGTGTCCTTGGGAGAAAAAAATAAAATAGAACTGTAAGACCATCATGTTAAGCAAAATAAGCCAGACTGCAAAAGTTAAATAGCCCACCTTCACTTATACAAGAAACCTAAAATATAAACAAACAAACAAAGGAGAGGTGATAGGAAATAGGTAGATATTGAAAATGGGGTAGGGGGAAGGGATTAAAAATGACCAAGATGTGCATACACCAGTTTCCCAAAGCAGACATCACTGTGCTGTATTACTAGTATGTGGTAATTTTATAAGTTTTTAAAAAAGGCCAAGTGCCTGTGTGTTAGAGGCCTGGCACCCACTGCCTGCTCAGTAGGTGGCTTTTGCTGCCGCTGCCGCTGCTTTCTGTTACCTCATTAGATGCAGAAGCTGGGCCCAAACTGTAGCTCTTCTTGCTACAGTTTGACCTTGGATGGGTTACACAGGTTTGCAAAGATTTCATTTTTGCATCTGTGAAGTGTGAGAAATCATTTCTACCTCAGCAGTTAGATGTAGGGTGCAGTGACGTACAGAAAAACCCAGTCACGGTGATTTAGACACGTAGGGATCCATGGGGGTCCCACTCTCCCAGGGAACCTCTGCGGGACCTGTTCCATTACATCCCCGTGTGGGGACCAGCAAGTCTGTGACACTCTCGGGCTGCTCCCTTGGCCTTCCCTTGCTGTCCCAGTGTAACTGCTGTTTTTTTTTTTTTTTTTTCAGGTATCACCCTTGTTTCAGACATGGAGGAGGAAAAAGGAAGGGGTAGAATATTTTCTTCTTTGTATCATAAAGGCAAATGCTCCCCAAAACCCATCCTGCTAATTTGTGCTCACATCTCATTGACCAGAACTGGGCTGACACAGAGCTTGTCAGCCAACAGTGTCTGCTTCTCCTGCAAGTGGAGCTCTTCTGAGCATGGGCTTAACGCACTTCGTAAGAGCATGTTACAAAACTAAGCTGTGGTCCTTACCTCAGCCCTGTAGAAAGGAGAGGCAGTCAAGAGTTAAGTGATGACCGTGCTGTGCAGGGCTTTGAGCCCTCCCTGGGATAAATGAACGGCATTTGGAAGGCGATGGCTGCTTCAGTCCCAGCTGACAGGCCGTGTCCTCTTTCTAGCTAAGCTAGAGGTTGTCCTGTTTCTTTCTGCTAGTGAGGTGAGACTTGGTCTGGACTGGTGGCTTCGGTTATCTCTGCTTGATGTAAGTGTGAGGCTATGTCCT
The DNA here is from genome assembly GCA_004027455.1 of Hydrochoerus hydrochaeris. NCBI lineage: Eukaryota > Metazoa > Chordata > Mammalia > Rodentia > Hydrochaeridae > Hydrochoerus > Hydrochoerus hydrochaeris. The sequence continues at coordinate 81,907 of PVLA01001734.1, read as the reverse complement.
AGATAGATATAGCAGATTTCTAGGAACAGCAGGAGGGATTCCTAGAAGACTCATTCACTAGTAATGGGATTATATTAAATTAATAATAAGTAGTATCTGTCATGTGTGCCCTCCCACTACCGTAGCCTCCTAACAGTCTTTCTTTTTTTTGGTACTGGGGATCGAACTCAAGACCTTGCGCTTGCCAGTCAGGCACTTACACCACTGAGCCAAATCCCTGGCCTGCCTCCTGACACTCTGAATAAGTGCCTGTTATTTTCCAATAGCTTTATTGAGATATAATTTACATGCTGTAAAATTCACCATTTTAAGTTTACAAATGAATGGATCTTAGAAAATTTACACAATGGTGCCACCGTCAGTGCAATTTAGTTCTAGAACAATCCCATCCCTTCGGGGAGATTCTCCATGTTAGTTTGCAGGTGATTCTCATTTCCTCTTCCTGCAGACCACAACAGGGCTACTTTGCTTTGTAGACCTGTCTTTTCTAGACATTTCACATCAACGGAGGTGCGTAACACGTGGTCTTTTGCATCTGGCTTCTTTCAGTTTGTTTTGAAGGTTCATCCATGTTGTAGCATTCAGCAGTAATGGGTCATTTCAGATTGCAGGGCAGAATTCCATTATATGGATATACCGTAGTTTGCTTATCTGTCCACCAGTTGATGGATATTTAGGTTTTTCTACTTGATAGCTGGGACGAGAAATGCTACTGTGAACATCCATGTACACATCTTCATGAGGGCATGTTTTTGCCTCTCCTGGGGAAGTATCTAGAGGTAGAACTGCTAGATCATATGGTAAATTTATGTTTAATCCTTTAAGAAGCTGTCGGTTATCTAAAGGGCATGCAGCATTTTACTTTCCCCCAGTAATGTTCGAGAGCTATAGTTACTTCTCTTCCTCGCCAACTTCTTCATTATGGCCATTGTAGTGGTTATGAAGTGGTTATTCATTTTGGTATTAATTTAATTTTCCAAATGACTAATGGTACTGAATATTTTTCTATGTGTTTATTAGTTACTTATGTATCTTTTTTTTTTTGAAATGCCTTTGCAGATATTTGCCTATTTTAAAGTAGATTTTATTTTTAAAGCAACTGCAAATAGATAGCAAAATCGAGCAGGAATTACAGTTTCCGTATTTGCCCTGCCTCCCCACGGCCACAGCTGACCCAACTCTGGTTACATTTGATGAACCTACACAGCATTGCCACCCTGAGTCTGTAGTTTGCTTTAGGGCTGTTGGTGTTGTACATTCTGTGGGTTTGGGAAAATGTATAATGACACTACAGCATAATACAGATCAGTTCGCTGCCTTAAAGGTTCCTTGTGCTCTACCAATTTATCTTCCCTCCCTCCTAACTCTTAGCAACCACTCACTAATTTTTTAGTCTCTGTAATTTTGCCTTTTCCAGAATGTCATATAGTTGGAATCATACAGTATGAATCCTTTTGAACTTGGCTTCTTGCATTCACTCATGTGCATGTGCGGCGCCCTTTTCTGTCCATGCCGCATCCTAGTCCATCCACGCCTTGTGACAATCGCTTCTCCAGGAAAAGGACGCCGCATGTGGGAATTGGGCGCGGGGATCTTGGAATGTTTTGTACTGATAATTGTAATTTGTGTAGTTCACATGTGTATGTTTTTATGTAATGCTCAATATGCAGTCGAGGGTGGAGACTCCAGGGGGGTTGCTGGAGGCCCTCTAGATAACCCCTTTGTGAGGACTGATTGTGGGGTTTTGCCTTCTGTGAGTAGTATGAGAGAGTTTATACAAAAGCTTTAAATGAAAGAGCTCATGGAGGAGGATTTACAAAATTCCTGTGAGACAACTGCCCTGAGACACTGGACAGGCAGCCAAAGA
>PVLA01001734.1:0-79940 GCA_004027455.1 Hydrochoerus hydrochaeris | reverse complement strand
TGGGTAAGGCCTGGTTGGATACATGTGAAGAGTCCTTGACCTAAGACAGGCGCTGTAGGGAGCGACATAATAATCTCACACATCTCTTCCTCCTGCGGGCGTCTGGGTGCGTAGGCTTGCATTTCCCGGGCTAACTAAATGTCAAGATTAAAATGTTAATTGATACCTATTGCCCTGAACCTGGGGCACCTTCTGCTTGGAGTTGAGGTCAATTAACACCTATTGTTTGGGATTGTCCCTGCCTGGCCCTGGGCCTGGGGCGTTTCCTGCTTGGGGCTGGGGGTTACTGCCAGGGTTGGCAAATATATATTCCAGCTTCTAAATAATAAAGGCGGATTCAGATTCACTCACAGACTGGTGTGCAGTGTTTTCTGTCTCTCACTCGCCGACTCCCTGACCACCTTTGGGAAACCCTAGCCCTGCCGCAGCTGGACTCCGGCATGCATGTAAATTTCCTTCATGTTTTGTTCATGGTTTGGTTGCTCATTTCTTTTTGGCACTCAATAATATTCCATTCTATGGATGTACCAGTTGATCCATTCACCTACTGAAAGACAACTTAGCTGCTTCCAAGTTTTGGCAGTTATGAATAAAGTTGCTGTGAAACATTCATGTGCAAGTTTTCATGCGGTCATAATTTTTTTTTTTTGTACTCATTGGAGTAAATGCTAAAGAGTGTAATTGCCTTGTGTTGTAGTAAGAATATGTTTGGTTTTATAAGAAACTGCCACACTGTTCTCCAAGTCATTGGACCCTTGTGCGCCCCCCAGTAGGGAATGACTCTTGGTGTTCCACATCCTGTCAGCACTTCCTCTGGTCAGTGTTTAAGATTTGACTCATTTAATATATGTGTTATTGTGTCTTGTTTGGTTTTAAATTCCTTCTTGACATGTTATATGGAGCAGCTTTGCCTATGCTTATCTGCAATCTCTTAATCTTCTTTGGTGAGCTATCTAGCAAAATAAGATACTAGGCCCATTTTCTAATTGGGTTGTTTGTGTCCTTATTGTTGAGAGTTGAGTTCTTTGAATATTTTGGATAACAATCCTTTATCAGATAGGACTTTTGCAAATATTTTCTCCCAGTCTGACTTTTCTTCTCATTTTCTTGACCTTTGTTTGTTTATAAGCTGAGTTGTTTGCTTTCTTATTATTGATTTGAAAGTGTCCTTTAAAAGCCCTGGCTACACATTATTCATTGACTATATAATTTAATGATTTCCCAGCTAGTGGATTCTCTTTCCATTTTCTTAATAGTGTCTTTCTAAATGCAAACGTTTTTTAAATTTTCATAAAGTCCAAATTCTTAATATGTTTTCTTACAGCTTGTACTTTTGGTAAGGATTGAAAAATCAAGGTCACTGGGGTTTTCTCCTGTTCTAAAAGTTTTATAGCTTTAGTTCTTTCACTTATGTCAATATCAATTTTTGGTTAATTTGCAGATGTGCATGGGAGCACAGTCTAAATTCTCATTTTCCCCTGTGAATATCTAGTTGTTTCAGCTTTATTTGTTGAAAAGAATATTCTACTCCCCTTTGAAGCGCCTCAGCACTTCCTTTAAAAACTCAGTTGACCATAAATATTAGTTTATTTCTGAGTTCTCAATTCTGTTCCACTGATCTATATGTCTTCATCACCAGCATCACACTCCGTGGATTACCACCACTTCGCTGCATGTTTTTAAAACCAGAAACTGTAAATCCTTCAATAATATTTTTTCTTTTTTTGGCTATTCTGGGTCCGTGCATTTCTGTGTAAGTCTTAGGATTGTATTGCCAATTTCTGAATAAAAGATGAAACTCATTGAGGTTTGGGTACAACTTTGTTGAATCCAAAGATAATTTGAAAAAAGTTACCATCTTAACACTTTGCATTTTACCTAACCACTCAGCACGGGATATTCCCACATTTATTTGGAACTTCTTTAATTTCCCCCAACAATGTCATTGTAATGAAATGTGGACAGAGTTTTCACTTCTTTTGTTAAATTTATTCGAAGTATTTTTATTTTTTTTATGCTACCATGAATGGGATGTTTTCTTTATTTCACTTTGGATTGTTGCCTGTATATAGAGACAAAACCAGTTTTTGCATGTTGGTCTTATGTTTTGAGACCTCACTGAACTCATTTAGTAGTTCTGGTAGTATTTGGGTAGATTCCTTGGATTTGTTTACAGATAGGAGCGTCTACAAATAATGACAGTTTTCCTCCTGTCTCTTTTCCAGTGTAGTTTCCAGGTGTCTGTTACTGAATTTGAGATTTTATAAAACACTCAAAAACAGTCCCCAGGGCAGGTAACAGGATGGCTCGGAGCAGGAGGGACTTGCACAGTGGGGCTGGGATGGGAGAAGGCCTCAGGAAGACCCACTGTGTTGCAGGGAGTTTCGGTTCGCTTACTCATCTTCCAGGGAGCTAAGATAAAGGACCTGTCATGAGAAAGACATGCTCAGGTTTGATGGCAGAGACGTTGATGATGATACAGAAGATGTATTATTGTTGAGTCCCTTTCAGAAAAATTGACCTGCTCAATATATATTTTTTTAACCTCTGTGAAGAAATGGCTTGTTCCCTTCCCATTAATTTGGATGTCTTTTCTCTGGCAGAGAACGGCTGCGTATCCCCTTCCAAATGACAGTTGGTAACTGTGACACAGTGGATGCCAAGAAGGCCAGAGCATGGTAGCCACCACTCATGAATTCCACACTCTAAAAACCATGCCTCTTTCCTCCACAGAAGCTTCTTTTGAATAATTTCTCATTATTTAACATGTAATGGCTCTTATGGCTATGTGAGCTGTTATCTGTTTACGTTGACTATTAATAAATTATTAGACCATATTGTGTGGGTTTTAATAACTCTATAGGAAGGAAAGTGTGGCTAGGAGGTGAAATCTCTAGCAATTACAAATTCATAGTTTGAGTTTATTTTTCCTAACACATAGCAGTTGTTCACTTACAAGAGAATTAAATACATAGGGCTTTTGCCTTGCTTTAGGATTCTGGCTACGTGCAGGGAAGGAGCTCACAGTTGACACACAGTTCCTAGGGGAGTATCCTGCTGGGACAGTTGCAGCAGGGACTGTCCCAGACAGGAGCCTGGTGTTTGTTAGGTTTAATGGATCAAATCTCACCTCTTCTGCATGGGCTGAGAGCCTCTGTAAAATCAGGAAGGTTGGCAGGCATTTCAGCATTTGGCTAAGCAAGGATTTACAATGCGTCCTTCTAAATCTGCCTTGAAATAGGGCCCCCCAAGCTGGCTTGCTTGACTGCCTCCCAGATGAGACCCGAGAAGCCACACGGCACCTCGCACACATGTGTGCCCTTGCTTGCTGGAGGAACATGGGTATGTGGCAGTTTGAAAATGAGGATTAGAATGTCAGCTGTGGGGAATCTTAATGAACTGTGCTCTGGGGGTTAGGCCGCGGTAGAAACACACCCACCTTCAGCTGAAGAATGGAAATGGACTCAAATCATTTTCATGTCAGCTAGGATTTTAAAATCAACGCCGAGGCTCCCTAATACATTCTTATTCTTTCTCTTCTTGCCTTGCTGTCTGCTGAGAGTGGTGATGCAATCCCTTCTCCAGGTGGCTGTGGAGATAAAGTCCTCACCCTGGGCTCGGTATAAGCACCAGCCCGTCCACTGCCTGATCCAGGTGAGAACGCCCATCTCTCACGGTGCTCACCTGGGAGAACGCGCCTTGGTCCTCTGCATCCGCTGTCACCTTGTTTTCCCTTTGCTGGAAAGGACCACTGGATCCACTTTCTTGCCTCATTGCTACTGTCCGGAAGCTGGTGGCAGTCTGTCCTGGGGTGTTGTAAGGGAGAATGAATACAGGTGTCCGACTGCCACTGTTCCGTGTGTGAACTATTTGAACAATAGTTTTCCTCAGGATATTCATTCTTACTCTTGCTAGAAAATAGATTTGGACATAAAACAGCTTTATGCTTTAGGATCACAGTCCCAGAGTATTGATTTAGGGGGATATTAAAAAAAAAAAACTTTTAAGGCATCCCAAAGTTAGGACCTCACAAATTTGCATGATCCTGGAGGATATGGATGTCCTTTGTGAACTTTCACATAAAACAACAGTAAGTACGTGTGACATGATTGACAAGAAGTGAAGGGAGGAGGAAGGGAGGGAGGAGAGAGGGCTGTGTGAGACTGGGAGATAGGTGGGGGGGGGGGGGTTCAGGCAAAGAACGATGAGCCAAGCCTGGATAGCAATGCGGACAGCATAGTCTGGCCTTCCTAGATTGCTCAGGTGGCTGAGAAAGAGCCTGTGCAGAGGCAGCCAGTGGGTGATGAGGTGAGGTGTGTCCCATCTGCAGACTACGAAGAGCATTACAAACTGTGTAAAGGGTTTGGGGCACACTTGTGAAAGCAGGGGGCTGCTCTGAGGGGTGCAACGTAGGGGTGACACGGCCATGAGCGCCACATAGTAAGACCCTTCTACTGTGGTGGAGTGGAATAGATTAAAGAGAGAGAGCAGGGCACAGTCCAGCAAGGCCAGGGGAAGGAAGAATGAAACGGTGGTGAGGGATAAGGGGAATCCAGTGGCTCACCCTTCTCTGTGGTGAGCTTGCTTATCCTAAGACCCAAAGTCATGGTAGGGAAGCCTCGAACCTCCTACTGCTGGAGAAACCTTGGGAAAGGAAGGGAAACCACTGGATCACAGAGCCCTGGAAAGCTTAGGAAAGTTGAGGAAGGGCTGGCAGCAAAGTCTGCAATGGAGCAGGGAAGTGAGGGGCATTGAGCATGGACTTGTAGGCCACCCATAGCAGCCCCGTTGCTTTGCATAGCTCGCCAGCCAGGGTGTGACGCAGACTCCGCACAGCATGGAGGAAGAGGGGACTTGGGCCAGTACAATGGCCTCCATTCATGAACTTACCAACTGGCTCGTTGCCACAGTAACATGTCAAGGGTTTTGCAGCTCTGGGAGAGGGAGAGAGAGAAGGAAAACAAAAACAAAAACAAAAAGCCCTGAGTTACAGTACTCAAAGCAAATTAGGTCACTGTTACGAGTTATTAATTTTAATGCATTAAGAAAAGTGAGCAGGGGGAGAGGAGAGTTTTTTTTTAAACACAGCAAATGGGAAACAGCAAAAAGTACAACAATAATTATGCTGAAAGCAAAGTGAAGTGTTCCATAAAATGTAAGAAATGAACAAATTACACGCCCCTCCTTCCTCCTCCCTCAAGAGTAGTTAGGAGTCGGTGGGGTGGGGGTTGGGCTGCTCCCCCACAGCCCTCTGCAATTACAAGCTCGCATCCTACTGCTTTGTGTGTGTCGCGTGGTGCTGTTACTTAAACCGGGCTAAGATTCAGTGATGAAAAGAGAGCACAGAAGGCCATTTTTCTGGGCTGAGTTATGTTTAGCATGGAATTGCTCTCAGGCAAATGCGCAGCCTGATGAGGGGAAATTGGAAGCCATGAATAGATTCTCCAGGAGCCTTCGAGCCCACGGGGACTCCAGGCAGGCTGGTGTTTTGGTTTCTGGGTCTGGTTAACTCACTGCAGCAGCCTACTTCCCCAGTGGAGCACTGGGTCTCCGGGCTGCGAATCTGGGTCAGGCGCAGCTTTGTCTTGAAGATGCCTTGTTTGGCTTTGTTCAGTGTTATTTGACTTTCTTTTTTCTTATTGGCCTCTCATTTTTATTTGCTTGTGTTCTGTCTCTTCTGTTTTTGTTTTTATCTTTTTGAGTGATAAGAAAATTTTTGTGCTCTAAGTGATGTCATGTGTGGAATTGCTTGCCTTTATTTTCTACACGAAAGGTCTTCCTCTCACCTGGACTCTGTCTTCTTCCTGTGCACACCTCACCATTCACATGCCCAGCTTCCTCCCTTGGTGACTCTTCTGACAACCCCTGATGGTGACTGTCTGTTTCTCTCCATGATTTTCTGCTGCTAGCAGCCTTGAGTGTCACCTGGATGCTGGCTGCTTCTGGTGCCAGGAGGCTTTGGTGTTACTACTTTTTAGCGAACCAGTTCAGCTTATATCTTTAAGAAAGAAAAGACAAGTAGGCAAAAACATATCATTAGGAAGAGGCCTAATTAAGTCTTACGCTGGGAAAGAGTACACAGACTGACCCACAAAGGGTAGAGGGAAATTGCTTATATAGAAGCAAAAACAGGCTTATGTATTATGTATGTGTGGTGTCCTGCCAGCTAACCATAGACTTCCTCTTTAGCTTTGGAATAGGATTGGAGGCTCCTTGCAGACTGGACTGAAAATGCCCTCCGATGAGAACTATTCAGAGAGGCTATATTGTGAAGTCATGCTGAATACACTTGAACCAAAGCCAAAGCTGTATCCTAAGCAGAAGTTTCCTTGAGCAGCCTTCAGATATTTGGTGTATTGGTAGCTGGCTGCAAGGTGCTTGGAACAGGCATGGAATTAAAAAAAAACATATCTTGGAGAGCACTGGGTCTCTCACTCCTATGTCACTCTCTTTCATCTTTCCTTGTCTTCCTCTCTTTCCATGTTGACTTATTTCATTCATTCACTCTCACAGTTTTACCATGGTCTTGCTTCTGACTCTCAAGCTCATAGCATGTCCTTACCCCTTTACCTAAGACCATGGAAACCTACGAGATATCACCATTCAAACAATTCGTAAGCACCAAACACCCATTTGTTTCAAAACTAAATTCAGTTTTTCTCTTCTACCACTTGAAGAAGAAGAAGAAGAAGAAGAAGAAGAAGAAGAAGAAGAAGAAGAAGAAGAAGAAGAAAGAAGAAGAAGAAGAAGAAGAAGAAGAAGAAGAAGAAGAAGAAGAAGAAGAAGAAGAAGAGAAGAAACAGCAATAAAATAAAGCAAAGCAGAGGTTGACTTTTCTTTGTTCTTATTGCTGTGAAAACATAACCTATTCCATGCAAGTGAGGCCCTTGAGTTGACTAGACTTTGCCATCCCCCAGGCATGGAGAATATTTCCGAAGGGCCCCACAGCTCCCTGCCTTCCCTGCTGGGCCCCAGGCTGAATCTTCACTCCCACCCTTCACAGCTTGCTCAGCCATAGAATCCATCTGTAGTACTTTCTCCTCTAATCCATTTTTTACCCTGGTTTCCAGATTGTCTTTCCAAACTTTAGCCCTTATCGTGGCATTCTCAGCCTATGGACTGGGACAGGAACAACTTTTCCATTGTCTAAAGGATGAAGTTGGAAGTATTGCAAGGCCCATTGAAATCTGGTCCACTGTCAAGTTTTGCCACCCTCATGTCTGACCATTCTTCCCCATGCAGTGAGTCAACCACGCGATCCCATTCCCTGCATGTGCTGTACACTTCTGCAGGTCTCAGCCTTTGCTCCTGGTCTCTACTTTGCCATTCCATCTCTTCTCTGCTGAGCAAACTCCTGTTCATCCCCAGGGTCACCAATATCCCTATTCAAAGTGAAGCTCTCATCTCTGGACCCTATTGAAAATACCTTGACAGTAGCACCTCCTGCAGTCACAGTGCCTTGTGTCCAGCTGTGCTTGTTAGATCCCAACTCCCTTGGGAGACACCATCTTTGAACTCCCATCCTGCACGAGGAAGCTCAAGAGTGCTGGGTAAATAGTTGTTTTATTCTTTTTCTTACCTGCATTCTCCACTTATAAATGGCAAAGCTCTGAGGCTTCATCATAACCTACTTAAAACTGCAGATCCCAAAGAGGCAATTTTAGTGAATCATGAGGCTAGAGACACTACCCGGACAGTCTTCTTAGAGATGCTGCCTTTAGAAGGTCACGCATCCAAAAATGGTTACACCAAGACCTCGAGAATACACAGGAGCCCCAGGTGGATGTCCAGGCAGCGTCCTGCGCTTGGCCCTTACCTGAATGTTGCTGGAGGTTAGCAAACATGGGCAGGAGAAGGTGAAAAAAAGAAAAAAACATTTAAAAACCCTATTTGTTTTCTGCTCTGTTGCTAGGTGGCTGTAATAAAAGTCAAGTCCACCTTTTCCTGTAAAAGTAGTCCAAAGGGGGATTGGGTCAAGGAAATATTTCACTTTTTCATACGTTAAAATAACATTATTTTATGATCTTTTATGATAAAGACAGAAAGGAAAATATAAACCTGGTAGAGTCTTGTAAAGTCTTGGTAGATCTCATGTTTAGCACTGCAAAGCAGGAACAAATATGGAATGTCGTATAGGCAACTGGATAGTGCATGTAAGTACATGGGTGTGTAGCCCAGAAGCTGGGGTAGTACCAGTATTTCCCGAGTCACCACTTCGTGCCATGTATGCAGTGAGTGTGTCCGTGTGAGTGTGGCTGTGCGTGCTCACACATGAGGGTCACGCAGTAGAGAGCTTTTTACTTGATTCTTTTGAGTGAACCCCCCTCACCTGTGACTCCACACACTGGGGAAAGGCTGATATTTTTTTCCGGATGCTAATTTGCCTGGTGAGTGGAGAGCTCCATTTTAATTGATCGTCTTTCAGGACCCAAGTAACCTATAATCTCAGCACAGTTGTCAATATTTTGTCCACGTCATCCCTCAGCCTTTAGCATGCAGATAGGGCAGACAGAGGCCAGTGTCACGGCTCAGCATGAAAAAGAAGAGCAGCCCAGGGTAATAATCCGCTTTTGATTTTTTTTCCTTTCCTTTTCCTACACTCTCTCTCAAATCCCCTGAAACAGGAGAAAATCCATAGCGATTAGAAAAACTTCTGACGGAGACATCTTTTTCCTTTTTCTTTCATTTTCTCCCCCAGCCTCTTTAGTATTCAGAAGGGACCCAAATATCAGAGGCTGCCAGGACGCTTGGCTGTGCACAGCATCCCAGCCACAGACAGGAGCAGAAATGCTCATCAGAGATTTTGCAGCCCCTTTCAGGCCCATGCCAGGTGGCTTCCGTCACACTGTCAGGCAGAATTCCACCAGCAGGTCATCTGGGTAGGGCTGCTCAGTACGGGGACTTCTGCAGAGGCCAGGAGAGGGCAGGCACATAGGAACTAAGCTGGGTGTTGCCTCACTGTCCCAGCTACTCAAAGAGTGCTTCTCATGGTCCTTCAGAGCTCTGTTTACCTCTGCAAAGCCTATGGAGGAAAGCCCAGAAGAGGTTCCGGTATAGCTTAAAAGGAGCCTGCAGTGATAACTATGTGACAGAATATTCCAGTAGACCTAACCACCTTCAAGAATAACGTTGTGCTCTGTGTTAAGAATGCTTAGTGATGGGCCTGGGATTTAGCTCAACAGCATAAGCACCTGCCTTGCAAGTGCACGGTCATGAGTTCAATCCCCGGTATCAAAAAAAAGTATACTTAGTGACTTAGTGCTAACCTTCATTCCTTCAGCCCATGGACTAGATCTTTCTTTCCCCATCTTACAGAAGAGATGGGGTGACTTAGCTGTGGCTGTATGCCTGCCTCACAGGTTCGGGGCAGAGTGCTCCTGTGATATTCTGTTTACCAATAATCTCTCCTCTCCTCTGGAGCACTGGGCTGAAGCTTCATGTGACAATGTGAAGAAAGAGTCCCAGCATGGACACAAAGACACCAGGGAAAGACAGCCAGCCAGAGTGACTCCACTCTTGACCACATTACTGCGATGCACGGGACAGGTTATGCATCAGGACATGATGCCTTCCATCCAGGGGGTCTCTGTTTGCTCTAAGTTTCAACCTGGTCAACTACTCTCTGACTGCAGAGATGGAGAAAAGAGAAAGGAGTGCCTGAAAACCCACAATACCAGGAGGGAAGGGGAAGGCAGGTGTCTGCCAGTGGGGAAGTTGCCATCTCAGTCTCCGGCAAGAGGAGTGCAAGAGGCAGGTGTTAGCTTTCTTGTCTCTGGGACACAACATCTGATATCTACACTTTAAAGGAGGAGAGGTTTAATTTGGCTCCCAGTTCAGGGAATTCAGTCCATGGTGAACTCCTCCAGGCAGAAGCATCATACTGTGAAGACATGACAAAGCAGAGCTGCTCACCTCATGGAAACCAGAAAGCAAAGAGAAACAGCCAAGGACGATGATGGGCACATCCCCAGTGACCCACCTCTTTTAAGCAAGACCCATCTCCTAACAGGACTTTCAACGATGACTTCATTAATGGATAAAGTCACTGATAAGTGTAGCATGCTTATCATCCATTCACCTTCCAAAAGCCCCACCTCTGAATGCATGAGACAGTGGGGGGCTTTCTAGACCTAAACCCTAACAAGGCAGAAGGATGGCAGGAGGCAGCAGAAGCTAATGCAGTGTTCTCACCTGAAGTGGTACCAGGATACTAGAAGTTATGGATCCAGAGGAGAATGAAGCTGCCTGACTGGCAGCCATGGGCAGCAGGAAGTCACAATAACCAGGAGGAGAGGACAGGGCTAGGCAACTCCCCAGATACTTCATGTCCCCATGTGCTGAGTTCATCTCAAACTTGACAGCCTCTTCCGTTTAATCATAATACCCCTCCCCCATCTGCCTCAGCTATTCCTCCCCTTCACCATTCTCAGCTTCTTTTACTTATTCACTTCTTCTTGAGCTGTCTGATCTTCTTAGCCTTTCAAGGCACTTTCATATTAGATCCCAGAGTCACCAGCAGCCTGGGAGAGGAAAGAGAACCTTACTCAACTACCGTTGCCAAGAGGACACACAGCAGAGAAGGCACATGCACCAAGTCTTTGCAAGACCTAGTAAATGCCTATAATGAGAGGAAGGAGCTACGGGGAAGGTTGCATCTCTCTGAAACAAGAGTGTGTGCATGCTCTGTCCTTTGCCCTAAGAGCACAGCTGTCAGGGAATCTCTCTTTAAAAATTTCTCCCCCACCTCCATTCAACACACACATGCACACACACAGCCACAGTCACACTGGACAGCCATGCTGCTTGGGAGGGAATCATGCTAATAACAACTTTCATTGTGAACATCAGAAAAGACACTGTGGGGTGTTGGAAAATGAGAGGAAGCTGCTGTTGGAACAGGATGAGCACACAGTGGGAGTTCAGTTAGTCAGCATGGTCCAGCAAGAGCAGAAGTAAGAGTCAGCATGAGAGATGCTGTATTTACTTATCAAGGATTTTAATGGAGCAAAACTGTTCCTCATCTTTAACACTTCTTTCAAATCACCCAACACACTTGCTGATGATGGTTCATCTTGGTTGTCAACTTGCTTGGCTTGTGAGAGACTTTCCCAGGAGATTGATAAAGCACGCTTGGGTATAACTGGGGGGGTTTTGAGAGTATGACCTTAGGTACTATATGTGGTCCCTGGCCTCTTGCTTCCTGGCTATTTTCCTGTTATCTGTGCTTCCTGGCTGCCATAAAATGAGCAGCCTTGTTCTGCTACATCCTTTTGCCATGATATTTCTGCTACAGAGCTAACTACCCATGGACTGAAACCTCTGAAGCCATGAGCCAACACAAATCTTTTCTCTCCAAGTTGTGCATTTCAGGTATCTTTTTCCTAACAAAAAAAATCTTAATAATATACTGCCTTTAAATAACTACTACTCTTGAGTTGATTTCTGTGAGGAAGCCAACAGAGGCTGGAACACAGTCATGGGGTCTGGTATGTAAAATCATTTATGTTCTAAGTGCAAATGGGCAAACACAGTAATGACACAGACTTAATGGATATTAGACTTTCTGTGTGTGTATGTGTGTGCGTGTGTGCACGTGCATGTAAGTAAATCCTCTTTATTTTACATCTCAATCCTTGTTTTATTAAGCAAATAATTTTTGAGTATTTAATAAGTGCCATGTACTACAATGGGTGGTGGAAAAAAACTTTTGGAAAAGTGTGAGTTGGAGAATTAGAAGACCTAATTTGTGCTTTGAAAGATCACTGTTTCTGTCTACTTTGTGGAGAGCAGGCTAAAGGCGGAGATGAGGGACAGGATGGCCAAGTGGCTGGATCCATCCAGGTGAGAGATGATAAAGGCTCAAACTAGGAAAGATGAGTAAAGGGAAAGGAATCAGGAGGTGTCTGACCTGCCAACCATAAAGCACCTGTTTACTATCCTCTCTGTCAGCCACTATGACAAATGCTGAGAACAGAATGGGCAACAATCTTTAAGAGTAAAAATAAGAAGCTAGTGATGGCTTTGTCACAGAGGCTGGGAGGGAAAGAGACACCATGGAGTGGCCCTTTGTGCTCTGGTTTTCACAAAAGGGCAGAGGAATCACTCAGGATACTGGAATTCTGAAGGAGGATGAGGTTAATCTTGGGAAAACCAATAGATTCCATTTTGGTCACATAGAGCTAAAATTGTTCAAAGAGCTTAAAAAAAATACAAGATATCTGGTAAGCATTAAGTATATGGAGCTAGGCCCAAGAGAGAAACCTGTTTTCAGATTATGAAAAAATTTGGGTGGAAGTCTCAAGGAATACCAACACTGAGGAAATGAGGGGGGAAAATCCACAAGGCAAAAGGGAAGAAACTCCCCCAAGAGGACGAACAGGGCAGGGAGACTGTGCTATCATGGAACCCCAGACAAGGAAAGCAACCCTCTTCCAGTGATGCAAGGACTAGCCAGAGGACCTTGAAACATAGGGCAATGAGGTAGTGACCTTGGAGAAAGCTGTTTAGGATGAATGGCAGACTAGACGCTAGAAAGCTGTGAGTTGTGGAGGGAGTTAGAGATAAGAAGTGAACACAGTGGATATAAACAACCTATATCAGTCACTTTTCTCCTTGCTGAGGAAAGACTGACTTCAGCTCACAGTTTGTAGAAGTTTCAGTCTACAGTCTGCTAGTTCCAAGGCCAGGTGGCATGGCAGACGGGCATCATGGAGGAGAAGCAGTCCATGGTGTGGCAAGCAGAAGGCAGCAAGCCACAAGCCTCCTTTTCTCTTATATTTTGTCCAGGTTACCAGCCTCTTGGGTGGTGTCACCCACACTCAGGGATGCTTTTCCATTGTCAACATCCAGAGCTATGCTAAACCAGTCAGGGGGCTAATTTAGTGCCACACACTCTAGTCTTTAATCTTTAATCCTGGTGTCACACAGTCTAGATCCAGCCAGCTCCAAAGAGTCCCACCTATGAATGCATGGGGCTGGGGGGACATCCAGATACAAACTATAACACAACCTTTTTAAGAAGTTGAGTAACATATAGAGAGGGAAAAAATGGGAAATAGCCACCTAAGATCAGGGAGAAAAAAGGAGAGTTTGCTGTTATTGTTGTCACTTTTGCATGTTTTTCAAGGATGGAAAAAACTTCCTCTACTGAGGAAAAGGAAAGAGTAAAATAGATAGGACAAATTCCCTAGAAGTAGGAGGGAAGGGGACCCACTGCCCAGACAGAGAAACAAGCTTCTGCTGTGGTTTGAATGTGGCTGGCGTACACCTCCAGGAGCTTCATATGCACAAACTTACTGCCCACTGTGAGGAGTTAGAAGGCAAAAACTTGATCAGGGTCGTTTAGAGATGGAGCCTTTGGGAGGCAAGTAGGATTGCATAAGGTCACAGGGTGAGATTCATATGATGGAAATCTGGTGGCTGAATAAGAAGGGAAAGAAAGACCAGAGCATATGCACACAGTCCCTGTCTTTTGCTATGTGATGCCCTGTGTGCCCTAGGACTCTGTCAGCAAGAAAGTCATCACTGAACGCAGCTCCTAATCCTGGATTGGAACCATAAGCAAAGTAAACCTCTTTTCTTTGTAAGTACCCATCCTCACATTACTTCATTAAAGCAGAGCGAAGTGACTTGTACAAGCTTGTATGGGAACAGGTGCTGTATTCTTCTCATGTCACGGGAGGAAGGGTAGAAAAGTTGAGTCCAGGCAAAGTATAGGTGAGTGGACTCAGTGTTAGGGTACTGAGAAAATATTTGTTTGCTTTATTTTCTCCGAGTGGCTGGAAGAGATCATCTGCTAGGTGTGGTGGCCACAAAGATAGCAGTAAAATTTAAGAAGAATGGACAGAGTTTGATTCAGCCTTTGTAGAGTGTGGAAGACATTCTTACCTCAGAAGCACAGAGGAATCGGGGCAGCATGAAGGGGCTGGTTGATGTGGGAGCTCATACAGCGAGTTCTGTTCCTCAGGGTTCTCCACAAAAACAGATCCAATAGAGTATATAGATACAGATACATGAGAAGGGATTGGTAGGGAAATTGGCTTAAGTGATCAAAGAGGGTGAGAAATTCTATGATATGCCGTCTGCAAGCTTGAGACCCAGGGAAGATGGTGGTGGGGCTCAGTCCAGGTTCAAGGGCATCAGAACCCTGAGCACAGTAGTGTATCTCTCACTCTGAGACTAAAGGCCTGTGAACCTGGGGCTGCTGTGGAGGCCTTGGTGTCCGAAGGCTTAAGAAGCTTGATGTCCAAGGGCAGGAGAAGGAAGTCCTAACTCCCAGGATAGTAGGGGAAAGAGGAGAAGGAGGGAGCAAGAGACAGGGAGAGAGAGACAGAGAGAATAAGAATATCTTGGCATCCTTTAGCCCAGTCAGATGGGCATTTAAACCATCAAAAGACTCAATTAACTGAGAGGGGTGATTTTGTCTTGCAACTCTTGCCTTCAGAACAGGAAGTCAGAGCATGAAGCACCCTGGCTCAGGGTTTTGTATGAAGTAAGATAGACAGATGAGGGGGAAGTAATGGGGGGAAGTGACGGACCACAGAGTCTGAACCGATGAGAGGAGGAGAGAATCCACATGATTTCAATGAGCTTGAAGAATGTGTTTATCTTACAATACATTCTGAGAAATAGCCTAGTAAATCAGAAAGTTAGGAGGCTGTGGGCATAGAATAAACCATTTTAACTCATCATTTTAAAGGAAAGGGACCCTCCAGAATCCACCAGTGGCACCAGTGGCAGCAGCATCTCTTCACAGGGAGACTTCTTCAGTTAGAATCCCAAAGCCAGATCAAATGGACTAAATGCCACAGTACTGCAAAGACCTTTACATTTCAGGAGACGTAGCTCTACCTTTTGTTTATTTGCGCAGTGATTTAACAGTATTATAATAGTGTTGTGCAGTTATCTTTGTCCAGTCAACAAGTCTCTTGGGATCTACACAGGCAGCTTATGGTGATGAAAAACGTGGGCATTTTATAGGTAGATCAGCCAGGGGAGAGCAGATCAGACTACAAAGACAATAAGTAAAGCACATATTTTGGGAGCCTGAGTTTTGGGGTCAGATTTCCAACCTAGCCATTTACTGACTGTTTGACTTTAGGAAAGTTATTTAATCTTTTAAAGCTTTCATCTCTGCAAGAGGGAGAAGGATAAGTGCTTCATGGGATTGATATGAAGATTAAATGATACAATTAAATGATAAAATTAAATGATATCATTATAAACACATTTAGCATCAGGTCAGGCGTGAGGTAAGTCCTCAATAAATGATGCGATTCGTGCTCATTGGTGGTGTTGTTACTGCTTGAGTTGGGAGGGGAAGGGAGGCTAGGGGACATCTCCGGGTGCTACCATCAGCGCCTACACTTGCTGTCACCTAAGCCAGTCAGTCCCACAGTGTTCCAAATGGCCCCATGCCTGATCCAGCAGCAGCTCTTGCTCGTCCTCTGTGCAACACGTCAAGTCTGAGACATCTCTGCAGAGAGCACACGTGCTTGTGTAGCCCTGTGCTCACGCCCACACCCACAGAGAGACGGTTTCCTCTTCCAGACCACAAGGACCTCAGCTGGCTACAAATTCAAAAGACTTCTGTGTGCCTGGCATCGCTAAAAGGAAGCATATCTCTGGCAATCAGAAGAACCCCATTCCAGCTCTGATCTACTCCAGCCGGAGCATCAGGCATCAGCAGCCGGTGCTGCTGGCCTTGGGTGGTGATTCGACTTCAAGGATCTAGATATCATTTATTCGAATTGTTATTCCTCACCACAGCCAGACTGCCAGGCTTTATAGTAGTTTCCGTCCTTGAGATCCATAAACTTGCCCTTGGCTTATTGAGCCAACCCTGCTCATTTAGCAGAAGTGATTTTAATTACGGAACAGGAACTGCAGAGACGTGGAAGTGAAGAGTACATGTGGCTGTGATGCGTGTTAACCAAGGGCCCAGCATCCTCCCGGCCGAGGGGAAAAGCCTTGCCGAAGGCTCCACACCACGGGGTTTCCCCCATCGACAGCCCATAAGCCTCCACCCTGAGGAATCAGCCTCGCCAAAACCCGCTTACCAAAGCCTTCATTCTGGAAATGTCACATGTATTTACTGCTTGGAAGGTGTGAAAACCTAAGATGGTGCAATAAAAACAATGTTTTTTGGTGTGTCGCAATACAGTCCTTTCTCCCATCCATGTCAGAGAAATGTCCAATGTGCTCACAGTGGGAAGGATTGACACATACTGCAGTTGACTATGGCTGCTTGGCATCCAATGCAGGAAAAATTCTAAAACTTCAGAAACAAATCTGATGCTCCATTAGTAGTATCTGCCACGACACAGAAATAAAGAATGGAATACCTTTTATATGTATTTGCAACCCTTAGACTATAAACTCCAGGAGGCAAGGAATATATCATTATAGTTCTCTGATTAAATGTACATAAGACATGTCCTGATAGGAGGATTTACTCACAAATAAAACAGTTTAACCAGTTAACTAAAATCTGATGATCACCAGTTGCCCCATAAGCTTGTTTGTCAGCTTGTCAGAGAATCAGCAGCTCAGTTTATAAAGACTTTCTCTAAACACTAAAACTACCTGGATAGTCTAAAGCATGGTCATAAATAATAGACACCAAATTGTCAAAATAAATGAAGGGGGAAGTTTTGTGATGTGGCAGATCCTTCCCTTCTACTACTAAATCATGTTTATTTGCTTACTTGCAATTCACTGGCTCTCCCCAGCATCCGGGCATGCTATTGAAGCCCAACTGGACACCCGTAGGGGAGCAGGACCAGTGCGATGAGCAAGGGAATAATAAACTCGTCCTCCGCCTCCTCAACATCCATCTCGCTCACTCAAGTCGCGCGTCCTTCAACTGCCATGCTGAGCTTGTCCATCTTTCCTCTAAGAGGCATCTATATCATCATGTGCAGCCTCATATTTCTGCAAATGCAGAGACCCGGATTCCCGGGCAGCAGTAAACATGCCTGATGCAATGTGGAGTCTCGTGGAAGCCCAGCTCAGAGTGATGCGTCTAAATGCATGAGTGTAAGCTGCGTTACCATACACCAAGTGAAACAGGGAGTTTAGCAAGTACCAGCCACAACTGGGGACTCATGCCTGGCACAGCTAGGTGAGAAGGAACAAAACCCTTACTGCTCTGACACCCTGTTCTCCAGAAACTGCACCCCCCCAACTCTGAAGACCATCACTAAGTTTAGGAAATAAATGTAAGGACGCACGAGTGGGCATCCATTCCTGGCAGACGCGCTTGCGGCCTCTCACCCATCTGTAGCCGCTCACTTGTTCTGTCACCCACCGAACACAACCGCACAGGGCCGTGTGCAAGGCCAGTGGGCGTTGAGGTGCTTAGTGGTTTGGAAGCGTTTGCTTATTTGTAGGTTTTCCACCTTTGCTTCCTTTTATCTTTTTTTAACTTTCCTGTTGTGGTAAAAATATGTATCATATTAAATTTTACATTTTTAAGTGTATGTTTGGTGGTATTAATTAAATCCACCTCATACAGCCTTCTTCACTGTCTATTTCTAGGACATTTTTATCACTCCAAATCGAAGCTCTGTCCCCACCATGCAGTACTTCCCGGTCGCTCTTGGTAACTGCTATTTTATGAATTGGATTATAAAATTAGATATTGTGTATATGAACAAGTAGAATCATGAAATATTTGCCCATTTGATTTAGTATATTTTCAAGGTTCATTCATATTGAAGCATATCAGAACTTTATTCCTCTTACAGCTGAATGATATTCTGCTCTATGGCTGGGCCCCATTTTGTTTATCCAGTCATTTATTGGACTCTGGAGTTGTTTTCATCTTATGGTTCTTGCAAGTAATGCTGCACTGACTACTACGTACAGGTTTAAAAATAAAAGCATTTGTCTGTGGGTGACCAGCTGTCCCTGCAGGAGCTGCTGTAAGTGAGATGGTGTGAGGGGTGGGGAGGAATCCTGCCTCCCTGGGGTTATGCCTGGAGCTAGTGGGTCAGGCATAAGGACAGCTGGGGCATTAGGTCAGCTGTGTCACCTATTTAAACCTTCATTTTCTGTTTGCAAGTGTAACACTGAGAAAGTTGGACCAGCTTGTCTCTAATGTCCTTTCCAGCTCCAAAAGCTTCATTCAAAACCTGAGTTTATATTCAGAAAATTCCAGTTGATATTCTTTCCAAGTTGGAATGTTCCTAAATTGGAATATTCCCTTCCATGTTCTATGTTAGTAAGATTTTGGGGTTTGATTTTCTTTTTAATGAAGAGCAAAGTCCCTGCAGTTGAGCCACACAATCTGACCTTCCATGTGGATGAGTTGGGTACCTCAATCACTGTCTCAGAGAATGTTAGGAAGCATCTGTCTCTCTTCCGTATCTCTGCTTTGCACCTTAGTTTAAGGCACCGCGGCCTTAAATGGTGGTTCTCAGTGGACGTTCTGGGGAGCAGCAGCACCCACACTGCCTGGAAACCCTAAACCTATGGAGCTGACACTGCAGGCCAGGCCTGGGCCATGTGTACTTAGTAAATCTTTTAGGTAATTCTGTCACATGCTAACTCTTCAGAAACACTGTTCTGCAGGAAAATAGCACAGGCTGAGAATCAGGTAATATGAAATTTGCATTTTGACCTCTAATCAGCCATAAAGTCTTAAAATTTTTCATTTCTGGGCCTTGCCTGCTTTAAAAGGAAACCAGTGATCACTCTACCTTCGCTACTCACCCAGAGTATCACTAGAATACTACTAATCCATAGGTGTGGAAATGCCATGAGAAGGTTGAATGTGTTTTACATATGATTAGACTGGTACTCACCCCTTCACTGAGCAAACATCATTCATCATCTACTCTGTCAGACACTGGCCAGCTCTGGGGACACGGAATGAACAGGACAGCTGAGGTGCCTGCTGTCAGGGAGGCTGTGTCCCCATGGAACCTTTATAAAGCATTTTCTTTTCTGTATTTGCAAATGGTGATATGATCCATTCTAATATTAAGTTCAGATCTATCAAGAGAAACTGAAAATGTGAAATGTCTCACCCAAGAGCAAGACCAGGCTGTGTCCAGTGTAGCAAGGAACAGGTTAACTGCAGTGTGACACGACAATATCAGTTATCAAGACAGAAGGTATGAAGAGGTTTCAGCTGGGTCTCGCCCTAATGGGGACAGCAGGTGTGACTGCCTGGCTCCATAGGTCTAATCTGACTTAAGTGCTTAGATTGCACCCCCTTCACGTGAGGCAAGGATTGTAGCTTTCCCTGGACAAAACTCTTTGCCGCATAAAAGTTGTGAGCTCTTTTCCTGAATCATAGTAGACTAGATATCTACCATCTGAGACATGGGCCCAAAGAGAATTGAAACAAATTTACTGGATTGATGGCCCTGAAGGCATACTTTGAGATGGTAGATTTTAACCCATAGCCACTATCACTCACAGGCAGCTGCCTGTTACTCTTTTGAATCTAGAGCTAAAATTCTATTTCCTAATTTTTATGAAGAGAAATGAAAAATATTCTGGAGGGGGGGTTGAAGAGTGGCTCAAGAGAGTTATTGGACTTCAAAAACCCTCAAAAATCTTTTAATGATTTAAGTGTAAAGGAATCAGAAACATACTGATGAAATTCCCCTTGATATCCGCATGGTGCTTACAGATTCTGGAGAGAAGACTCCAGCACTGAAATCTGCTTTTTTTTCTTTTTATCAAATTCAAACCATTTGAGATGCCTGTTGAACTCCACTGTGGTGTAATCATATCTTTTTCATAACCCTCTCTTCTCCCTAAAGGCAGACGGGGAAGAGGAAGCCTAATTAAGGAGCATTGGTTTCTAAGGTCAGTCTTGGGGTGGGGGGCAGTGTCAAGTATGATATGCCGAGTTGTTTGTGATGCTTATTACACTGACCTACAGATGTGCTGTGAACTTACAAACTTAAAATATTAATTGTCAGATATTGTGTTATTTTCCAAGTTGCACTTGGTGAGACTTGTTGTGTGCTCAGTTCAAAAACAGTAAATTTCCAAGCTGTCATAATATTGAGGTCTCATATGTATTCCTTGCTCTGCATAATTAATTGTAAAGTGATAATTTGTACACTAAGATATTTTCATTCAAATGTGAAGTGAATGTCTCAGCATCTCTGCCTCAGGCTGCCAGAAGAGAGAGTGCAGTTCTGTAGCTGGCTCCTCCTTCCGACTGGCAAGGTGAGTGGCAAATCTTCAGCTGTTCAGTCAAGGCATCTGTCTGCTTCACCCTTATCCATCACCTTCCAGAGCTGGTCTCTTTTTGAAGGTTGTCCCAGCTGCTGCTCGCCCTCTCTTTCTGAATCCTGCCCACAGTATCCCAGAGTTCTTCAGTCTCTGCCATTCTTCCTGGTGTTGACTGTAACAGTAAACACTCTGAGAACAAAAGCCAGACTTTGGCATTCTGCGTCTTCCATTTCGCTCCACAGCATGCTAGGGGTGTAACATTGCTCCATCGGTATTTATTTCTTTGAATCTCAGTGCCCTACAATGAGAAATCTTTCTCCCTCATCCATGTCACAGGAGGTTGAGAATCTGCCTACTGTGACTCTACTTTAAATGCCTTTTCATTTGAGAGGCCTGGTGGCAGGAGTTGCACCTAACAGACACCTTTGTTTGTCACAACAGAGGGCAGAAATTGGCCAAGGCAAATGAGACACTTGCATTCAAAGCACTGTGTGGCATTCATCGCGTTCACTGGTGTTTCAATGACTGAAGCAAGTTGCAAAGCAGAGCAAAGGGCCGTACTAGCCTGTCAAGTGTTGGAGAATAGAACACAGTCAGCCATGGCGCCGCTGACCCAGGGCACTGTAGGTGGAGAGGGTGAACTCTTCATGCACTCGGCACTCGGACTCACAAGCTGCCTGGTCACGTGCCCCCTCTGCAGCACACGTGAGTGACACAGGGGCACAGAGTACCCCTCACATGCTGCATGTGCTCCCCTCTGCCAGGCCACACCAAATGTTCCTCAGTCAGCTGTGGCATAGTGACATCTCCCTAAGCAGATGCTTTCTCACAGAAGTCATTCTCTGAGCTTCCAATAACAGAAATGGACTCCATTTGGAGACACATAAGGAATTTTGTTGGCTAATGTAAGCTGAAGTCCAAAGCTAGGCCCTGTTCAGTGATAGCAACACCCCATTTTTCTGTTTCTGTCTTACCCCCTTCTTTTTTTCTGGACAAGTAGCCTCTTTCATGGCTGGAAGACAGTGGCCAGCATCAACCTAGCCCAGACTCTTCTGGTGTCTTTCATCCAGTGACAAAGAACATGTGCCTTTGCATTCTTCTGCTTAAGAATACTTTCAGCAATCTCCTCCTCATTGTGAGCCAATCACAGAGCGGGAAGGGGTAGACTTGAAATCAGTCAGGCTCACCCAGTATTCCCAGCATTGCTGCTGTTCCCTGGGGAGAAAAGGAATGGATTCCAGGGAATGAATCATATTCTCCTACCGCGTTTGGAAAATGTGATGTCACCTGTAATCACCAGTGATTCCAACTATCTCATGGAGAAAGGACAGCACAGATGGAAGGGGTGAGCCCATCTGTCCAGCCTCTGCTCTGGGTATTGGAAAATAGTAGTGTTCTACTCTTTGAGTAGTTAAGACCAGAGGTACATGCTAAATTTCACCTGCCTAATGGCCAGTTCCGTTAACTATGAGTCCTTAGCAGAGAGCCTCCTCAAGGGAGCTGTCTTCCTAATGCATTGCCTCTTTTGGTTGCTTTGAATGACTGGTGCACCCTAGATGTCCCAAGTCAGCACCCCATCCTGTGTCATCACAGTAGAATGGCATTGCTCATTATGATAATGAATGGCTACCATGGCCAAGGAAGCTCATCACTAGGTTCTGTCATCACAGCAAGTCCCCCTTGGCTATGCTTCACCTGCCATGCCAGCGAGAACTGAGGGAGAGGCTGGTAATTAGGAGGATACAGCAGGTTGCATTGTGGTGCCTCAGATCAGAAACATAATGAACGGCAGAGGCAGGAGCCCCATCGCTACCCAGCATGGCTTCCAGAAGGAAGGCAGCACTCTTCCATCTTCCCGTGTTCATCAGGATCTTATTCCAAACTAATAGACAGGATGAGTTATTCCTATCTTACAGCTAATGGTGTGCTGCTTGTTTGTGTGTGTGTGTGTGTGTGTGTGCACGCGCGCGCACATGCACGCGCTCAAACACACAGGCGCAGAGTGAGAGGTGCTCAGAGTGAGCACAGGGGTGCCAAGGGCTGGAGCTGTCAGAGTGTTGAAGTCTTTGCCTGAACTTGCTCGAGGAAAATAAAGCAGTGGGGAGTGATTAGCATGGAGAGAAGTGAAGGGGACAGATGCTGGTCCAGGGAGGTGAAGGCACAGGAGAGTGCGGGGAGTAAGGACTAGTGGGGCACAATGGGCATCACCTGCGAGTACCAGCAGCCATTCTGGGCCTGGTCAGCTTGCAGCACATCTCCAGGGAAGGTGGCCATGCCACTAATTACTTGAACTCCTATCCTACCTTGTCTTTCTGAAAGGTAGGTTGGTCTCTGCATGGCTTTGCCAGAGGCTGGACTTCCTGCTAGACGTGGTCTAGCTCTCGCCAGAGGTCTACATGATGACTGAGGCCTGTGGAGCTGGCAGCCACTCTGCAGCACTGCTTTCCCCTTCTCTGCTGAGCTGTCCCGGTGCTCTCATTAACACGGCCCCTCACCAGCGGGCTCCAGGAAAGGCTCGTCCCTCCCAGCAGTCCTGATAGTCCGTCTCCTCCCTTCCTCTAACACTTCCATGACACTTGGTCATGACAGAGGGAAAAGGAACAAGGCAGAAATCTGGGCCAGGGCTCCCCTTCTCTGGTAGCCAAGGCCAGCAGGACCTTGGAGGTAATTTAATGTCTGGGCAGTTTTAGCACCAAGGCCCCTCTGCTCTGTCTCTGCTGCAGAGAACTCGGACCGGGCCATATGGAGACTCTGGCGGCAGATGCACCGGCGGCTTCCCTCTGTCTGCAAAATCTCTATTAGGTTTTTTAATTAGACAAATGTCAGTGTTTTATTCGGGGTGGGAAGCTGTTTTCCAAGTTTGACAACACTGCCGTTTGCAAAGGACCTCGCCACGGTGACTGCCTGCTCTTTGCTTGTCTCCTTCCCTCCTTGTGTCGCCCACTTGCAGAGGCCAAACCTGGAATGTGTAATTGTCACTGCCATCAACCACCCTCTCCCTCTGTCATCCCGCAGAGTGTCATACTTCTTGTTGCTCTCCCTGCCTTCCAGTCGATTCCATTCAGGGACACTTGCTTCTCCATGGAAGATGAAATGCAGGAAGCGGCCCTGGCCAAGGGTACGGCAGGGGGATGCCATGAAGCCTTCCCTTCCTTCTTCCTGGTAAACGGAGGATACTGCCTATTTTGGTGATGCTGGGGATTGAACCCAAGGCCTTGTGTCTGCCAGACAGTCGCTGTACCACTGGGCTACACTCCCAGCCCTTTTTAAAATGTACTTATTCGGAGACAGCGTCTCACTAAGTTGCCCAAACTCAACTCAAACTTGCGATTCTCCAGCCTCAGTCTCCTAAGTGGCTGAGGTAACAGGCACAGACCACCACACATCGCTCCAAATGTGCCTCTCCCTGCCTTGGTGACTGCCAAGCCCAAAGGGCCTGGTCCAGAGAGTCACCATTGGGCTTCTGTGCCATTGACATCCCCTGCTATCAGGGATGCCCCTTGATTCTGCCTCTGCCAGTCGTGTGGGACTTCAGCCTGGAGAAATCAGCATGGTACATCAGAATATGCAGTCCACATCGTTGGGACAAGGCTGTCCTGTGGCTGACACAGTGGGATGGGTTGGCTTGTCAGGTTGTAGATTGTAGCCCACCCGCCATATAAGCTATGTTATTTTGAACCTGGGAGTGGCTGAGAAACTTGTGCAGTTTCCTTATCCATAAAATGGAGATATTGTGATTCATTTCATGGGCTTGTTATGAGAGTTCGGCTTTGAAAATCCTTCACCATGAAACCTGGACATTAGTAAGCTCTGTGTACATAGTGGCCAGACTTTTCATTAGAACTACCCACGCGCTGAATTGTGAGTCTTACCATGAATCTTCCTAGATCCTGCTGTGCCCTTTATTGACCACAAACAAAATGCAAGATCCCAATCAGGAATGTAAAGGCCTTTCCACCCGCCAACTCCAACACCAAAATGGCCTTAGAATTTCCCAGCTGGACTCTTCTCTGCAGCCAGGCAAAGCGCTCCCAGGCAGACTCTGCTTCTTGTAGATGAGAGCCTTCCTCCTCCCAAGGGGTTGTCTGTTCATCACACCCCCTTTTCCTCATAAGCACTCAAAGTCACCTCTCCCAGGAAAGTCTGGGATTGGTCTTTTCAAAGCCCTGGTATTCCTGGGAGGATAAGATCAAGCCATATGTTACCTCTATGTGAGTGAAAACACCGTGCAGAAAAAGATACCTGGTGATAGGCGCAGGGCTGAGTTAGGTTTGTTGCTTTGAATTCAGATAGATAATTGAGGTGCATTTTAATGACTCCAAAATGTTTTATCTTTTACAACCCCTGGAACTGCTACTCCACAGCCTTAACAAATTGCTGGCTTTCCATCCCTCGCGCCCTGTCATCTTCAGTTAATACAGGGTCCATTAGGAGTTGAGAAACTTATTATTGCAATAAAAAATATACCCTATCCATATCACAGACCATATATCTGAATCTTGCATAACACCTTCCCAGGGATTAATCCATATTTCAGCCAAGTGTTTCCTAATGGCAGTGTTTCAGCCCCAGGCACAGCCATTTCCATGACTGCTGCGAAGTTAATGGCAAAAGGTCAATGCTGAGGTCAAGGTCCTGCCCCCCTTGGGTTTATGGAGAGCAGAGGACATTTCCCCATCCTCAGCTGGGCTTCCCAGGAGCCTCCTGGCTTGCTAGCGCAGGGTGGGACCCCAGAGGCCAGCAACATTGTGACCTCATCCGGGGAGCCATCCTCCCTCCATTATCCCTGGGGTGCATTTGTGAAATCAGAACACTGATTCATCCTCAGCCTGAGTCAGTGCTCAGCATGTGCTGAAAGAACAGGGCACTGTCTCCATTCCATGGGTACACAGAGTGCCAGCTTCCTGCCACGGGCAGAGATGAAGAGACACAGCATGATGGCACTGAGTCCGGGCTGTCTTACTTTGGTGAAATATCAGACCAGTGAGCAGTTCAACTCCACCCTTGGCTGAGTGCATATGAAGGTAAAATCCGAGGCTGGGGCATGAGTTCAAATGCCACCTACTACAAACTCCTTCCTCCCCAGCCCCATGCTATCCTGCCCAACATGGCCAGTTTCTGCCAAGTCCTCAGATCTCAGTATGCATGCCATGTCTCCAGGGACACCTGCCATGTCCCCTGAGGCCCTTGTGAATGAGTGCAAATCTCCTTTTCTTTATGGCCATGGTGCTCTGCATCTTCATAGCACTCTTCCTGACAGCAAATGTGTGTGTGCGTACACATGTATGTGTGTATGTGTATGACTCTTTGTCCAACATTCATCTCCTTACAGGTTCTGTAAAAGTAAGAACTATTGTTTTTTAATCTTTTGCAGAATCTCCAGTTTCTGGTATAAAGGAAACACTTAAATAATTTGTTGGATGAATTAATGAATGTGTGGTTTTGAGTAAGTCACTTATCTCTTGTTTTCTAAACAGCAATAAGACACTTGTAAAAAATGCATTACATAATTATAATTAGCTTTTAAAACAATACTGAGGGAGGGTCACAATATGTGTCAGAAAATGTGAAGCACAAAGAGGCTAAGTAACTAATCATACTGCTAGTAAACAATGAATTCTGATTTTTAAATCAGGCAGTCTGGCTCCTTCCTCTGATCGAACAAAAATAAATAGAAAAGATCACCCTAGTTCTTTATGTCTGTGACTTTGAAGCTACTGATTGTAATGTCCTCTTAGATTCATTTATTAGATAAATATTTACCAGTATCTATCATGTACATTGGAGATACAGCAATAAACAAAGCAAACATCTCCACCTTCATGGAACTGACATTCTGATGGAGGCGGGGTTATAGCAAATAACAGCATTTTTAATACTGACAGAGCTATGGTGAAAAGCAAGCACAGAGAAGGCTTGGGGAGTCTTGCTAGTAGGTATGAGTTCATCCAAGGTGGTCGAGGAAGTCTTGTTGAAAGGGAACATGGGTAAAGATCTGATGGGACCGAGGCATCCACTATGCAGATCCTGGAGGAAAAGCAGCCCAGGAAGTGGTCAAGCAAGTGCCAAGGCCCACAGGAGGGCAAGGTCTGGACTTGGTGGAGAAGCTGGTCCTCCTGTGACTGGAGCAAATGGGACCCAGAGCCTGCGGGCTTAGTGTGCACCTCTGCTACTTCCTTCTCATTTTCTGCTTACAAGTCCCATACGTCTCTCCCACTAGAAAGGGAAAGGTGCATTCATCTTTGTGTCTTCAGGCTTTAGGGCTGAGCCTTGCTATAGTTTGTATTCAGAATCCTTTTGAACAAATAGAAGGGCGCCACTAGCTTTTCTGTCTGTAAATTTTGTTGCCAGATTTTTTTTTATGTCTGTCAACCTGTCCTTTTAGCAAAAGGCTCATTACCTTACCTTGCTAGAGCAAGACATCTTTTCTTGTAGTATCTGTGTTACGGGCCATTGGAAATGATCTTGTCTTTCAATTTGTTCCCTGTTGCAGCCACACAGAGTGTTGGGGGAAACTATGACATTCTTTGATGAAAGTCAACGTGACTGCATTTGACCTGGACAGTGATTTAATAAATGACACACCCCTCCTCTGACCAGGCTGCATGGGTACCTTCACAGTAGTCTTGGGAGGTCCTTGGAGCTCAGGTTCACTTACTGTGTTGGATCATGGAGGCCCCAAGGAAGGAGTTAAGGGACACTTCCAACCAGAAGAGAGATAATTTACACTTGATCATGTCTCAGTTAGAAACTGAAGTGTACCAACAACAGTAGTACCAAAACCATGTGTTGATTGACTCATTATTGTGTATTAGGTTCCACAAGGAGGGGTTGGCATGTAATGGGGAGATGTCTTTGTATGACAACATAAGGAAGCAGAGAATTCCTTCTTGAGTTTGCCTCCCTTGTCTCTTTGGATCTCCAGAAAAACTGAAAAATGAATTTCTCTCTCTCTGTCTCTCTCTCATTTTTTGGCTTTTTGAGACAGGGTCTCTCCATGCAGTTCAGACTAGCTTTGGGCTCACTTTGTAACCCAGGCTGGTCTCAAACTTGCAAACGATTCTCTTGCCTCAGCTTCCCAAGTGCTGGGATTACAGGAGTGTGCCACCATGCCTGGCCTCTTCGTGTTTTTATTTATCCAATAGAATTATTCAGAAGCAGGAAATCACTCTGACTTTCCTTTGTGGACCTCAGAAAGGCAGAACTATCCACAGCAAGGCAGAGCAGCCATCCCAGAAGGAATCCAAAAGCAGCTTACACCTTAGGCTGCAGAGGAGAGCGCTAGAGACCCTCAGTGACTGTAAACTCCAGGATCAAATTTGTTTTATGGTGCATGCAATTCACACCTTTTTAAAAGCCCATTCCTGGTTCCACACATAGTGAGAAACAGTGAACAAAAATGAGGTTTTCCACTGCAGGAAAATCTCCATCCATTTATCTGATGGGGGAAGATAAAAGTTATTGGACAGGCACAGTAGTGAAATAATTTTTAAGGTTTTTTCCATCTGGTAGGAACTGTGTGGTGTTTCTTTGGGAATAATCCCGCCGTCGATACAGACAGTCCCCGACTTAAGATGGTTTGACTTGCAATTTTTCAGCTTTACAATGGTGTAGAAGCAATACACATTCAGTCCAAATTCTGTGTTGAATTTCAAATTTAGATCTTTTCCTGGACTAGTGATTAATGACACAGTCATCCCTCAAGAGACTCCAAAACAGTACTGAGCCACAGCTCCCAGCCGGCCCTATGATAACCAGAGGAAATGACCCAGACTACACTGTGCTGTGTTGCTACGCTAGGATGTGCTGGAAGTTAGGTGTGTTAAATGCATCTTTGACTCATGATATTCTCAATTTGTGGTAGATTAATCAGGACAAAATCTTACAACTCAAGAGACATTCACGTTTTCTTTTCCTGGGTTTCCTCAGTTTCCCTTTTAATGGGCGTGTGATGGGGATGGAACTCAGGACCTTGAGCGTGCTAGGCACACACCGCACTGCTGAGCCACACCTCCAAACCCCTCTTTTAATAAAAAGACCAGTGACCTCAGCAATTACCCCATGCCTGCCCCCCTTTAAGTATTTCTCATTAGCTAGATAAACAAACAACAGAAAGTGTCTCTGCAGCTGTACAAGGCAGGATGGTTTTGATTTCTGTGACTGGTAGCTGCATCTTTGAACATCTGCTTCTCCAGTGGTCAGCAGGCAAAAAGGGGCATCAGAAAGTCTTCAAAGGCGGTAGGGAGCGTGGGGAGAAAAGAGAGTTTGTGTCTGAGTGAAGGACGAGGAGAAGAACAGGACGGGGCTGGAGTCTGCTGCCAAGTGACAGCAGCTCGGGGCTCTGTGCACCTCCCAGCCTTGAAGTCAGCCTGGCGTTTTGTTCTACAAAACATCTGCTTCAGCAGATGAAATGATTTGTGACCTGGAGACCTGAACTGACAACTCTGCAGACAAACCCCAAACAGAATGGCTCTGCCTCTCAATCCATTTCATCTCCTGCATGTCTCCTTGCTTTGCAACGCCAGGAATCCTGCACTGCTGGGTGAGGAGAGGTTACCCACGCGCCACTCTGTGCCTACCCCCAGTGCTAGCGATCGGCACTGATAGACAGTTGGCACACGGGGTCCTGTGCCGTCATGGTGCCACGGTGGGCCACAAGCCCATCTCACCTGCTCCTCCGGTGTTTTTATAAAGAGTTCATGGCCAGTTGGATTGGACAGCGATGTGTGGACAGTGCCTGCGATGGGCTTGTGTGTCTCAAGGAGGACTGGCCCAGTGAGGCCTGCAAAGCAAAGACTCCCTCTCTCCCTCCCTCCCTCCCTCTCATGTGATCTCTGAGCAGTGAACAGTCAATGCCACGAATTGCCTCATGGAATCAGAATCTCAGTGAGAACATTCTAGAAAAGCCTGCCTAACGGATGCTCCTCTGCCAGGTCGGTGCACTGCAGTTATTTAGGGCTGTTTACCCCATAATACCACTTGGATGAGGAAATAAGGAAGCCAAAGGTTAGGGGATTCTTTTTATCTCACAAGAGGGAGTCATCCCAGTTTGCAGCTTCCTGTGGAGCATCCCTTTCACTAAGGAATATGAACCACTGCCCAGTCAGTGCCCTGGCTGTGCGGGGTAGTGTGCTGGAATCAAGTCAAGCCCTCCAAGGATAAAACTCTCTGAATTAAGCCCGGATCACCCCTGAGAGCAGAGCCATATGGTATCAGAGGCTGCCTCCGCTGATGACACACAGTTGTATTATCAAATGTCACAGATCCTAAAGTCTTTTGTGCCAAACCATGAAACCACTCAGTCTCTCCAGAAGTGCTTTCTCCTCCAAAGCACTTCCCATTGGAAAGTAGATTTTTATGCTATCTACTATTTCTCTGCTATCATTACCACCATCATCATCTATAGTCAATTATTTATTATATACTTAGCTATTCTCAGAACTGTCCTAGATACCTTCAAAGAGTATACACATAGTTTCTATTCTCTGAGGTCTTCATGTCTCAGAGGAATAGCATTGATGCTTGTAGATGCAAAGAGAATGCTACAAATATTTAGTGAACACGGGGTAAAAATAGATAGCACAAGATTAAATATGTACATTATGCATAGCTCCTCTCTTGACCTCCTTACCCCTAAGCTATATCTGTGTTAAGCAGTAGTAGGAGACATATTTTTCTTGATACCAGTAAGAATAGTCTTATAAGACAGATTATTTCTTTGCCTGCTGTCAAAAACATACATTTAAAGGCTTCAGTATGAAGCCATCAGCAGCTGTGCTAAGAAGTGTATCTAAGAAGTTTTAGGGAAATGCTATTAGCAGTGGCCTCTTATTCGTAAAAGGTGTTGTGGTCGAATGTCTGTGATATTAATGCTGCTTCAGAGCAAGTTCTTTTTGTCAGCTGCAGTATCCCTACTGGTAATCAGCATGATTGGAGTCAGAGATGTAGAGAATATCAAGACACAATTTAACCAGCAAGAGAAAAATAGCAAATAATCATGAGTTGGGGGCCTTTGGCCATAAAAATACAGACATTTACTTGAATGTCAATTTAAACCATCTAGTTTTTGTGCCAAATGAAGCTTGAAATGGATCAGCTGAAGCACAATGTCCAAATGATAAAAACAGTCCTAAAAACTTTACCTTTGTATTAGGAAGAAAAGCTTCAAAGGGAATAGACCTCTTAGAACAAGAGTTTTTTGCTCCATGTCATCTTTATAAAATCATAATATTTTGGAGTTGGAAATTACTTTCAGGGTCTCGTAATCTATCCTCCTTTCAATGCAAAAATCCTTGCTTGGGAATGATGCCCAGGCTGAGTTTGAAAGGCACAGGGTCACCTTGTAGAAGATCCCTTTCATTCCAGCTTACTTGCAGTGCTGGGTAACTGAAGCTAATGCAAAACTACCAAGCACAGTACTCATATCACCCAGATCCCTAGAGGGAATAGCAGGAGAACATTTATTGTCTTAAATTTCCTTTGATTTAGGACCATCTTCTTATTTTCCTGCCAGAAAAACACCCATTGTTATGTTGCCCTGTTAAGGTGATTACAGAAAGTGTTGCTGGTCCAGCGTCTCTCATTTCCATCCCTGCCAGGCTCCTGCAGTTGCGAGCTCTCAACATGCCATAAATCCAATAGACTGACTGTCTCTCAGCAAAGAGGCCCCAGCTTTTTTGTTTCCACTTAGGCCAGGGTTTTGGGTAGTAATAAACTCAGCAGTCAAGTCCAGAAATGCGATAATAGCTGGAAAGGAGAGAGGGTTAGAGGGGGAAACGCAAAGCCAGAAGAGTGCTTAGCTCTCCTTGCTTTGCTGAGTTTTCAAATTCATTAGTAACCTCAATTATTCAATTCCTCAGTTTTAATCTCTAATTAAACATTGCCACAGACACTCTATCTAGAGAGGGTTGAATGTAAGTGGCCTCTTTTTAATAACTGTGCAACTCTGATCCCTGCATTGTTAACCCATAGGGGAAAAATTATATTAAAAAAGGAAGGAAGAAAAAAGAGAAAGGAAAGAAAAATGTGGCTGCCCAAACTTCATAGCAGTTGGTAATTGCAGAGGGATGTTATTTCCCCTCTATCTATAGCAAAGATGACTACCAGGCTCCCAGCATTTTTCTATAATAATTTCTTAAATCAAAAGCATATTTGCTGATGTGAGAATGCCTTACCACAGCTATTCTTTCTGCAATAATTAGACAAGCAAGAGACCAACAAACAGGTATAATATATTGTGGAGTGAATGATACTGGTTTTTGCTTATTTCACAAAGTCATTTTTCCCTTTTAAAAATTATTATTTAGACGAACTAATGCAATAAACATAAGCAAAAATTTTAGTACTTTAATAATGGGATTTCTGTTTTTTGATTTTTTTTTTAAGAAAAGCCTTCCTGAGAAGGGTAGGTACATCCACACAGCCTCCAAAGGACATGTGGTTAAGACACAAGGTAGTGGGGGGAAGTGAATGTAAGAATGTGTACCTTCCATGATCTTCCCCAGGGAAGAACAAGACGGTTCCATCCTGAGTACAGAAAGAGGGTACATCCTACTGCGAACCCAGCGTCCCTCCCCCTTCCCAGCACACTACAGTGTACTGTCAGTTTTGTCATCATATGAATCACTTTTCTGTTACTGGGTCAAAATACCTAAG
Organism: Hydrochoerus hydrochaeris; assembly: GCA_004027455.1. Taxonomy (NCBI): domain Eukaryota; kingdom Metazoa; phylum Chordata; class Mammalia; order Rodentia; family Hydrochaeridae; genus Hydrochoerus; species Hydrochoerus hydrochaeris. Next base: position 48,089 of record PVLA01001734.1, on the reverse strand, counting down.
TCACACAACTAAAATGAGATAAGGTTTACTTTGGCTCAAAATTTCAAAAGTTTCACTGTGTTGGCTCTGAGGCAGAAACAATGTAGTGGAGGAAAACTGCTCACCTCGTGACAGCCAAGAAGCAGAAGCAAGAGTTAAGGAGGCAGAGAGAGGAAGAGACAGGAGACAGAGTATACCCAGGGAGCCATTTCCCCCAGTAGTTAGGCCCCACATCTTAACAGCCCATTCAGCTGTGAACTCACCAATGGATGGAGATTGATCCGTTGGCAATGCCCTCGTGATCCAATATTGAGGCCCCCTCTAAACATTGGTGCACTGGGGATCAGGCCCTAAATACATGAGTCTCTGGAGGTTGTCATTCATCCACTCCAATAGCTTGCAGACTGAAGAGAAAGAGGGGGTGGGGGGAGCATGCCTTCTCTTTATGAACCCACAGAATCAGCACTTGCTGCACACAGCAAATACCAAACAAATGTTTATGGAGTGGTATTACTACTCCATACTGTTTATGGAGGTGGTATATTATGCGTACTTCTTTTAAATTACTTCCCATAAAGGTTTAAATGGGTTTCACAAGATGCATACATGTTCAACATAAACAAATACATATTGTATCAATATATGTAATATGCATATGCATACCCATATTTCAAATAGATTAATTCCATGCAAAGAAGTAGAATAAGTGTAAGCCCAAAATCATAAGCAATGAGAACCCTTTTCTCTAGAGCACACACAAAAGTACATTCCATCTGGCAGGATCTGGGTCTCTTTTGTGAACATTTTGTAGACCCCTCTCTACAGTGGGTATTTTCTTGCTAAGGTCAAGAACACATCTTAGGTGGCTCAGTTGATCACCCAATGACCCCAAAGTCCTGTGCATGCTGTGGGTTAGTGACATTACAGGAGCAAGACTCTGAGCTTCTTTCTGGCTGAAGGGTGACCCTTGGGAGCTTTGCAGACCCTATAGCACTAGACTGTGGGGGATACTGGTTATTGTGCTGTGGAAGAAGAGGATGCAATAGCACGTCCTGTCCCCCTACTTCTGAGATATTCAAGACTACACTGGGATTAGGAGTGTATCTCTGGCAACCAGCTGATGTCACCTTAGCTACAAACTCTGGGGTGACATCAGCTCTAGGCATATTCATTCATTGCTCTTTCTTTCCGAAGAGGAGAAGCCAGTTCTTGAATGCATGTGTATGGAGCACCCTCCAGAGGCATGGATTTGATTGAGCCTATGAATGACAAAAGGAATTTTTAGTCTCTGCTTTCAAGATGGTTCCAACTATATAGAAGAGATAAATGAGACTCTATAAGCTCATGCTCGTGTTTTAGCATCATGTGATAGCTTTAGACCCCCAAGTTGTGAATTAAATAAGACAGCGAGTCAGATGATTGGATGGCGTGACAAGAGCTTCTGGCTCTTCAAAGAGCTTCCCATCCAGGCCACTGAGGTCCCAAGCCACCAGCTATGCTTGTCCTATCAGTAACCTCCTTCTTGGCTGATGGAATTGTCTATATGCGCCCTCCTGAGAGAATGCAGATGGATTTGCTGAGATTGTGCAGATTTTTCAGCCCAAGAGCTAACTGGCTCCTTTTCAAGTAACCCCTGCTTCTTGAGGAAAAGGGCACATCTTCTTGCTGCAAGGTTGACAGTGATTCCTTTGTCAGCTCTTCCTACAGAGAAGAAAAAGGATGAACACTAAAAAAATCTTTATCTTGAAGCAGGTGTCGCAAGCTCGTTAGAGTCAATAACCTGGAGCCTGACGATTGGGCCCATAGTTTGGTCTTTGTCATTGATTTCTACCTTGAGTCTCTTCTAGGTTTCTAGCTCCTTTCTCCTCTCCCAACTCAGCCTGTTTCTTATAGTTTTCAAAAAACATCAGTTCCTTGAGTTAACTTGTAACTGTTTTGAAAGTGTCTTTAAATAAAGGCAGTGCTTTCCCTCAAATGGAATATGTTGAAAGAATCCTGCAGCCCTGGAGATACACAATCAATACTTCACCTGAACCATGGATACCCTCACCCATCACTTAAATATCATTACAGGGACGATTTCAACAAGATCATGGCACATTATGCTTTAAAGTTTGACTTTAAAGGATGCCTGGGCTTTGCTGAAAGGCATTAGTAATGGAATTCTTTATCTCTGAGCTTAATTTATTCTGAGGAGAATAGGGCCATTATCTTAAATCTATTTTTTTTCCAACAGAGAAAACAGGCCTCAGAAGTCCAGCACTTATAAAGAAATCATCGTTTAATTACCTTTTTGTTTAACTCTTTGCAGAAGGAAGGAAAGGGAAGTGTATTACTAGAAGATGAATATGTACTCCTAACAGACTGCCATCCACACATTTTAGAGCATTTATTTTGTCACCTTTGTTCTTCCTCTGCTTTTGGATTTCTCAGATGTAGTCAAGGGTAGTTCTGAACCACAGCTAAATCCACTTTCACTGGGATCACTGGGATCATTGGCATAATGAAGGGTTTTGCAGTATGAAGAAGAGTTTCATAACTGAAGAGGTGATGTTTCAGTAGTATCCTGTGCTGTGTGAATGTTTAAAATAAAAGGAGTTGATTACAGTAAGATGCAAAGCCATTGTTCCTGCTCAGAACACTCCGCCTTGCTTTGAACACATCTACCCCACCCTTCTTGCCGTTTTCTGAAGCAGCTCTAGACCTTCTTTAGTGTCTTTTGCGGAGTGATCAAAAAATAGAATGAATGCTGCTGCCAAGTGCCACCCGACAGAAGGGCAGTGTCTTACTTTTTACTCGTCGCTGAGACAAAATACCTGATGCCCAAAGTTGGGAAAGGAAAGGTTGATTTCTTATAGTTTTTGGAGGTTTCAGTCCATACTCAGTTGGCTCCAAGGCAGGGTGGATGGTGGGGCCGCAGTTCATGGAGGCTCCAAACAGCAAGGTGGAAACCAGCAAGAGAGAGAGCGAGACACACCTTCTTCCAGCCATTACATCACATCCTGGCTCCACCTCTAGGCGGGTGTAGCACTCACACCCCCAATCCAAGTGCTAGACAGTGAACCAATCACAAATGCATAATGCAAAAGCATGAGGCTTGGGGACCACTGACATAAACCATGACAGGCAGGCTTATCAGCATTGCAAAGTTTCTGCATCCATCTTGTCCACCAGCTCTGGCACTGGTGACTTCGGGCTCTTACCCACAGGAAGTAAGGCATCAGGCAGCCATGACAGCACAACTAAAGACTCTCACAAAGGAGGACTCCCAGAGCTGCTCCAGAAAGCATTAAGAACTATGAGATAATCGTATGTGAAGCAAGATGGAGTATTTTGAGGGCACTTAACGGCAATGTGTCTTTTACTCCTATCATTTTAAAAATGCAGACATTCACAATTTTCAGGCACACCTCATACACAATTTGCTGTAAATTAGACACGAGAGCTGTATGTCAACACACGCAGGAAGAGACACATTCACAATTAGCTTCTTGACCCAGACTGTTTTTCTCCTATCTGCAAAACAACTGGTTCAGAAAACAGAGAAAGTGATCCATTAACTGGCTATGCCTTTTAAAAATCACTAAACAGCAAGCAATTCATATGGTGTTTTGTTTCTGTCTCCCACCTGCAAATTTGCTTGTTTAAAGAGCGATGTTAGCTGTGTAGAAAGAGATCTAGGCCCTGGGTGAGTCTCTGACTTGCTATAGGTCTAGAGCCTCCTCCAGAGTCTCCCCTGGTTACCTTTCATTCTGATATGGAAAAGTCAACCACTAGACACGTTTGGGGCCAGGTTTGTGGATCACTTGTGAACTAAATGACTTTATGCCCAATTGTTACAGGACGTCAGGGGCAGCTGCTTCACTAACCCTGAGCTTAATCAACCTCCTCTCTCTGCCCTCTCGCTTGATCGCACCTTCACTGCAGCTGCTTCCAGAACCTCAGCTCTAGGGTTCATCTGGTCTGATCTGCAGATGGTAAGAAGGGCATGGCTCCTAGACATTGAGGGTGACTGGACTTTGAGGATTTTCATCTCCCTGGATAGATGGAAGGAGAAAAGCAGGCACCATGATGAAGCCGGAACAGGAAGCTAATCAGCTTTCCACATCTGCTGTTTAGCTCTTTCTGTCCTTTGTAAGGTAGGATAGATAAATCTTTTTTCTTTCTTCCTTCCTTTTTTTTTAACTGCTATAATCAGAGTTTGTGTCCAATGTTTTACTGGATCATATTTTACAGGTCCAAATGACTTGAATGTCCTCCATTCACTTCTGAGCTATCTTCATGTCTACAAAGAGTGAAAAGCTATAAAGAAATCAGGCAGGCTTATGTTTTGATCATTCTCTCTGGATGATCATTATGCCCATGTCAAGAACCCAGTGCACTTCCTCAATTAGACAGATAGATAGGTGATAGATAGGTAGATAGGTGATAAATAAATACAGCGATACACAGATATAAAAGATCTGTTGTAGGCAAGAAGTCATTTTATGAAATTGTCATGGATCTTCAGGGATTTTTTTTCATTCTTGAAAGTCAGTTTGTCACGGACTAATTGGCTTCCAATTTCTCATAGCCTGTATTACCTGCAATTGTAGGGGCCTCAAGAATGGGAAAGATTTTCCCCTGCCTTTTAATCTCCTCATATTACAGCATTCCCGCTGATTGCCCAGGAAGGTCCAGTGGACTGTTGGAAAAGACAGCCTGAATTTTAACCATCAAAATCCACCCTTATCTTGGCGTTTATGCCATGTTCTGAGTTATGTGCTATTTTTAAAAATTGAATATAAACTGCAAAGGCTTGAGTCAGTCATATTTTTTAACTTATGGCACATCGTCACCCATCTAAGAAATCCTTTTTTTGTTTGTTTGCTTTTATATTTTCCACTTTTATCCTTGGTAGTCATTCCTATTTCCTTTCTTCTAGTTCAAGGGAGACTATTTTTAATATGCCTGGTATATGTCATTGTGCAAAATATGTGGCATTTCCACATGGATTATTTTAATTCACCTGAATGATAGTGTATTACAGATATAATTCTGTATCTTCTTCCACCCAATGCTGGTTTTAGTAGTTGTTTATGCTGTTAGATGGTTTCCCAGATCATTGTTTCTAATTGTTGCAGCCATGTCTTACTTTCCCATTCCCTTTCTATCAATCTCTGCCTTTATTCTAATGCCCTATTCCTGTAGACCTGTCTGAGAATCCCAGCTATCACGCCAGCTGGTCAGATTCCTATGTCTTAAGATATTTGCATATTTAATTTCATTGGGTACCAGTAAGCAGACGCTACAAAACTGACCAGTTCACATTCTCTTTCATGAGATTTGTTTCCCCACTTTTGCCCTTGCTTGATAGTCCACATTTTTCTTATTCTTCTTAACCTAATTTGCATAAATCAGTGCTTCATTTTTATTTCCTTTGTCACTAATAACTTTGATCCTAATTCTTTACTCTCAACTAGATAGAAAGCTGTGTGGTATGAGAGACTAGAATCAAAGCAAACATAACCTGGAAATGTCTGAGATGAAATGCTTAACTAGGGCTGGGAGTGTAGCTCAGTGGCAGAAAAAGGACTTAGCATGCACAGTGCACCGGATTCCATCCCCAGCACCACACATGCACACACACACACACACACACACACACACACCCACGCACACACGCACATACACACGTGCACACACACACATACGCACGCACACATACACACAGAAGCTTGATGCCTAAGGCATCACAACCCACACGAGGACTGTTAAGCTTTTGAAAGAACTCAGTGTTGGACACTTGACGACAGCCCAAATACCCACCCTGACTTCCCAAAGTGGTAGCAAGATTACAGATCCTGCCCAGTCTGAGCGACAGCTAGAGGTCCCACGCGTTGGCGGCTGTGTACAGATTCACTTGGTTTAACTTTTCTATCAAAGTAGCCTACAAGTACCATCTTATCAGAGGATCAATTTTATATCGAAGAGTCATTAAATTCTTTTTTATGAGAATAAAATGGGCTTTTGCTGCTGCATGTTGTACTGCGGCTCGTCCAAAACTGGAGATGAAATCAAAGTGGAAGAGATTTAACCAAATTATCTGTCTTCAGAAAATAAGCTCTGCTGCAAATGTACTTTTGATGTGGTATTGTGCAACACAGAGAGGGGAGCAATAAAAATACTCTAATGGTCCTGTTATATACAAACAGGAGGAGGCTGTGAATTTAACCCTCTATGAACATAGGCTCCCCTCCCTTTCCCATGGTGGGGTTGAGGCATTTCAGAGTTGAATGACAAACGTGTAGAGTTCAGGTTTATGCTGGGGCCCACTTGGCTTGTGCATTCATTTGTTACTTTTTTCCAAAATGAGAGACCACTTAGGGACACTTTGTAATTTTTATGAGGTTTTGAATACCTCACAGAAATGTCTGCCCCCAACTGGGTCATATGTGCTCCCTCATTTTGAGACCTCCTCATCTTGAGACCAGCTATCAGCCTGGGAAGACTGTACCACAGGTTCCACCTCCACCAAGGGGCCACGCGTGCTCATCTGATTCTGTGTAAACCAGAGGCTTTTCTTGAGTTATAGAGTTGTTTGTCATCCATATTCATAAGACTTTTTTGCCTCAGTTTGATCACTTGTGTAGTGGGAAGACCAAAGAAGAAAGGGGCCTTCAGAGCATGCTTAGAATTGTTCCTCACTGATGATGCTTAGTCCGCCATTCCTGTTAACGTCCCTATTCTCTCCTTAGAAACCCTGGACTCTACAAAATCTTGGAGTGACAAAAGAAATGAAACACCAGAAGAAAAAAGATAATGCTCATTAAAGTACCAGTCTAGGTGGAACACTTGATGACATGGCTGAGGGTGGGAGAGGCATGTGTTATGGCTTGTATCTAGATGACCCCCAAACCCTCATGCCTGCACTTATAGGTGGGGCATGTAGAAGCTGGCTGGGTCCTAGTGTGACATACTAGATTATGGATGTGCAATAACTGGATTAGACCATTGATTTGTTTGGATTAGACCATTGATTTGTTCTGGATGAGGGCTATGGGAAGCCCCCCACCCCAGGTGTGGGTGGCACCAACCAACAAGCCTGTGTCCTGGATGGAATAGAATGGGAAAGGGAGGGATGCTGCTCACTGCCTTCTGCCTGTCCTGCCATTGACTGTCTCTCTTCCATGATGCCCCTTTGCTATGCTGCCTTGTTCAGCCAGCTGACTATGGACTGAAACCTCTACAAACTGTGAACTAAAATCAACCTTTCCTCTTTGAACTTGTGGTTGTCATATATTTTGTCTCAGCAATAAGAAAAATTACTAAGACAGAATATAAACACTAACTAAGGAGGAAATGTGCTTAAGACTTGAGTAGATTATTCAAGAGGAACTGCATGATGAGAGTGAATCCTTATATACTGGAGATCTCCAGAGTGTGTGCCATGACCATGCTACCCTTCCCCTGGGGGGATGACAAGATTTAAGTCCCAGCCATAGCACTCAGTCTTTTGTAACACTGAATTGGGGAGAATGAAGTCCCTGGACAGACACCCCCTCTCTCCTTGTAGCTTTCCAGGCCATCTCTGCTATTTCTCCATTTGCTAGAACACCCTTGGTCTTATCTTCTTTTAGATTTTGATGTTTTCCCCACATAAAGATCAGAATGCTTTAAAAAGCATGTCATCAAGTGGTTCTGCAGACATGTATGAAAAGGATACAGAAGAGAGCCGTGAAACCCACCTCGGAGGCCAAATTCTAAAGCTGGCTGTACTGAGACACTCCCTGACCAGCTCAGTTTTGCTGTCTGATGCTGCTGTTTTTCAGGAATCATTTTCCTCTCTGCAGTTCTGTATTAGGTAGTGTGACGTTAGTCCCTTAGCTTTCCAGCTGCCTAGCAGTGGATTAGAAGTCACGCAGAGGATGGCTTCTCTCTGATTAACGGTGGCCTTGCTTCTCAGAGGTCCAGCTACATTTTATATTTGCCATAAGCCATGCATGTGCTCTCTGGGAAAAAACAAGAATTTTTTAAAAAGCTATTTGCAAGATAAGTAAAAAGAAATGTAATCCCTGAGTGGGATGAAGGGTGCTTTGAAATGAATGAGGGATAATCCTTTTGTTGTCTATTACAAATGGACTTTATTTCTGCATTATCTGGCTATAATAATATGCCATTCACTCCAGTGACAAAGCCACTGCAGTTTCTTCTCTTTATGTCATCTTAAGTGTGGCTGCAAGCAGTGTTTATTGCGTGGGGTCTGAGACAGCCAGCCCAATAGAAACAGCTGGGTCATTTGAACACTGACTCCTGACATACTGAGTTCTTGTACTGCTGTACTGAGTGTGGGACTTGGTACAGCAGTACAAGGGTGGTCAAGGAACTGACTGCACCATTGTCCATCCACTGTCCAGAGCCTGCAGACCCTGCATTGTGTGCACAGGGGTTTCCAGTACAGAAGAGTCCTGGCTCTGTCCCTTGCTCAGTCTGAGACCTATGACTGGTATCTCTCTTCATATTCTGTTCCTTTAAAGGGGTGATAGGAAAATTCCAAGGTCTTGTTGGAGAATGTTATTTTAGACATTCTGCCCTTCTTTCCATTTCTCTTTCAAGCCATCTCTGCCTTTTGTTCTTTCTCCCTTTCCTCCTTTTCTAGGAAGGAAAATGTAGTGTTTTGGGAATGGAGAAGGTTCTTACTTTGAAGTTCAGTGTTGGGGCTGGAGGCATAGCTCAGTGGTAGAGCATGTGCCTAGCATGTGCAAGGCCCTGGGTTCCATCTCTAGCGGCCAGGAAAAAATCTTGCTCTTTCACCTGCTAACTTGTTGATTCTTGAAGAAGACTAGAGATTCCCCAGGAAGATGAAGTACATGACAAATGATTCTGGTATCTTGGTAGTTAAGTGACTGCCAGGTTAGCACGAGGAAAGCTAAAGTGTTCTTCTCTAACTATTGGTCAAGAAAATATCTATGTCAGAGAAGCACAAATGGTCATATCTCTGTCCTGTTTCCAAGGACTTTGAGTCCCATGGCCCAGGACCATCCTGTCTTGGTGTAATAGGTATTTGCTGTTCCTGCCTTGGGTATCTAATCATTCCTCCTCCTCAAACATTAGCTGACCTGTTTTGGCCACAGGAATCTATCTCCTGGACCACATTGAATAAATAGGGCCATACATTCACTCATAGCATCCTGGACCTGTTTATGCCTAATAGATTTAAAATAAGAATCAGCAAGGGAATTGGTTGCTCATTTGGCTGCTTTGCCTTTGAATGTAAGCTAAAGAGTCAGGGATAATGCCCGTCTTATCCCCACACATAACACAGTCCCTGGTTCACAGCCCTGGTGGATGGATACCCACAGGGCAAAGAAACTAAATGAAGACATCTCTTGCTTTCTCTAGTTTGTAGGCATATTTTCCCATTCATCACTTTCCCTTCAGTCTCTAAGAAGGAAGGCAGGAAGCCTAGTTACCAGCATCACCTCTCAAAACCACATCATCTGAGCAGATCACCCAGACTGATGCTGTAAATGTGTCCACAGGGGAACCACATCTTCTCCAACTGCATGGGCTGGGGGTGCATTCTGCTTAGGCTGCTGGAAGCTCACCTTTGTCATGTCCCTCATCTCACTATCTTCAGCCTCTCCAAAAACCCCCACACAATACTGAGGCACACACGGCCCTGGGCTAGCGCTCTGCAGAGATGATGTTATGGATTTGCAATCTACCTCCTGATAGCTTGTTACCATGTAGGAAACAGAAAACTGGCTCCTGTAAAAATAACCAGAGTAAGTTGTCAGCAAGATTAAGACATGAAACTACAAATGTTAAGGTATTTGTAACACACATAGTTTAACAGGTGGCGCAGTCCATTTTCCATCATGGTAACTGAGCGCCACACGCTGCATAATTGCACTTGTGGTTCTGGAGGCAGAAAACAACATGCCACCGTGTGGTGAGGGTCTTTTTTCTGCTTCACAACACAGCAGAGCCCACGGCACTGCAAGGCTGGGCGAATATATGAGGTCAAGTGTTTCATCTTGTAAAGCCACTAATGCCATCATGGAATCCATACCCTTGTGACTTCATCTAATCCCAATTACCTCCCCAAACACCTCACTCCAGATTCCACTAAGGTGAATTTGGGGTGGAGTTTCCAATACATGAACTTGAGGGAACTACATTCAAAACATAGCAGTACTAGGACTTTTTTGTTAAAGTGGGAAGAAGCATGTTTAAGTGCATTTGGGAGTGGGTGGTGGAGACTGGCTAAGACTGGACATAGAGGATGTGGAGCTTTTATGTTCAGGAGGAAACAAATGCTTATCTCATGATGATCCAGATTTCCAGGTCTCAGACAGGACTGACTACACCAGTCTAAAACTTCTAAGCTTTCAGGTGGCTGGTTCACTGTTTCCATTTAGGGCATGATCTTAGCAACAAATTAAGCAAAGTGTCCCCAATAAATGCTAATAAGCCCCAAGGGGAAACAGGGGCATCCTCATGCATACCAAATACACTCATTAACATCCCCGTTACTATGAAGAATGGCAGAATAACCTTGCAGTCATTAGAAGCTTAAAATGCTATGACTTAAGTATTGAGAGACAATATTACTCTGTAAAGCCTAATTAGTGTTACCTTTGCTAATTGCTGCCTAACACCGAGTTAGAGAAAATAAATGCATGATGGACATCAGAGAGCATCAGTGTAACCTTGTCATGATTTTTAAAAGCAGCAAAATTATAGGAGAAAAGCCGTTTGGAAAGATGGTTATTTGACTTGTTGTAAGTAGTTGCAGGGAAGGAGGAGCATGGACAGTCAGTGTGTTTATTTTCATGAATCCTAAATGGTGGGAATTTATCCTAAGAACACCGTTCTGTCTCTCTCAGATGTGAATAGAGGGACCCCAAACAATGAAGGGAAATTACGACAGTGCCCAAATCCAACCCCAGCATGAAAACAGCTGTGCAGAGAAACCGAAATCACATCCCACAGGCAATTAAGGGTCCTCAGCATTATCCCAGCCCAAATCGCAGCAAGGATGTCAGGCAGCGGTAGATGCATCAGGCACAGATTTGTCCACTGCATAAGCACCACCTGCACCTGTCTTCTCTTCACTCCAGAGGGGCCGGTGAGCTGCGTGCACTGCTGTGGGAACATAAGGAAACCCAGAGCCTCTCTCACTGGGGCCTATTGTGACTGCAATGCCGAGGCCCAGAACTTAGGTCAGGGTGAAATCTCTCTTTACTCTGCTACTCCAGATGAAGTGACCAGCAGCAAAAGTATTGAGCCTCCAGTCACACCCACCCATCAGTGCACACACACACACACACACACACACAAACACACAGCCTAGCCTGACTGCCAGCTGTGCCCAGCATTCATAATAAGATGGGAAAAGGGAAATCATTTGCTCAGGGTTGTCATTTTTTTTTTCCTCCTTAAGGATAAATGATAGCTGACTTTTCAAGAAAAAAAAGCCTGTCTTTGGTATCTCTCCCAGGGTCCCTCCCCAGTAGATCCTAAATGGCACAGATTAAAATCAAGTTATAAAATTCTATAGCTGGAAGCAGTCATTAAGACTGTCAAGAGCTTTGTTTCCGAGTTGGGTTTGGAGAGAAGCAGAGACCCTCTGCAGTCCCTCCAGTTCTGGAGGCAGAAGCTTAGGAAGGAGACAGACAACAGAGCAGAGCCCACTGTGTCAGGGCCGCCCCTCTTCATTATTGTAAACAGTGAATATCCATGTAGAACCTCATTTGGGAAAAAGAAGACACTTCCACTACTAAAAAATTGTTGGAAGCTTGCCGAAAGGCCATCAAGGACAAGGGAGGTTGTGTGACTTCCCTCGAGCTGCATGGAGACACTGAGAGAGGCAAGACCAGAATCTAGGCCTCCTGAGTCAGGCTGAGTGTGAAAATAAAGGGAAGTGAGCCTGCTGCTCCCAAGCTGGCGATGGCGTAGAATTCATAATAGCAGACTTCAAAGCCTGACCTTATTTTTGCAGATATTCTTAGATAAGATTCATTTCCCTCGGCTAGATTTGCCAAGGACCGTGATCCTCTGAATCACTTAAGACCATGGCGATGTCACTGGGGAGGTTTAGGTGGTCCAGCTGCTGCTCCTGCCCAAGCATGTCCTCCACCATTGCCTGTGTTCTTGGGATGACAGACTCTGGGACCCGTTCTTCTTTGACTCTCAGCTGGTAAGGACTGGATTTTAGAAGTTAAATGGCTTCACGGTGACAGCCAGAGTCTAGGCAGTCTTCTTATATGCTATGCCTCTGGAATAGGCTTTTGCTAGTGTGCTACATGGCAGTGGGGGCACCACTCGGGTGGACCTATGACTGGCATACCCCATGCATCTCCACTCGAGGAGTCCCTCTGTCCCTCCACACGGGCATCCTGTTAATGACAGCCACTGCATGGCACCTTAAAAGAACTGACAAGTAGCTCTGCTCCTCCTCTTCCTCATCTGCCCTTCCTCCCAGCTCCCCCCCACTTTTACAAATGAAGTTGTTTTTTTTTTTAAACGAGCTGATGATAATTAAAATTAAATCTTTGTTGCCCCGATGTCTGGAACTCTAGGAAGTCATTATCAGAGTCAGACAGCGATATTTTGATATCCCAGAATCCTTTTGATTCTGGAATAAAGTTCTAAGGCATGAGAAGGTAGAGAGCCGTGCTATTTCCTAATCACCCTTTATAATTTTCAGTGTCTTGCGATGCCTCTCAGATGTTCCACCGTGGCTTATGTACACTTAAAACCCAGGTGCCGTTAAATGCAGAAGCTAGGGACTGAATTAATGACGGAGCTTCAAAAGCCCACCTCTTCGGCAGGCTGAAGATCTAAGGGTAAACTCAAAGAGGGCGATGGGCCTTTGAAAATTACTAAGCACAAACAATAAACCTCATTAAATAAAGTCAGCAGCACAGGTTCAGAAATGCGGGGAGACAGTGGGGGACAGAAGATGCTAGAATGAGCCTGAATCAGGAAGCAGGGGTAGAGCTGAAGGAAGGAATTGTGCTTGGGGAATCACGTGACCCAAAGAGAAGCAGCGTGGAGGATGGGGGTTAGTGGGATCTGGGGGAGCAGCAGACGCAGAGCAGGCTGCTGTGTGGACAGGGCTGTCCCTGCATGACAGTACCCTCTGTTTAACCCCCAGGATGACCGGTCAGTCTTTCACTGTCAGCAGTAGCATCCTTAGAGTCTGGCAGCAGAGCCTTTGAGCAGTGTCTATGAAGGAATCCAGAAGCAGCTAGGAATTTCGTGGCCACCAGGATGACCCCCTAGAGCACATGGCCAGGGTGTGGAGTCACTATGCCCAGTGGATGCTGAGCGTGGCTTCCAGAGCACCCTCAAGGGAACTTATCCCCAACCAGGTAGCAGGAAAGTTGGGGAAATCAGTTGCTACTAAAATGACTAGATTTTTGCTGAGATCTGGTTGACACCTGACCAGTAGATTGGGTAGTCATCATGCCAGACTGGCATGTGAACTTTCTGGACATTTAATGGCTTGCTGGACTTGCAGAGACAGCGCATCAGGCCAGGCAGAAGTGTGGAGAAGACCTGTTTGGTCGTGGCCAGGGATGTCCTTCCTTGTCTGTGGCTACTGGTCAGGATTGTCCATCGTGTGTATGCAGCGCTGTCAGGAGGCTGCTCACCGAGAGGGCACATTCGGTTTTGTGAACCTGCTGAGCACATCCTTCTCCTCCCTTTCCCACCCCCACGCCTCTCCTCCCTTCTCCTCCCTCTTATAATTATATCTTCATTTTAATTCAAGAATTTAACTACTGAGACTTCACTGACCCTTTCCCCTAGAATGAAAGGATGCAGGTCCTCCATTAGATAGTTATTTGTGATTGTGGCTAGGATTTATTTAAACTAATTTTATTATTCATGACCCTGACAATTTATGTACTGAATGCAATTAGATGCTATGATTGGTTGCCACAGCTAAGGGCTAAAAGTGCCACTTCCTTGGACATGCAGGGAAGAAAGCCAAAGAATATTAGAAAAGTAATCGGTTGCAGCTCTGTGTTTTATGAAGTGATCCCCCGCAAACTTCATTTTTAAAAAAGCTAATCTAATTTCCCAAACCTTGTGTAAAATATATCCAATTGTCCTCTTCTAAACTGCTCTCGTAATTTTCCCAAAGTTCTCCATGGTTTATGCCTTTGTGAGTTGTTCTTGTCCACTTGCTGTGCAGGTCCCAGCAAAATCTACTTGAGATGGTTCCTCCCAGTGCTGTGCACAGAAACCATGACGCAGCCTCTAATATGTTTGTCTGTTTAATCAGGAAATATTTGCAAAGTCAGACTTGAGCTGTAATCACTTACAGTTGTGAGAGAAGAAGAGAGAATTGACCTATTTTTCTTTTTCTTTTACTTTGTTTCTAAGAGGAGCAATTTAAAAAAAAAATTGTTGGGCAGTAAATCAAAACAAATCATGGTGCATCCACACAATGTGACACTTCTTAGCAGTAGACAGGAGTGAGCTACTGGTCCATGCAGTAACTTAGATGCAGCTCAAGATAATTATGCTAGGTAAAAGAAGTGAGACAAAAAGGAGTTCAGATTTTGTGACTGCACTTACATGAAGTACTATAAGTAGCAAACACCTTTAGAGACAGAAAGCGGATTACTGGGGACTTCCTGGGATTCACAGGGAGAAAAGCTAGAGTAAAAGAGGAAGATCCCCAAGAGGCCTAAGAAAACTATGGAAGGTAATGACATGTCCTCCCTGTCATAATGGTTTCTGCCACAGGGTACATGTGTCAAAACTCATGGCATCATACACCGCTATAAATACGTTCAGCTCCTTGTGTGCCAGTTACACTTCAGGAAGCCTGTCAAAAGAGACCCGCTGCCTCTAGTTATCTTGGCTCCACCATTTATCTAGATGTGGAATTTTCACCTCTCTGGACTGTAGTTTACTTACCAGGAATAAGGAGGTATCTATCTACTATGCAAGGGCATTGTGAATGTCAACACAAGAAAGCAAGGATGGTGCAGGTGTATGTACCCCGACAAACTCCCCAGTGGGCCTCCTGCAGTTAGTCTCTGCAGATGTGAAAGGGGTGAGTGCTGCCATTCTGGGACCTCAGTGGTTTCCACCCAGGAAGCCAGTGAATGAGGACACTTAGTCAACATCAGCCAACACCAGACTCTAGCTATTGTCCATATTGTCCATTTAGTGAGCTTTGAACAGGAACCATAGCATCCTGAAATGATTTATTGTAGGATAGGGGGAACTCCAGAGCACCCTGACCCCCACATGTAAGGTCTGGTACCTGACTCAGGCCTCTGGCCAATCTCTGAAAAGATAATGATTGGATAAGAGTGACAAGCAGGCCCATCAGGACAGAAGGCCCAGAGCTTGTGGCGTACTCTCCTGTGATCTTCTGTGCTGTGGGAAGAATGTGGAAAGGGCTTTTAAATTCACCACACAGCCAAATGGGATTGAGGTAGAAAGCGAACTCAACTTCCTCACTTCAAAGACTCCTGCAGGCCCTCAAGAGCTCCAAGTTGTAAATTGTCTGATGTCAAACTTTGTGGTTGCTGTCTACCCTTCAAAACTCAGAATTTCCTCCCAGCTTCCTGGCAATTAGCTCAGCCCACTTGATCACACACCTGCCTCACTCCAGAAAATACAGTATGTTTGTTTCCGTTGTCCTTTGTGGATTCTACGTGCTTTCATGTAGTTATCACAGGTATTTCTTATCTTGATATTGTGAGACGTATAGGTCCTGATATATGGGTTCCCACTAGAGGTGAAAGGCATTAATGCCCACATCAGTGTAAGACTGGCCCAGAATCTATCACTGGACAAAGAACAGAGATAGGAATCAGGTCACTTCCTTCTAATCTCTGTTTGCATCCTATAGCTATGCTATATCATTGCTTCCCCAGGGAGGTGGGTGACCTCACCCCTGGTAAACTGATGGTAAGGGGACTTATATAAGGTCACATTGTGGTTGAGTAGAGATTAGATCTTGCAAATGTAGGCTTCTTTCCACTATACTGATTCCATCTCCCATATCTGGTTAATTTCAAGCATTATTTTAGCTGTGTGCATCATTCTGTTTCCTGGACATGTGAGGGACCCTGGGGCAATGAGAGGAGGGGCTGGAAGACAAGAACCCATTCTGCTGACCAGGCCAGCTCTGACTCTTCCCGCCCTTCCCTGCAGTAGTGAAAGGGTTATGCAATAACACGTCTCACATCTTGCTGAGGGAAAAGCAGTGACCCTTTGACTTGATGAATGTGGAAAAGAACAGCAATGCAGCTAAATTTGGGTGAAGAGAACTCTCCTTGGAAAGCACACTGACTGTGACCATAGTCAGTAACAGTCCTTGCTCCTTAGTCTCCAGTCCCGGAAGCATCTCCCCATGGTTCCACTGGCAAGACACGCTTGTCTTGTAGCCTTAGAGTGATAAACGCTTGCTTGTCCTGATCTTCAAGAGCTTCATTCAGAATGGAATCTGGACAATTACCTGGAGTTTGGGGCAGTCAGACTCAGATATTGTGAATAGTGTGATACCTCGATTATTCGGAAGCTGGCATTGCCAAATCGCCATCTGTGATGGCTTGCACAGCTCACCTTGCGTGGTCCCCTACCTCCAACCCCCCTCTGCGCCCCTCTTCTCTTCTCAGCCTCCTTTGGGAGAGCAGTCAAGGTGAAGCAGTGTGAGACAGGGAGAATGATCTCTGTCTAACTCATGCCTTAGCCTTAGACTGTGACTTTGCTCAGCCCACTCGGAACCATTATCCTTTCTTGCTTGAATGTTGAAGGTTTCTTTTTTCCCCTGAGGAGACATTTCTGAAACAAATCACCATTGGAAAGTGAATTTTCCTGTCACCGGTGGGACAGAATAAGGAATGTTACCATTATTTTCTGCCCATAAAGGAGGCCTCCATCCAGCTATTATTCAAAAGACAATATAACCCCTCCTGGCACCAGGTCACCCTGCAGACTGACGTTCCCTAGTCCAGGACCAACCCCATACTTGGGCCATGGGACCAAGCTGTCAACTGATTGCAGAGCTTGACTCACAGGCCCAACTGTTCAATAATGCTCTAATTAACTACTGCAAACTTCAGAGGACCCAGCTAACTATAATTGAGAGATCAACAAAGGCTGCTTGGAGTTAGATGTGCATACTAATTACTGAATTATCCAACACCTGTTTTGGAATGTAGCACTAAAATATGGCTGTGTTTTCAGGCAGAAGACCTTCAGTTTAAGAAAAAAACACTTCTAGTGAGCAAACTTAGCTACTTGTTGGTTGAGTGACGTTCTTTTGTTGATACCGAGTAGAAGACACTGGGTAGGAGAGTCCAGGCCATGCAGAAGAAATGAAGAAATGAAATATACATGCACTTAGGTCTCAAGAGAGATTCTGAAGGAGCAGCAGGAGGTTTCTGAAAATAGATATTTCAGAATATTGATGGGTCAGAATCGCTTAGCATGTTTGCTACGACTAGCCTGAGTAGGTGGCAGGGAGTACCAGAGGAGAATGAAGAGGAAACTGTAACAGAGTCAGGATTTTGAGCTAGAGAACCAAGAAGGACAGAAAAAGAGAGCACAAAACCAAAGTGAGAAACAGAATGTGGAAAAAAAGGAAACTCTTCCTTAGTCTCTTTCCTCATTTTTACTGATGAAGTCCGGTAAACCATAATTAAATTCAAACCCTGGTACAATCATGTTTACCCATGAGCTTCACAGTTTTTTAGATGAAGCATGTGTCACCAAATAGCAAAATGAAACCTCTTTTCAAAGTCCAGTATCCCCTAGAATTAGACAGTACAATGGAGCATGTTTGAGGCACACAACCTGAGACAGCCCGAGAAAGCCGGCCGACTGCCCTCTGCTCTGTCCTTCAGTGAGCTGTAACTCTCTTATTCAGAAAAGAAAGAACTTCTAGTCCATGAAAGAACTTCCTGCACCAAGATAATAAGATAGATTCAATATTGCTGCCTTTTTCTCGGTTGCAAGAAGAGTTTTGATGATGATGATAATGGCAGTGATGGTGAGGATGATTAATATGAGATTCACAAACAATGTGACAAAACTTAAGTAAGAATTAGGAATGCTGAGATCCTAGGATGATCTATATTTAAGCTACCTTTCCTAGAAATGCAATGAGCTTGAGCAGAACATGCCCGAACATTTCTCAGAGCATCCATTCTAAGAAGCCTGCGTTCTCTGGGAACGCTGCAGGGCTCACCAAGCCAATCTGCACACCGTACAGGATGCCCCCATACGGAGATGCCTTATGCTTCCCTCCATATTCCTACTTTGGGACGCAGTTACACTTGAATGTGAATCAGATTTGATATGCCTATATTTGGGAATCTTTCTTCTTGTTTAAAAATGTAAAAATAAAAATGTGAGTGTCCATGGCCAAAGACTGTGGTAACCATGGTCATCAGTTGGCATCAGAGTCCTCTCCTCTAGTTGAGCCCTTGTCAATTTTTGAAATAACTGTTTCCTACCACTGTCTAATCTCAGCCTGTGGTTGCTCTATATTGACTTAGAATTTGTGGGAGAGTTTTTATATGTAATAGCAATATAGCAACCTCTTAATGTGTCCCTTCATTCAGCATTTATTCACAAAATGTTGGGATAAATTCCCAAATTCAAACAGTGTGAACGTCTCTGAACATTGCCTTGTCTCATCTGTCTATTGTGAAGATACCCCACTGCCAAGCAACCACCCAGTGTATTTCTCAGATACATTCCACCAGGCCCCCTCTATGCTGAGAAATGGCTGCTGTGCTATTCCAGATGGCTTGACCTTTTCCACTTCATTAGCCTCTCCTGAGAGGTGACATCATTGCTTCTGTGCTCTCCCAGAATCTTGGCAAATGTCCTTATCTCATTTCTCTAGGCAAATGTCTCAAAACCTGTCATCTAGTTGGCTGATTAATTAGTTTCCTGGGTCACGGTCTTTGCTTGCTTGCACGTTTGCTATTTCACCTCATGAAATGCTACTTTGCCTTTGACTTCAAAAATATGAAACTTTATGCATGTGTTTGTCATGAACCTGCCAAATCCTTCTCAAAGCTCTACACGTGCATTTTTCCTGGGGTAGCCCATCATCCCACAATCAAGCTTTGTTGACTTGCAGTTCTCCTTGTGCTTGGAGTTTTGAATCCAAATTATAAACTATTCCCATACCTGTATTAGATGACAACTAAGGGTTGGGTGAACTTCACATCAAAATAAAGAAAAATGTGTAGAATAACAGAGATTTAGGGTCCATTGACTAACACACTCCAGAACAATGTGTCTTCTGTGACAGTCCAAGTGCTACTTCTAGTAGATCATCTGTAGGAATTGTTCACAATGCACATGCCTGAGGACACCTCCACAATGCTGGACAGATTGTCTTCAGGTGGAGCTGAGGGTTTTCAAGAAGCTCCAAGTGAGTCTTATACATGCTAAGAACCATTGTACCATATGATTTTTTTCTAACTAGTAAACTTTCAGGAGTTTGCTTATTCATGCATAAAGGCCTAATGCTTCAGAGAGTCTTACAGTTGAGAAGAATCGTAGGGATCACTGAGGTCATTTGTACAACCTCAGGCGACCATACATCTTCCACTTAATTCTTGAAGTGATAGAGAGTTGATGGCTTCAAGAGACTCGTTGTTGTACTGCTTCAGTAACCTGAACCTTCTTGTATTAACTTGAAAAATCTATGTGTTCACCCTTCCTTTCCAAATTTAACTCCGGGTAAATTATAATGTCTCTTGTTTTACATACAATATTTTCTACTGTTGTATCTTTAATTTAGGGCAGCAAATATTTTTGATCACCTTTTATGGATCTATCATCTAACCTGTGCTAGGCTCAGGAATTCTGAAGGAGTCCCACCTATTTGTTCTTGAGATTCCAATAGTATAATTCTGACTACACAAAAGTATCGGAGTGAGGAAGCAAATGCTGAAATACACTGTTACTGAAGTGTGAAGGTGAAAGCAATAAATTCTTCCCAGAGTATTGATGGAGACATCAGAGAAAAAGATAAACTTTACAAAACTTGAAGAAAGTGCCAGGATTTTTTTTCCCAGATGAAGTACTGAGTAGAGGACCTGTCAAACAGAGATGTCCACATGAGTAGGACTGTGAGAACCATCACAGCAATCACGCATGTTGGAACTAATGTGGGCATGAAAATAGATAGAGATGCGGGACAGGGAGGTAACAGGAAGTGAGATAAGGAAATGAGATGCGGGACACCTGCTGTAGATGGCTTTCCGTGCTACACTGTGCTGTTTGAAGATCCAGTACCACCCCCAGTGACCTGCATTGTCTTCCCAAATAGCCTCGCTTTCCAGTTAACTACACTTCATCTTCACACAGGACTGTGCATTAGTTCTGTTTGATTGATGAATGGCACCGGGCTCTAACTTGCCACTACTACACAACAGAATTTGGGGGAGAAAATCTGTTTGGTGTATGTAACTTTGCTCAGTAGTTGAATCAAAAATCTGACTTGATAAAAACCTGTGCTGGGCGACAGTGAGTCATGAGTCACGTCTTGCCGTGGACACAAAAAGGGGTAATGCTTCAGCCTAAGCACCACTGTCACCCAGACAACATAAAAGCACTTGCATTAGTGCATTAAAATATCCGCCATTGTGCTTGGGGTTTTTTTGCACTTATTTGCGTAAAATATCATAATCATGACAAAGAAAATGATGCCAGCCGTAAAGCTAGGAGGAAAACTGTGACAACCATGACAGAGTTAAAGAATGAAATCATTGCAAAATTTCTTAAAGTCCTGGAAAAATGAATTTATAAGTGTAATTTTGGGGTCTCAGAACCATTTATTTGTTTTTCCATTATTTCTCATGGGAAAAATGCACTCAGTTCCTGAACTTTTCAGTGTTTGACTACAAATTTAGCACAAAATGAGTTCAACAACCAAGGTATCACTGCACATGATCACTGTGGTCATTTGCATGACCTCACTCATGCCAGCACCTCTGCTTGGAATGACCTCTACTCATTTCTTCACCTGGAAAAGGACTCTCCATGTGATAATTCTTCTGTTTTCTGCTCACTTTGGTATGGAAGTAAGCCCCAGATCCAGTAGCTGACTCAATGCCTTTGCAGAAGAGAAGGGCAAAGTAAATTAAAGCAAGAAAATCAACCGCCTCTCACTTAAACAATAAGAGCTTTTTGTGTTTTACTATAATGATGTTTGCTACAGTGGCACAGTCATGCAGGTACCAGCGGACTGGCTCATCAGGCAGGCAGGCATTCTCATATCTCTAAACACTCATCTCTCGTTTCTTGCCACTGACTGTCCAGCAGGTCACAAAGGGAAGCTACCATTGCCTAGTCCACAGTGTCTAAGGCCAGAAACTCCCAAGGTTCCTATAACTGAGTGAGGTTTACAGTTTCTAGAGAACTGGAGAGCTGCCACTCAACATGCACCCACCCAACAGTTCAAGCATAAGATAGAAAATCTCTCTCTATTCATTGCTTTCACGCAGAAGACTTGAAATCAGCCCTTGGCTGCACTTTAGGCAGCCATGGATGTGAAAGATTGGCTGTTGCCTTTGCAACATTTATTGACCTCATAAGAAAGCATGGAAAATGATGGAAATAAGATTGCTGAAGAGCAGAGGATTTAAGGCCATAATTTCTTTCTGCTTTCTGTTTCTCTGACATATCTCTCCAGTCTTTTTGTACCAAAAATCAGAGAACATGCCTGGGTATAAGTGCGTACTGATGCAAAGGGCAGGGTGGCCAGGCTATCCCAATGTTTACAACCATGAAGTTCAAACGTGTTAGGTATGATCTGCATTTTAAGTTCGTCTAATAAGGAGAGTAAATTATAGAAAGCAGGAGTCCAGCAGCCCTACCACACACAAACAAGGTGACATTCTGAAATGGACCCCATCCTGAAAAGCAGGTCTGCAATTACAATCCAAAGGAGAAGGTGATATATGCACCTGCTCACTCTTTCCCAAGTACGTGGCAATTTTTAGACACATTCGAAAGGATCCTTCAGTGCCAAGTGTCCTCAGAGAAAGTCAAGAAGGCGTGAGTCACAGCAAACACAAAAGTTTCCACAACCAAAGTGCTCATTTCCTAGATGCTCCAGAGTACAAGGAAATAATCATGGAAAAGGCTTTACCAGGGGCCTCTTTAGGACTTGACTCTCTCCTTGTGCCCTGGGAGGGCTCCTAAACATACCTGGTATTCTCCAAGCACCGGTTCCCTGGCAGTGGGGACAATTCAAAACCAAGCACATGTTCTGTATCTATACCCTTTTTTTTGTTTTGTTTTAAGTTTCAATAAAAACTTTAAGTAAAACTCTCTCAGCCAATCTGAAACCATCCTAGCTTAAGACTTCTTGCCTCAGTGATCGTGACCAAGGAAAGTGCAGCTGGGTTTGCTGCTAACTTACTGAACCACACGATTGGTGCAGAAGCCTGGTCTGAATCCAGTTTTTATAACGCTAGTCCTTTTGGGGACCCCACAGCCTTTGGCGAGGGCTCTGCTCTGAAGGAGTGTGGAAGAAGGGAGTAAGATGGGGTCCACTGGCCCCAAGAGAGGCTCCATCAGAGGAACACAAGGAAGGGGGCGGGAAGCCACCCCCAAAGTTCAGTTCTTTTATGCATTAGTCCCATTCCAGCTAATAAAAGCTGTACTCCTCCTTTTAGGTACATTACAGTGATGCTGTGATTGGTGGAGGGGAGCAAAGTAGTTGTCAGCTGAGTGAGTATTGGCTGTCACTCCCGTTATCAGGCTGCCTGCTTATTTGTGATTTTATTTTCAGATGTGATTGACAGCTGGATGGCTCTGACATTCTCAGCACAAACATACAGCCTGTTATTATGCTTGCATTAACATTTTGATAAACACACGGTGCAGCATTGGAAAAGTAATTACATGTCATCACTTCAGTGCTTCATCAAAGAAAAGTTTACTGTGTAATTGCTCTGTGATTTACCCAGGTAGAATGTGTTACACTCCACAAAGGCTCTCTCGATTTAATAGTTTACATTTACTCTTTAAAACACACAATATCCCTTCCCAGGGGCTTCTTTGGTCTAAAATAAACTTGGCAATATAATTTAGCTTTCCATAAATATACTTAGATATTACTGTGGAGTACTTTTGCATAATAGTTATTTAATGCTAAGTGTAAATATGCAATGCATTATATTGGCTGAGCTATCAAAAAAAAAAAAAGAACTTTTTGACAACAAGGAAAAATAGGATATTGTTACCTTGGTTTCTGCATTAAGAAAAGGCCTTTTGCTCTTATATTTATATCCATGCTTTTCACAATGACATCTAATTTTACAATAAAGTGACTTGAGCTGAAGCGCCTAGCAGTAGAATCTAAAATATTGGTTCTTGTTAGCGTTTAAAGAGCTCTTCTGATGTGGCACTAAAAGAGGTTTCTGGAGAAAAGCACAAATGATTGCAGGGTACTTGGGAAGCGGAGACGACAGACAATTTGACTGATGTTCACTCAGTGGGTTCCATGTGACAGTTGGATATCGAGGAAGTAAGAGGTGGGGGTGGGGAGGATGAAGCCGACAGTAGTTGAAGAGCCCCCAGCAGAATCTCAAATGATAAATTGCTTTTATGGCTGATATTGGGCCGGCCTCTCAATGGCCATGTGCTTTGTAATTGTTACAGCAGCAGCCAAGTTCAAGTAGGCAAAGCCTTTCTAGGATACTTCATAATAATTTGCGCATCTGTTCCAGCCTCATCCAAACAAGGACAGACAAAGAGAGGGTACACTCAAGGGGTGTCAATAGGGACAGGTCCCATTAAGTGCTTACCATGGCTTCCTCCATGCTTGATGGAAATGGGCAGGGTTTGGGAGGGGAAAGAGCCATAGTTGATTACAAAAGCAGGCCAGCCACTCGGGGAGTGGCGTGGTGTTGTAAGTCTTTGGAAGTGGAAGCATCTGGTTCATGAGATCAGTTGAGTCCTTGAGATACCCTTTGCCATTCCTTTAAGTGAGCTTTTGGCCCACGTCTGTTCTCTCGGTTGATAAACTCAGCACCGCACAAAGGTTAAATGACTGAACCACAAAGTGGAGGCCAAAGCCAAAGCCTTTTGATCCTCTAGCTATTTCTCCATTCTGGTTGGAGACCTCATGGCTGCCTGGAAAGTGGCTTGGCAGTGAGAGAATTGGGACAAATAAGAGAATTCAGCCTGATCTTGAAAATGAAAGTGAGAAACTCACACGGAGGTGAAGCTAAAGAGGAGTAAAAGAATTCATATTGGCTGAGGACCAATCTTGATCAGAAGGGCCTGTGATTATCCTTGATAACATGGCATCCATTCAGTTGGGCCCAAGGAGCAATGGCAATCTCACTGACTGCTTCTCCAGTGCACCTGGCAGCCACAAAAAGGGAAATAGTTAAAACATGCATTTCCAGATGTGTGCAACCATACAATGATTCCACATTAGTGTATATTAATTCTCTCTGGAAGTTGGCATTAACTCAGCTTTAGCACTAGTCTAAATAAACACATCAGCTCTGAGAGCAGGAGCTTCTTTGCATAAAACAGCTGCCTATAGCATCTGCATCCTGGTTACAGGTTCCCTACACACTACCTCTGGAATGAGCTTGTTTCCTTCTTTGCATGTAAGCAGAGTCAGAATATTTCCTCCTTTTCCTGTCAGTGATGAGAAGATGCCACTGTAATTGCCAGTTGGCCTGCAGAGTAATGCCCTGTAATTGACAAAGATTGCTTAGCTGCAAGGGAGAAAGATACACTGATTAGGAGAGATTGTCTTTAATACTGCATTTAACCTGCACTCTTTTTTCCTTTTTTCTTTTCACCTGAGCTCTGCGAGCGATGTCGCCCATTCTTTTCCATGCCATTTCTCTTGGACGGACAAAAAAGAAGGGCAGTGAGGTTCACGTGGGGACCCTTGGTTCCTCAGCAGTCATTTCATTCTGTTGGGAGGTTTACAAGCTTTAATACAAATATATGCTGAACTACCCAAAAACAAAATTTGTTCCCATCACATTTAATGCAGCCTTTGACCTGCCAATCCCAAAAGTGGCCAAGGCTGGTACTATTTTTCATCTGTGCTTCAAATTACTAGGTCAGATCTTTAGATCTTCATTATTCTTGGGGGTTGTTTGGCCTTTGCTCCTGAATTCAGGGCTGAGTTGCATTTTTTTTCCCCTTGAAAATCACATTGACTCTTTTTTTTTTAAAGAGCTTTTAAAAATTGCACTGTTAGAAAAAAAATATGGGTTAAAATGCACTTTTCATGTCCTTTCATGCTCTATTGATTTTTCTCTCTCTCTCTCATTTTTCTTACAAAAGAAAATTTTAATGTAGTTTGGGGATGGGGGGACATCAGCTGTTGTTTCTTCCCCCAGGAGTAAAAATCCTGGACATCTTGCTTACAGATGCAATGCTTTCTGCCCATCTATTTACATAGGAAACCCCATTAGTCACCTGTAATGCAACTCTTCTCAGTGCACATTATTTTAATAGCTACAGGGAACATTTAACTCACCACAAATTCTAACTCTGCAGAAAGTTTAAATGTCCTATGGGGCGTTCTTGATGGGCCTGTGGGATATCCAATCCAAAGAAAGGGCAACTGTCTAAAAACTAAAACTACCCAGAAAATATGTATTTATCCCTCTGTCTCCTGTCCATATACCTACCTGTCTGTCCATCTGTGAATGAAAGACCACATGGTCAAATGGGAAACCTTTGTGTCAGAAGGTATAGGATCGAAGGTTTCAATCCAAACTTCAGTACCTTGGAAAAATCACTTTGCCTCCAAGACCAAGCCCCCTCATCTGTGAAAGGAGAAGCTTGGACAATATTTCTAAAAGGAAATCTAACCTGATACTCTGCTGTGTTTTGCACCCCTTGCATTAATATGCTGCTTTCCTGTGCATAAAAAATATGAGCCAAACGTGATGGTACACAGCCGTAATCCCAGGACTCTGAGAAGCTGAGGCAGGATTACAAGTTCAAGTAAGGCCTGGGCAACTTTGCAACTTAGTGAGAGCCTGCCTCAAAATAAAATATGCAGAAGGGCCTGAGGATGTAACTCAGTGGAAGCCCCAGTACTGCAAGAAAAAAAAAATAATTAAAATGTGAATGATGGATTCCAATCCCTGTTACTGCATATTCCCCTGTGTCACATCTCCTATGTTACATTTTGTTTGCTGTGCCTGTGTTTCTGTGCACCATGCTGTACCCGGAGGTATTTTAGTGACAATTCAACCAAGACCTCTCTGACTGCAAAGTTTTACCTGCACCTGGACAAGTAATGTCAGCTAAAGAAAGGTGATATGAAAGAAGGAAGGAAGGAAGGAAGGAAGGAAGGAAGGAAGGAAGGAAGGAAGGAAGGAAGAAAGGAAGAAAGGAAGAAAGGAAGAAAGGAAGAAAGGAAGAAAGGAAGAAAGGAAAGAAGGAAAAGAAAGAAACAAAAAGAAAGGGAGAGAGAAAGAGAAATAAAGGTGATACATTTGGATAATTTTACACATAAGCCAAGTTAAAAATGCTTATAGCTAAATCACTTGGGGCTGAAATCATTTTAGCTTTAAATACACTGTCCCTCATTTTAGGGGCGGACTCTGTTGTCTGGGAGGTTGGAGAGGGATGTGAACAGAGTCTGTACAGCATGACATTCTGATCAACGCCAAACTGCATATTCAACTGTGGCTCCATAAGACACCTGCTAACATCAGGGCCATCTGAGTTTGCCAAGTGCACTCTCTGATCTTGATACAATGACCAAACCACCTAACAACACATGTCTCAGACTGTACCTTGATGATTCAGTGGTGTGTGACCGGGCTTTCCACTGCAAGATTGCTGGCCTTCGCTGTAAACTGCTTGGACTTCGTAGCTCAGACAACCTTCCAGCCTCCCTCCTGAGCAGACCCCCTCCACTTACACTTAGGTTTGGCTTGAATGTACAGAAGCCACAGGAAGAGCTGGAAAATGCATGTACAAATGAAATCCAGTTTTTCTGTGTGAACTCTGTTCGAGGAGACACTCAGCTCTTGGCTGTCTGTGCAGGAAAGAGGACTCTTCACACCAGTGGATCCATGCCACTTGCTGTCAGTTAAGGAGCATGACAGCACTGCTTCTAAATCAACAGTCTCTTGACAGAGCTGGACGTCTGCTTGCCTTCCCCCTGCCCGTTCCGAACATCTGCAGGCCTCCTATCTGCCCAGCCCGTGGTCCCCAGCCCGGCCTTGGCCATGGCCCCAGATGGACTTATAGGCTTAGGCAACCTCGAATGAAGCTTCCTACCCCTTCCTCAGCTTTTGTTCCTTTTCCTCAGTCCCCGTTAATAGCTCTGCTCTTCATCACATCCCTTGTTAGTTCGCCCTGAAAGGTCCGCCATTGACTTAGGATTATTGTTTATGAAATGTTTTGGCTCCATAGGGAATTCATCCTTTTCTTAAAATTTCTGTTAAAAATATATGAACTGATAACAAACAAATTTAGCTGTGTAGCTGGATACAAAGTCAGCACCCCAAAATCAATAGCATTCCTGTACACAAACAAAAAACTCACTGAAAGACAAATTACGGAAATACCGCCTTCACAGTAGCCTCTAAAAAAAATGAAATACTTAGGAATCAGCCTAACCAAGAATGTAAAAGACCTATATGCTGAAAAGTATACTATGCTTAAAAAGGAGATTGAAGAGGATACTAGAAAAATGTAAGGACATTCCTTGCCCTTGGCTAGGAAGAACCAACATTGTGAAAATGGCCATGCTCCCAAAACTGTTATACAGATTTAATGCAATCCCAATCAAAATACCATTAACATACCTTGCAGATCTAGAGAAAACACTCCTAAAATTCATTTGGAAACAGAAGAAACCTAGAATAGCAAAGGCAATTCTGGGCAACAAAGGCAAGCAAGAGGCATCTCAATTCCTGACTTGAAACTATACCACAAAGCCATAATGATAAAATCAGCATAGTACTGGCAAAGAAATAGACCTGAGGATCAAAGGAACAGATTGGAAGATGCAAGCACAACTACAAAGACACTCAGCTTATCTTTGACAAAGAGGTTAAACATGTTCACTGGAAGAAGGACAGCCTCTATAATAAATGGTGTTGGAAAAATCAGCTCTCCACAATCCGAAGACTGAAATTGGACCCATGTCTATCCCCATGCAAAGTCAAAATGGATTAAAGATCTAAATATTAAAACAGAAACACTAGATCTGCTGGGAGACAAAGTAGATAGAAATCTTGGAGACATAGGGGTAAGCAAAGAATTCATGAACAAAACACAAACTGCATGGTTTGTACTTCAAAGAATCAACAACTGGGATCTCATCTTATTAAAAAGTTTTTGCACTTCAAGAGAAATCACCAACAAAGTGAAATGAAAACCCACAGAATGGAAAAGAATTTTAGGCAGCAACCCCTCAGGCAAAGGACTTATATCCAGAACATACAAGGAATTGAAAAACATCAAGCCCCCCAAATTCAAAGACCCTCTCCAAAAATGGGCATCTAAGATGAACACACAGTTCTCAGATGAAGATAAAATAAATGCATGAAGAAATGTTCACCATCACCAGTCAAGAAATGCAAATTGAAACAGCATTGAGATTTGATCTCACTCTGGAAAGAATGGTTGCCATCAAGAAATCAACCGATAACAAATGTTGGCGAGGCTGTGGGGGAAAAGGAACACTTCTCCACTGTTAGTGGGAATGTAGACTGATGCAGCCACTATGGAAATCAGTATGGAGATTCCTCAAAAAATTAGGATTGGAAGTTCCATTCAAGCCAGCTATTCTCCTCCTGGGTATTTTCCCAGAAAAATTGAAAGGTCATGTCTCAGTGATATATGTGCACCCATGTTTACAGCAACACAATTTGTAATAAATAAATCTTGGAAACAATCAAAATGCCCATCCACAGCAGAATGGATGAAAAAGATGTGCTATTTTTATACAATGTAATATTACTCAGCTATAAAAAGGATGATCTTGAGGCTTTTATAGGTAAGTGGAGGCAACTTGAGACTATCCTCATAAGTGAAATAAATCAGACTCATGTTTGTAAATATGGTACTGTCTCTCTAGTATAAAAAAAATAATAAAAAACTGAAAGAGTAGTAAGATCCAGAATGTATAATAGATATTGTAAT
Organism: Hydrochoerus hydrochaeris; assembly: GCA_004027455.1. Lineage (NCBI taxonomy): Eukaryota > Metazoa > Chordata > Mammalia > Rodentia > Hydrochaeridae > Hydrochoerus > Hydrochoerus hydrochaeris. The sequence goes on along the minus strand of PVLA01001734.1, from coordinate 18,971 downwards.
AATGAAAGGGAAAGAAAGTGCTCTAAAGGCTATAACTGTATGTATGTTTAAGTGTGCAGGATAGATAACCATAGTACTAAATTTTTGTTAGTTCATCAAGCAGAATGGTTTGTACTGTCATTGTTTGTCCACTTTTTATGCTTTGATTTTGTGGTTTGAGCAACTACTTCTAAGGTAACAATATGTAGCTTATCAACTAGTGATTTCTTAGTTTTTTGAAATTCTGTATTCTACCCTTTTTTCTGTTTTGCTTTTTTTCTCTAAATAAAAAATATATATTTATGTATGTATGAATGAATGGAATGAGTTCAGTGAGTCAAACTCTGTACTCGATGATAGAGGTGCACCATGGGCAAGAATCATATGGTGTGTCCACACTGTCCAGCTACAGGCTTATTTTCCCCTCAGTGTGATATGCATTAAATTATCCAGGTGACTGCCAAGCCTCTTTACCACACTGATCCCATTCTTTTTTCTTATTACAGATTATTAATAAATTTTATTTTTTCACTAGCTAATTCTATTGGTACAGTATAGAAGACATAATGATCACATGCATCGTAGAGAATTTGTAGCTGTACATGATGTATCTTTAGTCTTTTTTCCCCATTCTCCTTCCCTCCCTTGAATATCTCTTCCCCTCCTTATTTGCAAAAGATTTGTTTCCAATTTTTCCTTGTTTTCTCTCTCTTTTTCTTTCCCTTCCTTCTCTCCCCACCCCATCCTCTGTTTCCCCTTCCCCATTTGAATATTTTCTCCCTATTTCACAGTATCTGTTACACATTTTGGCCCTTTACACTTTCACTTTCTCACACCAATGAGACGATGCGATATTTACACATGCGTGTCCACTTTATTTCACTTAGGAGTATGGTCTCAAGGTGCATCCACCTACCTAGAAATGTCTCAGGTTTGCTACTCAGTCATAAAGAACGACGCCCCAATGCCTTTATCCTGAGAAACTGAGTCTAGCAAAGCCTCTATAGACCAGCTGTAGCACTTCGTGGTCAATGGAGAGAATTTATCAATGATTATTCTTCAGAGAAAACACCTGAGCCTTATTTCAGTTGCCTGTTACCCTGTTAGTATTGGGGCCAGAAAGTTCTGAAGGGTAGACAGAAGAACAAATGCACTTCGAAGTGATTATTATCAACTTAAGTTCACCTCTTGTGCCCCCTCTTCCCTCCCATCACCAGAGTCAGCAGTGTCATGCTGTGCTCACTCTCTCTAGAGACTCGATTTAATTTGTTTCTCCCCATGTCTTTGCCTGTTTCTAACGTCTTATGATATCATGACAAGTTCTCTCCCGGGACGCCATGTTTCCTCTCAAAGTATTCATTTCATTAATGATCACACTGTGTTATTATGTTTTCCCTGTGCTGTTCTATAGATCATTTTTATTATGTAGATACAAACTCTTTGATATTGTAATTGTGAAGTACATATTATGAAGACAAATGCATCCAGCATAATGAGAATGGATTGCCAATAAAAGTTGAAACACAATGAACCGTTTTTAAAAGCTAACCCTTATCCAGAGCGCTGTTGCTTTGAATGCTCTGTGGAAAGGCCCTTGGATGGAAGTAGCTTATTTTTAGTCTAATGCTGATAAAGGCTTGACTTTGGTAGCATCTTAATTATCTGATAAAAGCCAGACTCCTCTGCCTTGCTCACCTCTAATGTCAAATGCCTTCTGCTGGCATTAAAATTATTGCCATGACTCCTCCAGAGAGAGAGAAACAAGAGCTAGCAGCATTGTATTTCTGAGATGTGAATGAGAGTTTAAAGAGTCACTGATTTTGTGTAAACAAACTACAAAAATAATGGGTTTCCTTTAAAAGGTCTGTTTTATATATTGTTATCCTTCATTTGTGACACCACTGACAGCACTGTTTTCAGTATTACATCTTCCACTAGCGAGAGGAGAAGAAGGGTGTCTAGGGGCCCTGTGGGTGTCTTTCTGCCTTGTCCATGGTTGAAGAAGGGAACAAGGATGAGGGGAAAGTTAGCCAATGGTCAGATGCCCTGGACACAGAGTCACGTATAGAGGATATGCTGATAACCATACAGAACGACTGATGGGTGACTGATTGACACAAGTTTACCCCCTTTAAGTTCTTAGAAGATTGAGGGAATGTGGGGCTGGGGATGGAGCTCAGCGGCACAATGCCTGCCTGACCAGCACATGATCCTGAGTTGAATTCTCGGTACTCAAAAAAAAAAAGATTGGGAGAATGTGAAAAGGAGCCATAAATGTAGGTGAGGGTTCTTTAGAGGCTGGTCAGTGTCCTAGACACAGGGAGAAAATGCAAGGAGGCCTCTTGCACTGTCCCTACAGACCTCTGCCTATTGAGAAGCAGTGAGACACAGAGAAGCCAGTCACAGCCTCTGTGGTTGGTGCTTTGACCTTGCTCAGGGGTCTTCACCTCTCTGGATTTCTGTATCTTAGCTCTGAGAGGAGGAGGCTGGACCAGGTGCTATCTGAGGTGGTTTTGTCTTTTACGGTCCTGGAACCTCTGGAGGCTGGAAACTGCACAGCTATGATTCCAAGCACAGCCAACTAGGAGGCTTAATTCTGAAAACCTCCCCTCTCAGAAAGAAAATGTGCCAGCTTAAGTATTTGAGGAAACATTTTGTAGGGCTGACCCAGTTCCCACATTAACAAAATAATGCCCAAGCCCATATGGCTAATTCTTTCCCAAACTGTTTGTTTGCCATCAGGCAGACCTACCCTGAAAATAAAGCGTCTAGCAGAGATTCAGAATCCAAATGGAATAGAATGCAGATGAGTGTGATAATGGTGAAAAGTACATTTACTTTGAAAATTCTTCTGGGTACCATCAGCAGCACAGAGGCACCAGCAGGGTTGAATTTTAAACTCTGCTGCTTTTGTGATTTGAGCTTGTAATTTTTCCCCTACATAAGAGGTACATTTTGTCACAAACCTTTCTCATTCCATGCCTCACTTTTTTTTTTTTTTTTTTTTTTTTTTTTTTTTTTTTTTTTTTTTTTTTTTTTTTTTTTTTTTTTTTGCTTTGGCAACGTTGAACTGGGCTTATAAGCATGGCCAGAGAGCTAAACCATGATTATCTATTGAATCTCAAGGAAAAGAACCTTTCACCTCACACTACGCCAAGACCTCTTAACCACAGTGAAGGCAAAATAGCTACTTAATCCCAGAGACCTAGCTGAGATTATGTCAGTTGGGAATAAGAATGAAAATGAGCATGAAATAAAGGTTTGGCAAAAGGTATCAGGCTGGAAGATTTAATTTAAGTAATGGTTGGAGTGGGTGTAACAGATCCACACAAGAAGGGGACACTATTGAGTGAATTTGTGTGCAAACAACCAAGTAGGGTTCCCTAGAGTGACTGTATCTAGCTGGGGTGGAGTGGGGGTAGGCAGGTGTGAGAGGTTATGTGAGAGGGTGCTCCAGTCTGCAGCTTCGCTGATTGGATTAATCTTGTAATTTCAGATTTTTATAATAGATTGGCAGGCTGTTACTCCTTGGCTTATAAAAGCGTTTTTCTCCGCGCACACAGGGAGCCCAGTGAGGGCTGCCATGGCTCAGCACACGGAGAAGGTGGGCAAACACTTGGATTCCTGCTTTCCCCGAGGCAGCTGGTCCTGGGGCGTGCGGAGGTGTCTGGAGCCCTTTGTGCTGGGTGTGACTCACTCTCTCCTCTCCTTAGCTTTTAGTGTGTCGAAAAATAATTTTTCATGAGCCGGTAATTACATAAAAATTGCTTTTGCCTTAAACAAGAATTATGTTTGAACCTTTTGAACAAAAAGAAAAATGTACAGAGGGAATCATTAATTTTGAATAAAAACAGGCACTTTACTATAGCCAACGAGGGAGGGAAATGTGAAATTGGTGTTTTCTGCAAACAGCTCAGCGCTGTGCCCTAATCTGTTTGCTTGATCTATTATCCAGTCACCTGCAAAGTTGAATGTCTTGTTTGGCCTGAATCTGACTTTTATTCTTTTCTCCCTCCCTGTTTTTTAAGGACTGTGTTATATGCATACCTCCGCCTTCATTTGCATCACATTAAAGTAAAACATTTTAAATTTCTTCACAGCAGAAGTAAATCTGACAGACTTTATGAAGCTATTATACCTGCAGGTATTTTATACTTTTAAAATACATTCTTGTCAAGCTATCTTAATTATATTATTATATGTACTTTTGAACTTGTATCCGCTATTCTATGATATATTACACTTTTGACAGAGGCGCCCTAAAAACCTGCAATTTATACCCAAGTTCTTTGGCTGAACAAAGATGTGTCTGTTATGAGTTCTGGAGGAGCTTGTTAACTTACACACAGAAACGGGTAACCACTGAGAGCAGGCTGCTCTAACTCTCCAGCCAGGTGATTGTGGGAGGGGACGGCGACCTCAGGGCTGCTCCACAGCTGAGCACAGGCCTCCAAACACGGGGTGTTCCTTCCGCCGCTAACTTGCAAACCACCCCAGTTCTCTACCAGGTGTTACTCAGCACACCACAAAAATGATAAGCAGACCACTATGGAAATGACTTTCCCATTGGTATTCAGCACCATTCTAGCAGCACCAGGCAGAAAAATGCTCACATTGGAAGCGAAAGAAACCAGGTGGGGTGCAAGTGGGGTGGCAAGGAAAGGAGACAGTGAAACGCTGGGCGCTGTTAAACTGCCACAGCTAACAAGGCCTGAGGTTCCTTCAAGAGGATGCTTGAAGTAGCTCTTAGAGGCAAAGTGGGGCCAATCAAATAGCGAATGTGCTGAATGGCTCCAAGCCACGGCCCCCTCCTCTGCCCTTCTGGCTACCAGTTCTGTGAAGGTGGGCACCGAGCTTCATTGTTCAGTCCCCAATGTCTGAGATTTTGAGGGATGTAGACAATGAAGCCAGAGCTGGTTTCCATTCTAGACACACAGGGATCTCTGGCTGTGCAGGGCTCATTTGTAAACGCAGGGAAAATTGCCTGTTTCTGTGCATTCTTCTTTCCTAAGAACACACGGCCCAAACCCAGGCATCAGAGCAGACGGTGGAGTGCTCAGTATGCCCTGAGTGGCAGCACACAGCTGTTTGAGGGATGGACTGCTTCCGAAGAGTCCATTTGGATTGTTTCAGGCGTCATCTGCTTCTTTTATCAAAGGGGGCTCCATGTGTGCACTTAATGTCTGCCCCTGGCTCCAGAGCCCATGCCAGGCCCACTTCCAGAGCCTTGGCAGGCCTGCTTATCTAGAGAAATAAGCTCTATGCTGCTGGACGCCAAGTAGAACAGTTTGGGTCCAATTTCTCTTGGAGCTAGGAAAAAAATATTCTACTGCCTTGTGCAGAAAATGTGCTTCCCGGTTCCCAGCACGTGTACGGTGTGGCCTGGCAGCCCGTGCCAGCAAACCCTCTTGTTTGCTGCAGAGACCCACATTTGGTGGGCATCACTCCAAAGCCTCAGCTGAGCATCAGTTTTGGAGGTGGGGAGGTGCCAGAGGGGAACACCAACATATGCTCTGGCCAGCTGTCTCGTGTGATGGTAGGAGGTGGGCCGGCCTGGAGGCCTCCTGGAGTTCCTGTCATGTGACGGTTGCTGACTTCCCAGATGATCTGTGCAAGTAGATGGGCAGCTTGGAGGAAGCATCTGTCCGAAGAGTTTGGAGCCCACCAAGCTTGGCACCGTGAGGGATGGTGGAGCAAAGGTAGCCTGCCGTGGAGGTGGTAGCATGGGTTGATCAGCAGTCATCTGCCTCTCATAGTGTGCCCTCTGGTTTATCACTGGAGTCTAACCTCCCAGGAAGCTGGCAGGTCTGGGGACCAGGGATGGTAGCCACAAGGAGAGCTATCTAGCTCCAGTTTAGAGCTTTGGTTCTGACCCAGGCATTACTAAATGGTAATCCTTTGACTAGATGGACCTCAACTGGCTGAGTATTGGAAACCAGCCTGGCTACAGTGCCAGCTTTGGTAATTACATCCTCAGCAGTAGCCAGCCTCTTATGGATCAGCCCTGGAGCATGTGGCACAGGCAGCTCTGGCATCTCAAGGAGGATGTGCAGTGTGGATGCAGCTGCCACAGACTGGAGAAGAGTAGCAGAGTATGACCCCAAGCAGAGAGAACTTAGGCGATGGCCTTGGACTGTGGTCAGGAGCCTGCCCTTGGGTGCAGCCACCTGTGCCATGCACTAACCCACACTCACTACTGCTCATTAATCATGTAGCCTCTACCTCAGTTTCAAAGGAAGCTCTAGCTGCACACAGACCCAGCGAGGTCTTCTCAAGATGACAGAAATGTTCGGGGTCATTTGAAATGGAGTTCAGAAAAGGTGTTCCTGCAGCCATCTGAAAAACCACTCAGAGGTTGCATAAAAAGATAAAGTAGTGAACTTAATACAAACTCTTTGGAACCAGCGTGCCTTTGAGAACCCAGGAAAAGGCATAAGGATTGGCTTGTCTTTGGGTAGAGAGACGATATTTCTGCTTTGCAATCAATTTAGAGATGATTCACTGAGTGCCACTCTGCAAGGGACTTACAGTAAAGACTCTGTGACACAGTCGCTACTTGCAAGGATTTTACAATCCTAGTTGGGCGTGGATCAAGGAAGTGGGTGGATGAGCCAGGCGCCGTGATGAGTGTGTCGTGCACAAGGTGAATACAGTCAGCTCCCTGCACTTTAGTGCTATCTCCATGTTGGGAGTGAGTTGACTTAGGTCATTACACTTGCCCACGGCCTATTGGGCAATTTAAGGAATCTATTAGCAAATATGTGTATCTTTACATTAATGAAGACTACAATGTCCTACTTTGGGTTCCCTTAGAAATAGACCCTGTGATTCCAGTACCAGCGGTTCATGTGGGAGGTAATCCCTGGAGACACTGCAAGAGAGTGGGAGGACAGGAAGGGACTTCGTTAGCAGCATGTCACCTCGACAGCAGCCAGGCTTAATTCTGTATGGAACGGGCCTGGCAATATCCCCAGCAGTAGTCAAGGAAGCAGAGTGTTCATCTCTAACCTCTACCTATCATTGGTTGACAGTTACCTTTGAGCCATTAATTCTGCAGGGTTCTTGCCTTGACCTGCTATGAAAATAAAAGCAAAAACTCAGGTAGAGAGATCACCCAGCAGCTTTCTGGATGCCCATGTACATAGACTAAAACTGAACCTTCAGGGTGATGGTACTAGGTGCTTGGACCTTTGGAAAGTGATGAACTCATGAAGGTGGAACCCCTATAATTGGGATTTGTGCTCTGATAAAAGTAGTTTCATCCACTTCCTTCACTCCTTCTGCCATGCAAGAGCACAGAGAGTCTACAGTTGCATATGAACCAGGAAGCTATCCCTCACCAGACACCAAGTCTGCCTTGATCTAGACTCCACAGCCTCCAGAACTGTGAAAAATAAACTTCTATTGTCTATAAGACACCAAGGCTGTGGTGTTCCACTCCAGCAGCCCAAAGAGGTTCAAATGATAGAGTTGAGCCTTGCTCATAGGATAAGGCAGGCACCGGCACCATGGAAGTGGTTGATGCTCAGACCAACACGTGTGTGGAGAACCCTGCAGTGCATTGTGTACTCCTGCGCTTTGTCCAGCCTTGCCTTCCTGGCCAGCCTGTAAGAATGACCAAGCAGAGACTGTAGCACAGGAGTCACCACACATAATAGACCAACAAGACCCCAGCTCTGTCATAACACTTCAGTCACTTTAGCATGAGGGTGATGACTCAGGTCAGTCCCTTGCTCATGCCTGAGAGCTTCCTTTCCATCCACCCAAGCTCACCTTCCCCCAAAGCTGTCTCCAGCATTTCTGGTGACCCATATTGACCTTCAGAGCTCTGTCCGGTTCCTTCTCCATTTTCTGAATCCATCCAGGGCTCTCTTGTTTCTCTCTCTCTCTCTCTCTCTCTCTCTCTCTCTCTCTCTCTCTGTTGCATCCTCCTTCTGCCAGAACTTTGCCCCTCTGAGAGAAAGTTCTTAGTTCTATCTCACCATCTGTATGTCTGGGTTGCAATAATACATGCTTAATGCTCTTCTGATTGATTTATTTGAGTAGCCTAGCGTGAGATCCTCTTGATGAGGGACTGGTTATGATCACCACCCTCCTCCCAATCTTCTTGAGAGCTGCATTCCTTAGGCCTTTGCTATGGGAAGAGTTGGAAAGCACCCAGGCTGCAAGCTGCCTGCCCAATCAGCGGTTGGCCCAGTGTATATCGGCTGTCTGTTGCATGTCTATCTCTGAGGGTTGGTGCTGCAAGGAATGCAGATGTAGAAGACATGTGTGGCATCCTTGGGGAGTCTACAGTTTTACTGCGTAACTAAACTAAAACCTAAAAATCAATTACCTTAGAAGTAATACTGACTGAGAGGCAGTAAAAACAGTGGTGAAAGGCTCATAAAAAAAAGCAGAAAGTTTGGCTTTAGATTCTAACCAACGTACTTATATCCTAGCTGAATGTAGCTTTAACTAATTGCCTGAGGTGAGCCTCTATTTCCCTCACAGCACATCCTGGTGGGTTACTGTGAGACTGGAAAGAGATATTGCATGTAAACCATGTGACACTCAGCAGTCAGTCCATGAAATTTATTTGTGGCATTACCTAATACTTTTATTCTCTGTTATGTAACTTGAGTCATTACTGGCTCAAGTGCTGTGAAGTTTGGGGACATGAATAAGTAGAAAAGGTTGGCTTTGTCACAGAAAGAGTGACAGATGAAGTGGGTGTTAAATTGGTCCTCAAAAGAGTTTTCAGAATGGGATAGAGAAGAAACAGCATTCCAGCCTGGAGAACATCCGCTCAGAGAGCTTGCTGGCCAATGTGTGCAGAGTGTAGCACCTTGAAGCGCCTGGACCTGCAGGAAGATAGCGGGTGGGGAGAGAGTCAGGGACACAGGTGCCAAAGGTCTAGCATTGCTGGTGAGGAGTGATTTGCTTAACCTTGGGGAAAGGTTTTGGTAGCAAAGCAGGAGAGAGCATGATAATGGTGAGAATTTGAGGAGATAAACCTTACTGGATCCAAGATGGATCCAAAGGCAAAGGGTGGAGAAGGGAAGAAACCACATGGTCTGTGGGGAGAGAATCCGCCCCGCCTGGCCAGAACAGCTGTAAAGGGAACAGTAGCACAAAGCGCTTTCTCCGTGTTCTCTCTCTTCCTTAATCCTGGGAGCTCTTTGGTTTCTCCACAGCATTTAGAGAAGGAACAGCATTCAGTTTACCTCTCTCTCTGCACCACCCTCCTAGGATTCCAGTCATGGTACACAAAGGAGCCATGCGTATTTCCCTTTCTTCTCTTTCGGTGCTCCAAAGCCAGGCTGACATTGGTAAATCACTGCAGTAGGCTTTAAATGATGTATGAAATGAAAAATCCCTTCCCTGTGTTTTGGGAGCCTCCTGCCTAGCCATGGGTCGTCTCTACCAGGCTGGCTACTGTATTATTCAACTCCAAGGAGGCGCTGGAAACCCAGCAGAGGTGAGGAGCTTGGGATCTCAAAGAAAAACCAAAGTTAAAATTAAAAACAAAGTATCTTCTGAAACATAAATAAGTCTGTCTCTCACCTTTTTTTTTCTTTTTCTTTTTAAAAAATTTCTGCTGAAGTGTTTTGAAAAGGGAAGCTTGATCTGTATTTCTTTGTGCCTTTGTTTTTCCACCCAAATCCTTGCTGTCATTCTTTTAACTTCGTCTCTCAATAGACCTTCAAGGTCCTGTACATTTCTCAATAAGCGTCTGTACTGTGATCATCTCTTTGCGAGCAGTTGAGGATGATCACAGTGGCCAAGGTGTGAGGGACATTCATGACGCATTAGAACCCAGAAGCTCCACACCCCAGTGAGTCCTGCAGTGCGGGTCCTGCGGGGTACGCAGGCACAGAGGGCTTGTTGAGATAATAACCTGATTCGGCCTTAAGAAGTCCAGCTGACCTAAGCCACAGGGTCTACTGATCGCAGACCAAACTTATCAATGGTCCACACTGCAAACGCTATCCAAACAGAAAGCAGCAGGCAGCCTGGGCTTGGAGCAGCCTGGGCTTGCAAATTAGACTCAGCTACAAATAGACCGAGAGCCTCCTTGGTCTGCAGGGAGGGCAAGCTTGATCAATTTGCTTTTAGCCGATGAAATAATCATTGACATTTAGACAGACTTCTAATCTTGGCTCAGAGCAGTCAAGAGGTGTTTTAGCTGTGGATGGTAAATGGGTTCATACAGGGATATATTGAGTAACGTGGCCTGGGGCAGAAGAGAAAGAAGCTTTGGAATCCAGGAAAGTGGTGCAAGCTGGAGCAGCCTCGGTGCCTGGAGGGGACTCGTGTGATTCCCTGTGCCTTAGCCGCACTGCCCCCTAGGAGTGTGTTACGGAGACACACGTGCCACAAGGGGGAAATGGGGCCTCGGAACCTGGCTGTGGGCATGGAATCAGGGCACGGCGCCTGAAGGCCAGTAGGAAAATAGGCAGATGAGCAGGAAACTGGGGTGAGCAGCGTGAGGACAGGGTGGTTGGTCTCAGTGGTGATGGAGAGGAAGGCTGCAGAGTGGCTAGTGCTACCTGGGTTGGAATGGGGAATCCCAGCCCCAGCTGCATTAGTGACACACACATAAGGTGACTTGTTTCCCCTCTGTCCCTCAGCTTTCCTGAATGTAAAATCCTCATTTGCATACCAACCTCCTAGACACCTGATGCAGGACAAACACATGTAAAGAACACACTTCGATTCCGTGTAGTTACTGTGTATTGCAGGAAAAGATACAGCAGGTGGATCCCTAATTCAGAGTGAAGTATTTGGAAATGGAATCTGCTCGGGACTGGTTCAGCATCAGCTCCAGTGTTGTTTCCTTCTAACAAGAGAGGAGCAAAGTACCCTCCCAGGTAACAAGAATTTCAGAATACCACTGCTGTCCTCACTTCCACTACATGGTCACCATGTGTCACTGGGGCCAGGCAGACCATGACCTTTGCTGGCCTTACACCTACTTTCTCCAGACTTTCCAGAAGATGGGGCAGAGAGATCCCATTTTCAGTATTCTTGGGTATGCCGTCTCACACTCTAGACATCATTTCACGTGACAAATAGAGAAGGAAAGGGTTTGTGCAAACTGCAGTGTGCTCTAACTTTGTAACCCTGATCCTCTTTGCAACCAAATCAGCTTCAGTCTGGAAGCCCAGGGGGTGGGATGAGGAAATCGTCCTCTTCACCAGCTGTGTCATCCAAACCAAGCTGGCTGGCAATTGGCTACCATGTGTACAACCAGGCAACATGGCTTCTGTTGCTCTTGGCGCCCTGGCTCCAGGAAAGCTTTGGCAAACAATGATGCCTACATCTCTGTTCTGTGAGCTTTGGTGGAGGGGGAAGCAGCACAGAGGTGCAGCAATCACTTGGGGTCTTCAGAAGCCAATACATCTAACTTTAAGTGACCTCGAGGATCTGAGCTTCACCAACTCCATTCCTCCTCGTCTTCTCTTGCTACATTATACACACACACAGTTCTGGAATCCTGACTTGAGTTGTACTATAAAGACAAGAGCTGAGATCCCAGCACAGAAGGGGAGCTGAGCAGTCTTCCAGTCTTCCCTGAAGGCAGCAGTTCCTAACTGGCCGTCCAGGGGTCGCAGAAACACCTCCATAGTTTGTTCCACACTGCCACATGGCGGAAGAAGGCAGCAAGGTCTCAACTGCCAGCCGGCAGCAGTAGCCGCTGACAGCCTATCAGATGGGAGGGAGAGAGCGGGAAAGGGTGGGCCAGTCCCTGAGCACCACACTTCCTAAGCCTTGAATTAACACCTTGTCACTCACAGCCCTGATCACCCTGTGCTGGCTGTCGTGGTCATGGAGCAGGTGTGATGCTTAGGCTCAGAGTCACAGCAAGCAGCCACCAGCCCAGCTCCCACTCTGTCTGTGTGTGGGATGCCTGGCAGTGTAGACAGGGCCTCGTGGGTCTGCACTGTCAAAAGAATCACTGTCTGGCAGGCTGGTCTCTCTGTACTCATTCCATCTCTCCAGATCACAGACTCCCAGAACTGGAAGGGACCTTGGATGCTACTAATAAATTAATGAGGTCCAATGGAGTTGTGTAGATGGTAGGAGTAGCCGATGGCAGCTGGCAGAGCCTCCTGGTGTGGAACTGACTCTGTTTACCTCCATGTGAGATGCACTGAACCTCTTCTCTCATCAGAGCTGCTCACTGCCAAGAGACAGGGGCTGAGGTCTCCTTCCCAAGCCTGCTGCCCGTGTACCTATGCATGTTAAACTAGCGCTAGACGGGTTCAGATCTACCTAGTGAAAGAAAGGCAGCTCCCAGGAGGAACAGAGTTGTTGTCAATACCCACAGCAGAGGGCTGGCTTGACTTCCAGTAAGAGTCAGTGAAGCGGGGAAAATTACTCATTACGATTTTATTGATATTCACTTCACTCTTCGAATGACGTGGGATGCTTCTGACAGGATGTCTTAATGGGACTGGCTGAGAATGCATTTGGGTGGATGTGGGTTAATGGGGCTGAAGAGATGAAAGGGTTTAACTGTGTTGGCCCCGTTACCCAAGCATCTCCTCTGTGGTCACAATGTGCTTAGAGTGTCCGGCATGAGGCTGGGGAGAGCTGCTTTTCAGCACCGTGATGGTGTCTCTCCCATTCCCTTTCTCTGTCACCTGGAGAGCTGTGAACCTCACTCAGCTGCGGCTTCATTTACTAGAGCTGCTCACCGGCTGGAAGGGCAGGGGCTGTGTGAGGCCAGCCTGACACTGATGCTTTGGAAGGGTGACCAGAGGTCATCTTCTGCAGGAGGGGCCTTACCACCTGATGCGGTCCACGTGCTCCTGGACATCTGCAGCAGCTCACTGAGTGGACAAGCCCCATGCCCCAGTCCCAAGGGAACTTAGCAGGGAGAGACCTTGGTGGGGAGAATGTGTAACCAAACAGTTTGATGTGGGTTTTCTTGACTACCAGACAATACTTCAGCATACAAGCCTATATTTGGATAGTTCTTTGTGATTTACAAAGGCTGTCTTATACATCACTCCATCGGATTCTTGCTGATATCCTGATTCTTGCTGATATCCTGTGAAGTAGGTAGGGCCAGAGTCTGTGTTGGTCATTTACCTGTTTGCAAGCTCAAATGTGTTTCCCACACTTCCCTTGCAAACTACACCTCCCAGAATTCCTTGTCGACTGGCTTCTTTGTGGGTGCAGCCAATGGTAGCTGCCCTCAGGAGTTAGAAGAGGGGAGGTGCAGGTGAAGTGCCTGTGAATACTTTCTGCTCTGGGTGGCCTTCTAGAAGGTAGTTCTTCTTCTAAAAGAATTGCCTTCTGTCTGGACTGGGTAGTCCCAGTTCCCATGGGGTGAGCTTGGCTCCTGAATTCGGAAAATTCCACCTCTGCCTTTGTGCCCCCAGTCCATGATGGGCTGCTCCATGTTGCTAGCCTATGGGGTGCCATTCTCCCCTGATAGATGACTTCCATGGCTGCATATACCTTACTGCAGTCATAGTGCTCTCTTTACAGAAACCAGGAACCAAAGCTTCTGAACAGTGGTGTTAATTTTCCCAGGGCAACACAACTAGTTAAGTATTCTGTCCTTAGTACAAGTTTTCAAACTCCCAGAACCCTGCCCTTTCCCCTGCCAATGTAAAAGACCAAAAAATGAATATCCCAATTAGTATAAATCCTGGGAGAAAAACACAGACACAGAACAAAGGAGCACAGAAGAGGAGGATTGGTTTGCAATGGGAGGAGCTAGTGAAGGCTTTGTAGAAGAGCTGGCATTTAATCAGATCGAGCTGTGAATATACCAAAATTGACATGAAGGAGGTCACAGTTCTCAAACTGTATCAGAGAGTCAAGTATAAGATCCCTCAGTTTTCTGAGTGTCCACAGACACTGGTCTGCAGTTGTGTCTTCTGTCTTCCTCCCTGTGGTTTCCAAGATTCTCTTCCTCTCTCCCTTGGACCAAGGTAGCCTCTTGCCTGCCTGGCCATGCTCCACCTCACTGTTAGGAAGACTCCAAATTACAAATCCCACCAAACCATTCTCTTCCCCCAGCACCTTTGACAGCTCTCTGGGGACTACAGGGCTCTGCCATCTTGAGCCCTGCATTTAACTAGTGCCCTGTATTTGACCCAGAAAAATGAAAAATTATTCAGGTGTAAGTCCCATGAGAAAAGCAGAATGAGCTGTACCCATAAGAGAAAAATTAACCTGCTCAACAAAAGAAGCAGGATACAGGTGTCAACCAGAAATTAATGTAAGATTCGAGCTAAATTGTTTCCAACAGAATGTCTTTTTGTGGTTCTCTGTTTAAAAGCTTTGTAATTTTCCAGTTTGTGGCCACTTGGTGAGACTCTGAGACTTGGTGAGTGCGAGTGGTCACTGAGCTCAGCTAATTAAATTCCAAATTTATCAATTTGGCTGCTTGGATTCCTATGTTGTTCACGAACCCACGTCACAGGGTAGTCCTGAATCGAAGAGTGTTAGCATTCTGTCTGTTTGTCATCACTCAGCCTGCTGTCTAGCCATATCTGGAGTAGCTGCTAAGTCTTGAGGAGATCATACTCTTCTCTTCTTTGGCCAAGCTCTTCCACTGCCTGGAAAACCCTTCCTCCCTTCTTCAGCTAGCAGATTACTTCCCATCTCTTGGCTTTCTAGCACTGTAACAAAATATCTGGGAAAAATTACTTTAAATGGAGGAAAGATTCATTTGGGGTCACAGTTCCATAGGTGTCAGTCCATGGTTACTTGATCTCATTGTTTGGACCTTCAGCAAGACAGAAGCTCATGGTGAAGTGAAGCTGTTCACATCATAGCAGCCAAGAAGCAGAAAGAGAGAGTGAGAGAGAGAGAGAGAGAGAGAGAGAGAGAGAGAGAGAGAATGTACCAGGGAAGATATATACCCTTCAAGAACACACCCCTTCCTCCAGCTAAGCTCTGCCTCTAATGTTCCCATTACCTCCCACTAGTGCCACCACCTGGCACCAAACCTTTGACATGTGACCCTTTGGGGAACATTCCAGATTCAAATTGCAGCACCATAATTTAGAATTCAAGTGATGTCACTTCAGTACTCTTCCCCAGCACCTCTGTCTGCACCCTAAATAAAAAAGGCCCTC
This sequence comes from Hydrochoerus hydrochaeris, assembly GCA_004027455.1. Lineage (NCBI taxonomy): Eukaryota > Metazoa > Chordata > Mammalia > Rodentia > Hydrochaeridae > Hydrochoerus > Hydrochoerus hydrochaeris. Next base: position 3,909 of record PVLA01001734.1, on the reverse strand, counting down.
CTCTGTGCTCCCAGCCGTGTGGCCCACACTTTCCTTAAATTGTGTTAGACCATCTCATCCTACATTCATGCATTGGTTCCTACCCTCTCGGCTCTCGGTTTTGTGTACAAGAACCTGTCTTTCATATTCTAAGCACCAAGCCACTGGCATCCATCTGCTTGCTAGAACTTTGTCATACTGAAATGAATCCCAATGCCATCCCTCTCTGTACCGCCATACTCTCCTTACTCTCTTTCCTGATTCCCTCTGCCCACTGTCAGTTAAAGCGTGCGCCCTCTTTCAGGCGGTGCTGGGCCTTCTCAGAAGTGTCTGCAGCTGGGGGTGGCAGTGATGGAACGCAGAGCAGCAATAACAGAGGCGCAGCTCCGTCCGGGTTGTGCCTCTCAGACGACAGTCACTGACGGAGTTAGTACAGCTGCCAAGGTGAGGAATAGCCGGAAAGTAAAGGCAGAAGGAATGCTGAGTAGAAAACATCTGCTTTCTTTTTTAAAATTTTTAAAACAAAGACTAAAAACAATGGTACAGAATTTCAAAATCTACATAATAGGTGATTCACAATGGTTACTATATGACATGTATTTATCTTCAAAGTAGTTGTAATCTTCAGATTACAAGATACAGGCATAGAAAATAGCTCGAACAATGAAAGCACAGACTGGTCTTTTGATGAACCAGCAGAGATTAGTATAATGATTATCCATCTTGTATATGCGTGGGAGGGATATATATATATACAGACAGACATATATGATCTTTTCTTTCTTTTCTCCTTTCTCCCATCCCAATTTTCCTTTCCTTTTGAACAGCTTTGTCCCCTTTCACAAAATCTATTGTACATTTTGGGTCTTTCAGTTTTGTACACTAAGGAAATAATACAATATTTGTACATGTGAGTACGAATATATTCTCAAGTTGCATCCATTTACCTATCAAAGCCTCAAGTTTGTCCTTCTTTGTAACTGAGTTGTACTCCATTGTATAAAAACATCACATCTTTTTTATCCATTTCACGGTTGATGGGTATTTGGGTTGTTTCCAAGATTTAGCTATTACAAATTGTGCTGCTATAAACATGGGTGGACATATATTGCTGTGGAATGATATTTTCAGTTCTTCTGGGGAAATTCCCAAAGAGGAATAGCTGGGTTGAATGGGATTTCCAAACCTAGTTTCCTGAGGAATCTCCACAGTGATTTCCACAGCGGTTGTACCAGTCTACACTCCCACCAACAATGGGATTCCTTTTCCCCCACAGCTATGCTAGCATTTGTTATCGGTTGAATTTTTTTATGATAGCCATCAAAAAAGTGAGATGGACTCTCAGTGTTGTTTTAATTTGTATTTCTTAAATGACCATTGATGTTGAACATTTTTTCACATATTTATTTGTATTTTTATTTCTTCATCTGAGAAGTACGTATTCATCTCAGATACCCATTTTTGGATTGGATCTTTGAATTTGGGGGATCCATTTTTTTTTTTCAATTCTCTATGTGCTCTCAATAGAAGTCTTTTGTCTGAGAGGCAGTTGGTTAAAACCCATTCTATGGGTATCTAAAAGTTCTGTTTCCAACTGAGGTTAGTGGATGGGAAACAGGCCTAGCAGGAAGTGGTAACCAGCAAGACTCAGGAGAGGGTCATGAAGTCAGAGTCAGGACAGGTGCTGACAGGAACGGTCTCAGCACCCAGAGCCCCTCACTTCGTCTCACTGCCCTCTATCCTGGGTCTTCTGGATGCTGTTTCCTCTTCCAAGGGTCTGTTATGCCTTGAAGTGCAACTTCTTTCCCCAACTGTGTTCCTTCTCTGGGTCGAGTCATAGTTTTACCCTTAACAGTAATTAGACTCTATGTTGTGGTCAGTGTTTTAAGTCTATTCCAAGTCCGTGTGTGTGTGTGTGTGTGTGTTTCTCTCGTTAGCTGATGGTATTCATAAGCTCCTTGGGCTTGGGTGCCCTTGGGGCCTGTCCTTTCCCTCTCTTCCTTTGGCATGGTTTCCTCCCATCTTTTGGGGCTTTTTTCCATTGTCCAGACCAATCAATTCCTTGTTTTCAGAAAGGCTTAAGCAGTGTTGTGGTTGAAAGTTTGGACTGGAACCAGATTGCCTGGGCTCCAATCCTGACTCTGCTACATGACCTTGAAAGGGTTTCCGTGACTCAGTTCCCTAATCTATAAAAACGGCAGAGTGATGAACACTCCAGGATTAAATGAGCTAATATACGTAAAACTCTAGAATGATACCCAACACGGAGAAGCAGTAGTGAATCTTTGCTACTGGTATCTTATCCTTTTTCACCTACACAGAGAGGCAGACTATGTTCCTTCCCCTCTTCCCATCCTGAATACCAGGGACAGGGCTGCTTTTCCCTGGTGTGTATTAAAATGTCCTTTAGAGATCACCTCCCATCCTCCTCCTGGTAATCCTTGAAGAACTTCATTATGAACCTGTTGGATCTCTGCAACTCACTGGGCCACTCTGAAAAAAATCAGACGCCATCTTTTAGGGTCCCACCAGCCTGGTCCAAATGCTTCCATGGCTGCACCTCTGTTGTGGGAGCCCCATCCAGGAGCACCCTTGTCTGAATCATGCTGCCTTCCCAGATTATTCTTTTCCCCAGGAGAAGTCACGGTCCCTTCTAGCAGCCAGACATCTAGCAAAACAATGTCCTACCACTCAGCCATAAATAGAACTACGGCTGAAAGCGGGGTGCGGGTTGTCTTTCCCTCAGAATCACACTGCAGAAGGCTCTGCCTGTCAGCCCTGTCTGCAGTGACTTGGCTCCTGTGCTCCAGCACACCAAAGCCCAACTCCACTCCTTCCCAGTGCCCAGGCAGAAAGCCCTGCACACATGTGTGCACGCACACAAACACACACACACATGCACGCACACACACATCACTGCTGCCGAGATCTCATGAAATCAAAGCCAAAATATGGGTCTGCCTTACTAGATGAGGACTCCCAATGAAGATGTGTGTGAGTGTGAGTGTGTGTGTGTGTATGTGTGTGTGTATGCACACACTTGTGCTAGAGAGAGGAGAGAGATTGCTAATCTCTTAAGAGGTCAGAGCTGAGAGATTAATCTCTTTCTTGGAAGACAAACAACACCCAGTGGCAGGGAATCCTTACCACATCACCCGTCCCTCCAGCACTGCCCCGCCCCACGCCTGTGATGGATCTGTAATGTATTAAGAGGGAAAGTGCATTTAACAGCACTAATGTCTGCTGTTTAAGTCCGATTGTGTCATGAACCCAGCCTCTTATCACCGCTGACTGTACCAGAGCCATGGACAGGATGTGCATCATCCCTCAAGGTTAATGAGAGGGAAGCTCCTCTGGATGAATCTGGTCTGTATTTGTGTATCTCGCTGCCATACTCAAGAGCCGGAATGGACCCCATTGCTTCCTGCGTGCACCTCCCAGCTCCTTTGGCTGGGTGGTTTGTGGAAGTGGGGAACTGGCTGGGTGCTGGCATGGCAGAGGTGGATGTCTACTGCTTCTCTCATTGTCACCATGAGTGCTACCCCGTGGGGCTGTCTGGGACAGCAGCACAAGTTAATTTCTCCCAGGAGTGTTCCGGGGTGGGTGGGGATCGTTGTATCCCCCTCAGACCTTTCACTGCCTACATCTCCTCCCACCTCCTGCTGGTCACACCCAAGCAGGCAGCAGCCCCAGCCTCATCCCTGAACCCCAAGCCCCTCCTGCCGCACACACCTGCTGCATCTCCAGGAGCCAGGCTGCGGTAGAAGCCTGTGGACTGTGAGACCTCACTTCCAGCCCTGAAGATGCTGCTACTGCTTCCGAGGGACAAGGCCATCAAGGAAGTGTCTCTCTCGGGGCAAACTCAGAGGCAGCCCTGGGGCAAGGATTCCTGGGCAGATGGTCCTAGGATGGACAGGAAGGAGAAAGGGA